>CAUYUJ010009446.1:30645-68145 GCA_963575745.1 Prorocentrum cordatum | reverse complement strand
TGTGAAGTGGCTGACTGGCGTTGCAAGTGCGACCAGAAGTTCGCGCCGTACCTCTCCCCGTCCAAGGGTGGTGGCCGCCCCCGCCGTGGTGGTGACCAACCGGGCGTCGGTCGACGCGGTGATCCACTACAGGAACCAACTGGAGCAGGAGCTGGCGCTGTTGCTGGCGGAGGCGGCGGCGGCCAAGCAACGCGCCGCCGCGGCTGTGCCCGCTCTCTCCACGGGTTCCTGCAGGCGGCGGCCCGGCGAGAGGCGAGGATAACGATCTCTTCCAGCTGGTGTGGGGCGACAACATCTTCGGCGATTTGGAAGAGCTCACCGCTGAGGAAAATGCCGAAATGGAAGCACCCCAGAAGAAATTCACCGAGGCGAAGACTAAGCTCCAGGGCACTTCCTGGAAGGTCAAGAGTAAGCTGAAGGCCGCCAAGCAGCTTGCCGCCCGGCAGGCTGAGAGAGCAGCCAAGAAGCGGAAGGGGAGCGGGGGCGAGCATGTCTCCGCCAGCGCCGCGGCAGGCGCGGATACCGCCGGCGCCGCGGCCCCTGACACGGATGCGAAGGCGGCGAAGGCGGCGAAGGAGGCACAGCTCAGGGCAGCGGCGGAGGAGCTCAGTAATTCAAATTCCAGGCCGCCGAGCAGGCCACCACCACCGCCAAGGCGAAGAAGGAGGGTGCCACCGCTTCGTGACTAGCCACGGCATCCTCTGCTTGGGTGGAGGCGTCGGCCGTCGGTGAGGTCAGCGACGACTTCTCTGCCGCCTCGGCCGAGATAGCCAGTTTTCACTCTGGTGCTGGCAGCTAGCACGGGGATCTCGAGGCAGCTCATTCATCTGCACGACCAGTCCAAGGCGACTGCCCTGATGCGTGTGTTCCCCATCTTGGGCTAATGGTCGATGGCGTTCACGTTGATCGACCTCGCCTCGACATCGAGCGCAAGCTTTTCTTCAGCAACATATCCTGCATGGAGCCGCAAGCGTGGCAACTCTCTCAGGACAACGCGCAGCCGTGCGACTACACCAGCTTCGCGGAGACGCATGTACGCACGCGGCCCAAGTCGACGAATGCCGCAGGTGGGCTAAGTGCGAGGGGTGGCGTCTGCTGGGCACAGCTGCCCGCTCGCACGCCGCCGACGGCCATCCAGGGACCGAGGGCGGCGAAGGGGTGCTCGCGTGCTGCCACCTTCACGCCCACGCGCTGGAGGCCACAGCCCCTGCTCCTCGCGCACTCTGCGCCCCGAGGAGCTCGAGCTTGGACGGTGTTCCAAGCCAGCGTGCTGCACATGCGGGGCTACAACATCGTCGCCATCATCTTGTACGCGTTCAGCACGCTCCAGTGCCGCGCTCAGAACCTCCGCAAGTTCGTGCGGCTTGGCGCACTCATCACGGCCTTGCAGCTGCCGTGGTTCGTGCTGGGCGACTTCAACATGGGGCCGTCGGTGCTGCGCGAGAAGGGCTTCCTGTAGTGGTCGCCCGGCGGCCTCCCCAGGATGGGGGGCGGTGGAGTGCCGCGCTGGGCGGCGGCCCCTGGCAGCCCCGCGGCGAGCAGGATGCTGCACGATGAACATCCTCTTTTGTCAGCTGTCTGCCGCGCCTGGCCAGTGGGGCCGCGGCCGCCGCGGGGAGGCTGCGCGGCTGCCTGGTGCGCCGCCGCGCGGCCATGGCTGGAGGGCGGGAGGAGGGAGACGCCCCGAGGCGCAGGGGGCCCGAGGTGAGTGGCGGGATGGGAGGGCGGCCGGCCCTTGGCGAGGGGTCCTCGTGATCCTTAATCCTTAAGTAAGCCGAAAATTCTACGGCTCCTCATCCTCCTCCTTCTCCTCCTCCTCCTGATCCTCCCTCCGTCTGCTCCTCCACCCTCCTGTTCACCTTCTCCTCCTCCTCCTCCTCCTCCTCCTCCTCCTCCTCCTCCTCCTTCGCCACGGTAAAGGATATGAATGGGGCGGGAGAGTTCGGCGGGATTCGGTGTTGCAGCAGTGTGCGCGCCGTCTTGCTGAAAGCTCTCACCCCACAGAAACGACAGGGCTGCATGGGGAACGAGGGAGGAGAGGGGAGAAGAAGGACGGGGCCCTTCTCTGGAGGAAGAATAACCTGCATCGATTCGTATGTTCTCCTTCGATTCCCCCTACTCGGGAAGAAACGAACTCTGTACACCGACGTCTTTTCCAGCCCCGCACTGAAATTCACACCAGAAAGCGGACTCTGGTGCATACGGGATCCTGGTGTATACAGGTTTCGTCATTTCTCTGGGAAAACGGGGAAAGGTATACACCACACCACCCCGACGTCGTCCCCGACCCTTCAAAAGTCATGGGTTTGTAAAACAGCCCGCCACTGGTAATATAAGTGTTCCAATGTCCAACCTACCCTCCCTCGGCTTTCCCAGCCTTGCTCTGCGCCTTGGCCAAGAAGTCGCCGAGGCTCTCGAGGGCTGCACGGCGAGGGTGGCAGATGTGGTGGGGGGGAGACAAGCACGATGCGGGCAGACTCTGGGTCGTTCGGCCCTCAAGTGGGATAACGATAAGAAGATGGGGAGTAAGAATACACCCCAAACCAGCGTACCGCGGTGCTCCCAACCGTGCTTGAACTACGCCTCGGGCCCACAATCCAGGTGCGATAGCGGTATATGCCGAGAGCGCGAATGGTTTCATCAGCATCTAGATCGTTAGCAATAAACTAAATCATTTACCAGGCAGCTCTTCTGAATTTGAACCTGTAAAACACAACTTTACTCACACGGTGGCGCAGTTTAACGCAATGCTACTTAAGATGGCGCACCCAACCGATCAACATAGCATACGAAGACGCCTTGGGCAAGTCGGTAACGGCATGATTCCAGGAAGCGTCCGGAACGTGAAACAGCATGGCTGTAGGAAGGTCCCTAGACACCAAGCCTGGCTCTGAAGCGGCAAGGTTTTGATAAGCGCCACATCTCCTCCTTCCGCTTGTCCTACTGCGCCCGTTCTTCCACTTCCGCCTCCACTTCTCTTCCTGGGCACATGAGCGCACTTCATAGTGCACTTGCAGCCAACAGATGCGGGTGCAGATGCGCCTGCACAGATCAATGCACATGTCACGCTGCCACCGTGGCACGGCATCGGCTCGTGGAGCTCTACCCATACGTACAACGATTCCCCCCCACAAGCGACCAAAAGCCATTGAGGTCAAACGAGGGAGAGCATGAACATTGCGGATGACCCTCGCGGGAGCAATGGAAAAACAAGTGTGGAGGAGATGCAGGTGATACCCACGCGCCTTACTGTGGGCCGAGAGGGGTGCGCCAAAACCATCAGGCCCCACAACGATGCCAAGACTATCAAAGCCTGTAGTGACCGCACAATCGCTGTGTGTGCCGATTGAGCCTGCATGAAACCTATATTCGTCACACCCGCCAGCCTTTTTTGGGGGCCATCGGGCTGCGGAACCTGAGTTTCAGCAACTGTGAAATCTACTCTTCACCAGCGCAATGAGGCGAGTCGCAACGATGCGGTATCCTCAGGAGCTCAGAAACCTGGCAAGCCGAATTTGAAAGCCACATGTTTTCGGATCACATAACTGATCTGTCTCTTCGGATGAGAAAATCTAGGTTTCTGAAATGGGGCTTGACCCCCCTGGATCCGACTGCCCCATTCAACCGCACCCAAACTGCGTCTCCTCAGCTCCTGGGCGCTCTGGGGCAAGTGCTGTGTGAAAAAAACAAATGGTACCGGACTCCCGAGGCCACGATTACCATGGCGAAAGGACCAAAGCATGTGCAGTTGTGAGTACCGTCGTTGCGGGTATCGTCATCGGGGGATCCCCATCATGGGGTCATGAAGCATGCGAAGGGTGTGCCGATATGGAACGGGACCGCCATGTGGGCGCTGCCATGGGGCCGCAAAACGTGCGGGGGCGCCACTGGGGCTTTCGGTAGAGTTCCCACTGGGGCCACGCAACGTGGATTGTGTAGGGGAAACGCATACGAACACCGCCACTGGGGCCTTCGGTTGAGCCCCCTTTTATGGGGCCCTGAAACGTTGCACTGGGTGGGTGGAACGCATGCGAACACCGCCGTTGGAGCCTTCGGTTGAGCTTCATATCGGGACACGAAACGGTGTATTGTGTCGGGGAAGCGCATGCGAACACCGCCACCGGGGCCTTCGGTGGAACTCCCTATGGGGCCACGAGGCGCTGCACTAGGCGGGGAGGGGGGGGGGGGGGGGGGCGCATGCGGACACCGCCGCTGGGGCCTTCGGTTGAGCTCCCCACGGGGCCACGAAACAGTGTACTGGATTGAAAAATGCATGCGAACACAGCCACTGGTGCCCTGGGTGAAGCTCCTTATGGGCACACGAAATGGTGTACCGGGTGGGGGAAGCGCATGTAAGGATTTCAAAGTCGAGTGCCCCGAATGCATGTCACAACGCATGGTTTTGCGATACACGTGTTCAAACAACCTTGCGATCGCCTCTTGCGAAATCTAAAAAAACAATGAATTCTTCCAAATTTCATAACTTGCCACCAAACGGGCCCCTCGCGCGCGCATGTCGGAATCGCCCGAAACCCCTTCTATCCTTGCGCGCGCGATGTAGCAAAAACCGTTGGCAACAAAATCTGGGTGGAGTGCACACGCGCGCGCGTCGTCGCGCGCGCATGCTAAAATCCTTTAAGCAACCTAGGTGTTTCATATTTTTCCAAACCGAATGTCCCGAAAACGTGACAACATGGTTTTGCATCACCAGTTTGCGAAAATGCCTGCGCTCGCGCTCCTGCGAACTCTTGAAACAATTATTGGGTTTCAGCATGTTCCTGCATTCCGCCAAGCCCGAGCATTTTCTCAGGGTGGAGGGCTCAGGGTGAAATCCATATGGGCTCTTAGCACCTCGACAGTCAGCCCGTCTTTTGATTCACCTCTGACAGATTCAGGCCTCGAAAATCAATCGAAACGGCATTTCACATGTCACCCTGTGCCCTCCACCCAACTGTAATGCTCGGCAAACGGGCCCCTCGCGCCGCACGTCGAAATCACTCGAACCGCCCCTGCGCGCGCGCGGGGGAGGGGGCGGAGGGCACGGTCCGTCAAAAAAACACCACGCGGGCCACACTCGCGCGTCGGCCGCGCGCGCATGTTGAATGCCATCCCAAACCCATCACCGACGCGAGGGCGCCGTCATCGTCGTCGTCGCGATCAGCATCGGCGCCGCGCTGGACTTGCCGTCGTCATGGTCATTGTCGTCACCAGCATCGCGACTTTCATCATCCTGTCTGCAGTTGCCGACGTGGCCATGATACCGCGCCCGCCCACGTCAACTTCTCGCACTGAAGTGCCCGCTGGGACGTGCCCAACGGTCAGCGCCACCGCGGCCGCGTCGGTTGCGCCAGACTATCTGGCCGCTGCGCGCGAGCATGCGCGACAGCGCGGCCGTAGATATGCACCAGCCAACGCCAAACACTCATCGCAATCGCCGCCGCATAAGCTTTGCAACTTAAATTGCGGGCGGGCGGGTGGGGTGATTGGGCGAGCAGTGGAGTGGACAACTCATTGCGAACAAAACTTAATTCCACCACGTAGATCATCCTTTTCTATTTTTTAAAAAAGGATCTACGCCCCCCTTGGAAATAGCGGGACCCCTTTCACGTAGTGCAATTTACGTGCGGCTCTGCCCCGTCGCCCATCCTAAATATGAATGCGAACTATCCCGCACAAGCCGGCACTGCCCCCTCTCATCTTTTGCGAAACCATGAGACGCGCACGTTCGTTTATCAAAAACCAACAACTTCCAGACATCCCGCGCACAAAACTGTACGAAATGCACACACGGGCGTCGTCGCGCGCACATGCCGCAATCCTGCACAAACCCTACGTGACGTAGCGATATCAACACCGAGTGACCAGAAATCCTATAAATTCGAACGATTCAGCAAAAAATATGTTCAAACGAAATTTTCGTTCGCACACTTACGAACTCTGATATATATATATATATATATATATATATATATATATATATATATATATATATATACACATGTTCCATCATGTTCATAACATGCTACCGAACGGGCCTCTCGCGCGCACATGTCGAGATACATATATACAAACAGACATGCACACACATACATATATATATATATATATACATATATATATATATATATGTATATACGCGTGTATAAATATATATGTATATACACATATCGAATCATATATATATATATATATATATACATGCACATACGCATTCGCACATAAACATACATACAAACATATACACGTACATACAATCATACATACATACGTACATTCATACATATACAATTATACTTACAATTATGCAACTATAAAAAAAAATCAATTTTCATTGCTATTTCAAAGAAAGGGCGCGCCGAACAAATATGACAACACGTTTTGCAACATCAGTTTCCCAAAAATGCCTGCGCGCGCGTCCTGGCGGATCCTTAAGAACACCATTTGCCAAACGGGCCTCTCATGCCGCATGTCGAGGTCATCCGAACGCCCTTGCGCGCGCGTTGGGGGGCACGATCCGTGTCAAATAATACCACGCGGGCCACTCGCGCGCGTCGGCCGCGCGCGCATGTCGAACTCCTTCCAAAACCTTCATCACCGACGCGAGGATATCGTCATCGTAATCGGCGGGCGTGATCGACATCGGTGCCGTCATTGGCCTTGTCGCCGTCATTGCCACCATCGCCACCAACATCGCTACTTTCATCACCGTGCCTACCGTTGTCGGCGTCGCCATGATACCGCGCCCGCCCACGTCAACGACTCGCACTGAAGTGCCCGCTGGAAATTGCCAACGGTCAGCGCCACCGCGGCCGCGTCGGTCGCGCCGCACTAGCTGGTCGTTGCGCGCGCGAGCATTCGCGGGCCAGCGCGGCCGCGGAGGTGCACCAGCCAACGCCAAGCACTCATCGCAATCGCCGTCGCATGGATTTTCCAAACAAATTTGCGGATGGGTGGGTGGGATGTTTGCGCGAACGCTGGAATTGTCAACTTCAAGTTCGGCAAGGCCGAATGCACAACATGGGCTCCACCACTTATATGGTGCAGCAGAAGTTGCACAACAAATATTGCACGGCATTGATTGCGCCACGAAGATTGCACCACATGTACGGTTCCACGGGTTTGCACAACTTATACAGATGGAAACACACTGTTTGGGGTCCACGTTGGCCAACATTACAAAGATATGAAAGAGACAAATGTGTGTTCGACAGAAAACCGAAACCCAGGATCCAGCACAACAACATAAACCAGACCAGCACACGCATTCGAAAGACGACCAGCAACGACGACCGCAGGAAGTGGGCGATAATGAAGGCAGACGCAAGGGCACGTATGTTTGATGACTCCGACATAAGACAAGGAGTTCCGCATGCGCGATGGACAACACAATCTACGCTATGATGAAGAGTAATTTCGTCCGCTACTCATGGGTCAGTTTCTCGCAGAATACTGGCCAGCTGCCAAGACTTAGTTTTACGTGCGGCCCCCTCCGAATGAGGATGACGCGGAGAGGAGGAAGGCCCCCGAACGACCCGAGGTAGTCGCAACGCTGCGGGCGCAGGCGTCGGCAAGGGCAGCCAGCGACGGTAAAGACTACGACGACAACGACAACGACAACGACAACGACGACGACGACGACGACGATGACGACGACGACGATGCAACGCCGCAGGCGCAAGCTCCGGCAAGGGGGAACCAGCAGCGACAGCGCGGCGGGGCCTCGGAGCCTCAGCTGCTTCGGGTCCGCGCCGAGGGCGCGGAGGGTGTCCTGCCGCGCTCCAGCCAAGGGGCTCCCTCGGGACAACGGCATTAGCAGCAGAATCAACGGCAATGCTCCTCCTCCTCCTCCTCCTTTATTTTCTCCTCCTCCTCCTCCTCATCCTTTTCCGCCTCCTCCTCCTCCTGTTTCCCCTCCTCCTCCCCCTTCCCCTCCTCCTCCTCCTCCGCCTCCTCCTCCTCCTCCTCCACTTATTATACCTCTCCTCTTCTTCCTCCTCTTGCTCCTCCTCCTCCTCCTTCTCCTCCTCCTCCTCCGCATATCGTCCCTCTCCTCTTGTCATTCCTCCTCTTCCTCCTCCTTGTCCTCCTCCTCCTCCTCCTCCTCCTCCTCCTCCTCCTCCTCCTCCTCCTCCTCCTCCTCCTCCTCCTCCTCCTCCTATATATTGTCTTGCCTCCGCGCGTCGCACCGCAGGCGCAAAGCGGTGCAATCGGAGCCGCTCGCAATCGGTCGAACTCTCTGGAGACGCCAATGGCGTGCCGGGGGGGCGTGTGCTACGTCTAAGACGCAGGCGCAGTGGAGCGGCGCGCAAGGGCGTTCGTGAGGGCTCCTCATCCTCCTCCCCTTCCCCCTCCCTGGGATGAGATCACCACCGCTGCTCTCGGCGGCGCGCCCAGGGGGGAGAGCAGAGGGAACGGGCCTTCTCACACGACTCAGAAGGTTTCGGCCTACTGAGGGGCTCTCCCAGCCTTCGCCGAAGCCACAGAGGGTTTCTCAGAAGGCCGGAGAATTCCTGCCCCCTCTCAGTTCCCCCCTCGGCGCGCCGCCGATGCTCAGGATGAAAGGGGCGGTGCCGTACATCCAATCAGCCTGGGAAGAGGGCTGCGCCGTGGCCATCTGGAAGTGGGAATGACAAGTCCCGGAGCAGAAGACGCGGCGGCAGCCACAACAGAAAATGCAGGAGCGAATGGGGTCGGGGGGATCCTTTCTTGGAGGGGCAACGCGACCAACGTATCCCTCCGCATCGGTTGAAACGGAAGATTGACAGACAAACGACTTAAGATTTCCCAAGTGTGCCACAAAGGCGGCTCGGCCGATCTGGCCAGACGAAGCGTCAAGGTTGCCCCGAAGTGGCCCCGAAATGGCCGCCAGACAATTGTGGAACGCTTGTGGAGCACAGACGAATGTTATTGGTTTCGCCCTTCCATGCGTTGCCACGCGGCGAGTACAGCAATGCATGTTCCGCTCAGTGTGTTGCCAGGTGGCGAATAGAGGGGAAGTGTACGTCTAGCTCGCCCACGCGTTGTCATTTTATGGCTAGAACAAGACACGATTCAGTGTCGTCTCCATGCGTTGCCACCTGACGGAAGTAGGCGGGCGAGCGGGCGCGTGGGCGGGAGGGCGGGCGGTTGGTCGGGCGAGCGGGCGGCGGGCGGGCGTGCGCGCGGGCGGGCGCGCGGGCGGGCGGGCTGGGGTGCGGGCGTGCGGTGTGGTGGTGGTGGTCGACGTTGTCGTCGTCGTCGTCGTCGTCGTCGTCGTCGTCGTCGTCGTCGTCGTCGTCATCGTCGTCGTCGCCTTCGTCATCGTCGTCGTCGTCGTCGTCGCCGTTGTCATTTTCGTCGTCGTTCTCGCCATCGTTGTCGTTGTCGCCGTTGTCGTCGTCGCCGCCGTCGTCGTCGCTGCTTTCGTCGTCGTTTTTGCCGTCGCCGTCGTTGTCACCGTCGTCGTTGTCGTCGTTCTCGTCGTCTTCTCGTCGTCGTCGGCGCCGTATTTGGTGTTTTCGCCGTCGTCGTCGTCGTCGTCGTTTTCGTCGTTGTTCTCGTCATCGTCGTCGTGTTCGTCGTCGGCGCCGTCGCCGAACCAGTTCCTCCTTGTCGCCCCTGTGCGATACAGACGAATGTCGTGGCTTTCGCCCCTCCGCGCCATGCCACGCGACGAGTAGAACATTACGTTTCGGCCCCCTGCGTTGCCACGTGGCGAACAGAATGGGATTCATTGCTCCCCTCCCCCAAGCGGCCAGAGGACCACAAGCGCCACAGGCCACTTGTCATGGAAGCTGCGGCACAGGGCCCAGCAATCCTCCATCGATAGGCACCGACGAAGCGCTGGGAAGCGTTTGCCTCCCACTGCGCCGGCGACCACGCGGCGCGGTGGCTGGGGGCGGAGTGCCTACGCCTCGTGCTCCTGCCCAACCACCGCCTCCTCTGCCTTCTCTCAAACATTTGTGTTGACGTTGGGCGGGCATGAGGCATGGCCTGTTGCGTTCGCGCTGAAGCGCAATCACCGCGGAATGGCGCGCGCAGCGGGTAGACAGAAAGGCGGCACAGGAATGCAACAGAAAGAGGCCCGCAGGGGCACAGATTATGCGCACGCCACTCAGCATCCCCACATTACATCATCTACCGCCCCCGCCACACGCAATCAAGGTTTGCAATACAGAACAACAAGTGTGCAAAATCACAGGCGGCGTGTGTAGCATGTAGCAGATAGGCTGGCACAGACGGTACTGGCTGGCCTGAAGCAGTGCAAGTACTAGTGTAATCTCAAGCTGGCATACATGTAAAATCTAGCGAGCGCGTCAATTCTTGGGCTGCCACCCAGGTTTCGCCGGTTCACCCCGAACCTCCTCAGCCCCAGGACCAGCGCGCTTTTCGAACTTTTTTGACCAGTAGCGGGCAGAGAGTGTATAAGTCTTGCCGCGTCGCATGGCTGGCAAGCGGATTCTACTGGTGCTGATGCTAGTCTTCGTCCCCACAGCCAAGCTCAATACCTCCCCCATCATCTTCTCGGGCCTATGGTCTGGCTCAGTGGCCACGCGCCACAAGGGCATGCCATCGCGGCCAGGAGTGGCGGCGCAGCGGGCCGAGCAGCTCAACCGCCGTTCGTTTCTGGCTCCGCTGCGCTCGAAGGCGCGCCGCAGCATCAACGTGCTCGGCCCAACGCGTGTTGCAGTGGAACCAACCGAGCGCTCGTAATGCATAACCTCTAATCCACCTCCATCCTCTACTCGCCCAAACCTCCCCCTCTACGCCTTGGGCACTGCGACTGGTGACAGGGAGAACCGGCCTCCCGTACACGCCATCAAATGGGAGATGCCGACTCCATTGCCTGCCCTGGTGGCCGCGTTCCCAGGGGCCCACCGCGGTCGGGGCATGTAGGCGGAGCGGACCGAGGAGCGGGGCTAAACTCAGTCGCAGTCCACCTCGGGCGCCGCTGCGCTCGAACACGCACGCCGCAACGCCAAGTGGTCGGTCCCTCCCCCACCTCCGCACTTCCTCACCTCCTCCATGCCCCCCCCCAACTACGGCTCGGACATCAAGAGCGATTGCAGAAAGAAGCGGCCTCTCACGCACACAAACCAACTGAGGACTCTCAAAATCCCGTGTGCGCCTCTGTGGCCACATGCCTCATGGGTCTGCCGCCGCGGCAGGGGGTGTGGGCGCGGACCGAAAAGTGTCGGGCGCCGCCGCGCGGGGACATGCACCGCGACATCAAGGTGCTCGGCCCGCAACGGGTCGGGCTCCCCCAAGTCGCGCTCTCCGCCTCCTCGGGGGGCGAGTCCAGCAACCCGACCGCATCCACCATCCGTGTCCCAATGTTCGTAACAGGTTATGTATGAGGGTGCGGGGATGCGAGATTCGAATGCAACATGTTCTGCAAGAGGCTTCAGATCTTCGTGGACTCGTTGGGAGTCATCAGCCGAAGACTTGGCATGATAGGCGGAAGACTAAGACGATGAATGCAAGTCCTGTTTAGATGTGTCGATGTACCCTGTGCCTGAAAAGCTCTCCATTGCATTGACCGTGTAGATGTGTCGCCGTATCATGTGCCTGTAAAACCTGTGATGGCCCGGACAGTATTGACAATCAGGATGTGTCGCTACCTCGTGTGTCTACGACTTGAGACTTGAGATATGTTCCATTGCTAGTTATACTGGAACCCACATGCAACAAACATTTGAGTGATACACTGCTCTGTTGCGCCTGCAATTGATGTACTCGTCAATCGCGTGGACGACTACGTTTAGACCTACTGCAATGTACTGCGGATCGCCATGCCTTTCCTGATGCGCTGATGTCGTCGCAAGGTCGCGAATGCCATGGGGTCTCCGGGCCAACATATGTCAGCATCATCGCTGAGCTGAGCGGATCCGAACTTGGGCGACGCGTGCGGGACGCACACGACGGGGTCGCCTCGCTGCGCGGCTCCGAGCTTTCTGCCCCCTGCGGGCAAAGGTGCTCGGGCCCGCGCTTGAACCAAAATGGCTACGGATCCTAGATCTCTCCTCCTCCTCCTCCTCCTCCTCCCCCTCCTCCTCCTCCTCCTCCTCCTCCTCCTTTCCTCCTCCTCCTCCTCCTCCTCCTCCTCCTCCTCCTCCTCCTCCTCCTCCTCCTCCTCCTCCTCCTCCCCCTCGGCTGCTCCGTGGCAGCGAGCGAGATACCGTGGCGTCCAAGAGCGGCCAGCGGCGCGGGCGCACCAACCAGCCGAGGACAGAACCGCGAAGCATGCCCAAGCGATAACTCACGTAATCCGACACCCATCCAAGAAGCCGGCCAGCCCTCCCCCTCCTCCCTCCTCCCTCTGCCCTCCTCCTCCTCCTCCTGCGTTCCTGTGCTGCCTGAGGCGATGCAGGCCAGCTCCCAAAGGCTACACATCGCACTGGAGGGGAGGAGAGCAAGAAGAGAGGGAAACGTACAAGAGCAGCAGCAGGCAATCAGCGGCCCTCCTCCTCCTCTCTCTCCTCCTCTGCCCCCCCCCCCCCACTCCTCCTCCTCCTCCTCCTCCTCCTCCTCTTCCTCCTCCTCCTCCTCCTCCTCCTCCTCCTCCCTTTTCCTCCTCCTCCTCCTGCTCCTCCTCATCCTCCTCCTCCTGCTCCTCCTCCTCTTCTTCCTACTCCTCCTCATCCTCCTCCTCCTCCTCCTTCTCCTCCTCCTCCTCCCTCTCCTCCTCCTCCTCCTCCTCCTCCTCCTCCTCCTCCTCCTCCTCCTCCTCCTCCTCCTCCTCCTCCTCCTCCTCCTCCTCCATTCCTTCACCTTCTAAAAATTATCCCTGTCGCACTCCGAGGCGTGTCGGTAGGGCGGGCAGGGCGTTTCGCCAGATACCTCCTCACCCTTTACGACCCTCAAGCTGAAAATGGACAAGAGCTTCACGGATGGAGGGCGGGCCGCTTTCAAAATGTCGCTCTCGATTCACCGCCGGGTATATCAGTCGCAACATATTGCACGGATTTCGCGGATGGAGGGCGGGCCGCTTTCAAGATGTCGCTCTCGCCTTGGCGCCGCGCACCTTAGTCCTAAAACATTGCAGAAGTTTCACGGATGGAGGGCGGTCCGTTTTCAAAACGCGGCTTTCGCCTTGGCGCTGTGCACATTCGTAATACAAAATTGTAAGAGCTTCACAGGCGCAGGGCGGCTCCCTTTCAAAACTGGCTCGCGCCATAGCGCCGCGCACATCCGTCTTAATACTTTTTCAACAGTTTCAGGGATTCTCATGGGTAACGTCCTAGAAATTGCGTCAAGGCGCGATGTCGGAACGTCGGGGTGCAACAGTTACGTTGATTCGCGGTGCTGAAGTTCCAGAAATGGTATCAAACACGATGCAAGCTCGTCAAGTCGCAACAGTAACGGTGATTCGCGGCGTGGAAGTCCCAGGAAGGCTGTTCTGTCGCAGATCAAAACTTTCAAGCGATTGTCTCCCCACGGGGCCCTTGCCTCACTGACAAGGAGCTCTTGTAGGGGCCTGTGAAGATGGAACTTGGAAGAAGGGTTTATTGCAATATCGTTGATGAGTCGTGGGTTTACGCTGGTACTCTTTCTCTCCCTTTTCATCCTCCTCTTCCTCCTCCTCCTCCTACTCCTCCTTCTCCTCCTCCTTCTCCTCCTCCTCCTCCTCCTCCCTCTCTTCCTCATCTTCCTCATGCTCCTCCTCCTTCTCTTCCTCCTCCTCCTCCTCCTCCTCCTCCTCCTTGCGTCCAGCGCCCCGACGGCGAAGGAACCGGACGTCAGGGCCAGCAGCAAGTGGCTCGGCGACGCCAGCTCGTGCCCGAGCCGCGCTCTCTCGGCCTGTGGGCGCCGCTAACCCCCAGAAGGGGAAGGAGGAGGAGGAGGAGGAGGAGGAGGAGGAGGAGGAGGAGGAGGAGGAGGGGGAGGGGGAGGAGAAGGAGGAGGAGCAGGAGCAGGAGCAGGACGGAGGAGTAGCAGGAGCAGGAGCAGGAGTAAGACGGAGGAGGAGGAGGAGGAGGAGGAGGAGGAGGAGGACTGCGAATAGGTAGGGGACGGAGGAGGACGCACGAGGAGAAAGATGAGGAGGAGGAGGAGGAGGATGCTTGAAATGATTTGGCTTAGGGGCGCCTTATCCCCAAGAGGAGGACGAGGACTTCAGAATTCGAGCATTTCAGGTAATATGGCACTGGGGCGCCTTAACCCCATCAGTGGGCCCAGCCTCCTGGAGTCAGGAGGAGGTTTCTTGGACTCTGCAGCAGTCAACGACCTAACGAAGAGAGGCAACAGGGAAGGGAGAAGTGAGGACAACTTCACTTCCGAGAGCGGCGGCCGCCCCAGGCATCCCGAGCGGCGCTAAAAGATTTGGCGTTCGCGGACGTGCCTGGATACAGAACTCTGGCCAAGGTCGGTAAGGCCCCACTCCTGGCTTGCGACAATCGGTTGGGACAGCTTGTGTGCAGGCTGCGGCTATACCCTATTCCTGCACGACCGCATGTGGTACAATCTAAGCCGTGCAGGGAGGATCAGGGGGAGGAGCAGGAGGATGAGCAGGAGGAGGAGGAGAAGGAGGAGGAGGAAGAGGTGGAGGAAGGAGAGAGTGAGTCATGGGAGAGAGGGGAGGGAAGGGAGGTGCGGTCGCCTTTCCCACATCCCTCCCTCCAGCCAAGCCTCCAGCGGCATAGCAGAAGGCACCACTGATACTGTCGGATTAGAAAGAACGCTGGTCGGGATTGTCAAAGGAAACGTCCAACGAGGGACGTGCACTCAAGTACTATAACAGAAGCTGCCTCAGTTCGAAGCGACAACGGTTGAGCGGTCACGTGCACGCCCACCTCAAACCCTGTCGAGCACCCCATATTCCTGCTGCCCCTTCTGCTCCTCATCCTCCGGATCCCCCTCCTTATCATCTGCCCCCCCTCCCACATCCCTTTACATTATGAACAACTCCTCCGTGTCGCACCCCCAGAAGCGTCGGCAGGGCGGCCCCGGCGTTTCGCCTGAGACTCCCTCATCACTGATGATGATGGACCTTGGAGTGTGCAAAAGATGTACGGATGGAGAGCGGGTTCTTCCCAAGATGGAGCCCTCGCCTTTATTAGCACCACGCACACTCGTCTTTAAAGCTTGCAACAGCTTCGAGGATGGAGGGGGCTCATGTTTTAAATGTGGCTCTCACTTTAGCGCCGTGCGCGTTCGTCTTAAAAGTTTGCATCCGCTTCACGGATGGGGGCCGTCGCATCTCGCCTGGGCCCTGCGCGCATTCGGATTAAACGTTTGCAGCAGCTTCACGGATGGAGAGCGACCGTTTTCGACATGTGGTTCTCGCTTTAGCGCCGCGCATACTATTCGCTAAGCTTGCAACAACTTCAATGATGGAGGGCGGCTCCGTTTCAACATGTGGCTCTCGCCTCAGCGCCGCGCACATTCGTTGTCAAGAACGCATCAGATTCACGGATAGAGGGCCTGCGTTTCAAACATGAGTTTTCGCCCCAGCGCCGCGCGCGTTCGTCATGGACGTTTGCAACATTTTTGAGGATGGAGCGGTGGAAAATGTTCCAACTGTGGCTCGCGCCTTCGCGCCGCGCACAATAATCCTCCAAACTTCGGAACAGTTTCATGGAAGGGCGGGTCGTTTTAACAATTGAGCTCTCGCATGAGCGCCGCGCACATTCGTCTAAAACGTTTGCAACAGCTTCATGGATTACAGGGAGGGATGTCATTTTCACGCTGTGGCTCTCGCCTTTGCCTCGGGCACGTTCGTCTCAAAATCTTGATTTTTTTCAGAGGTTGAGCGCTGGCTGGTTCAAAATGGGGTTTCGCCTCAGCGCCGCAAGCATTCGCCTGTTGCTTTGCAACTCAAAACCCTTTATCAAGAAAGAGGACTGTTCCCTAAACCGTGTTTGCACTCAGGGATTGGATGGGTCCGCCGAAGATTCATCCCGTTGCCGCCCGCTGCAGCCTCGTTGTCGCTTGGGGGGTTCGCCGAGGATTTCACACGCTGTCGCCTGTTACCGCCCGTTGCCATGCCGCTTTGAAGGCCCGCCGAAGAATCGCCACATTGCCACCTGTTGCAGCCTCGCTGCCGTTTGGGGAGGAGAAGATTCGCCCCGTTGCCCCCCGTTGTCGCCCGTTGTTGCCTCGTTGCCGTTGGGGGGGTCCGCCGAAGATTCCCCGCGTTGCCGCCTGTTGCTGCCCGCTGCCGCCTCGCTGCTGCTTGGGAGGACCGCCGAAGATTCCCCACGCTGCCGCCTGGTAGCGTTGCCCGTTGCCGCCTCGTTGCCGCCTAGGGGGTCCGCAGAGGAACCGCCCCGTTGCCGCCCGTGGCCACTCGCGGCACCCCGTTGCCGCCTCGTTGCCGCTCGGGGGCTCCGCCGGGAAATCGCCACGTTGCCGCCGCTCGTTGCGGTGCCGCTTGGGGGGTCCTCCGAGGATTGGCCACGTTGCCGCCCGTTGCCGCCCGGTGCTGCCCGTTGCCGCCTCGTTGCCGCTTGGGGATCCGCCGAAGATTCGCCCCGTTGCCGCCCGTCGCTGCCTCGTTGCCGCCTGGGGGGTCCGCCGAGGATTCGCCATGTTGACGCCTCGTTGCACTGTCACCACATAGTTTACTCCACATAACTTGCACCACACAGAATACTAGCCCGCCGCTCTGCGGTTGATCGTGGGTGAATGCATATAGAAGACGGGGCGCGTCCTTGTGGGCGAGAGGAGAATGAGCGGGAGGCGGTGGCATCCAGCCCGTCCCGCTCCCATGCTGGCAACATCCTCCTCCATATTCCTCCACACTCTCCCAGGAAATCTCGTGAGGTCCCTGGAGGTCGTTCCTCCTCCGCCTCCTCCTCTTCCACCTCCTCCAACCCTCCTCCTCCTCCTCCACCTCCTCCTCCTCCTCCTCCTCCCCCTCCTCCTTCTCCCCCTTCTCCTCCTCCTCCTCCTCCTCCTTTTCCTCCTCCTCCTCCTCCTCTTCCTCCCCCTCCTGCTCCTCCTCCTCCAGCTCTCCTCCTCCTCCTCCTCCTCCTCCTACTTCTCCTCCTCCTACTTCTCCTCCTCCTACTTCTCCTCCTCCTCCTCCTCATCCTCCTCCTCTTCCTCCTTCTCTTCCTCCCCCCGTTCTCCTCCTCCTCCTCCTCCTCCGCCTCCTCCTCCTCCTCCTCCTCCCCCTCCTCCTCCTCCTCCCCCTCCTCGTTCTCCTCCTCCTCCTCCTCCTCCTCCTCCTCCTCCTCCTCCTCCTCCTCCTCCTCCCCCTCCTCATCCTTCTCCTCCGCCTCCTCCTCCTACTAATCCTCCTCGTTAGTTTGTTAGAGGATGTCTCGAGCGAGAGCCTCGTATTCAACATAAAGCATTTTATACATACGCAGGCAGCTCTTCCGACACGTCATGGATTCGAGGATGTCTCGAGCGAAACGGCCATGTCTGAATACTCGAACAATTCCAGGAGCAATCACAGCATCTCAGTTGTCCGAGGATGTCTCGCGCGAGAGCCTCGTTTTCGACATAAGACGTCTCAAACAAAATGCCTTCTACATTTCAATTGTCCGAGGATGGCTCAGACGAAACGCTTGTTAAGCTTGGTTGTTATAAAAAAAAAACGCCCTGGACTTTTTCTACCGTTCTGAGACGCTATAATAACAAGCGACGGTGCTTTACCGTTTGGAGATCATATAGTGTGCTCAGGCCCGTTGCTGTGGACCATCATTGTTGTAGCTTCTGGTCGAAGGCTGTTCCTTGTCATCCCTGCTGTGTTCGCTCCCGCTCGTTTCTGCCGCCATTCTCCCTCTCAGAGCTAAAAACGGGGAGGGGGGGAAAAAAAGCTTGACCACCGGTCTCACACCGGTCCAAGATAGGCCGGGAGGCCCGATGGCCTCAGGGGGGGCAATCGGCCATCGGGCCCGCCAGCACACCAGGAGAGGGACTGCACGCCAGGAGAAGGAACTGAGGACGTCGTAGATGGCAATGTTAAGCAATGTGGCCAACCGATCTGAAAACGCCAAAGAAACGGATCTGAAGACGTCAAGCAAATCAATCGTTGTTTTAGCGTTTTTGATTTTCTTGTTGGGGGTTACAAGTGCTAAAACGATGATTTCCAACACGCCGATTCAAAAACAACGAAACAACAAAACAGGGCATATTCAAGAAGAGCCAAGTTATTGACTGGGAACTCGCCGACCGATCCCCCTTTTGCAATCCCGAGCCCGTTGTCCCTCGCGTCGTAGTTTGTCATTTCTTCCTTACCAAGCTTCCTCTAACAAGCTCCCACCACCTCCTCGTTCCGAGAAGGCGTTTCCAGTCATCCTCAATCGTGTTGGAAGGGTAGTTATGGTATTCCAGTCATGCGAACCTTTGAGGTAGTTGCGCACGTTATAAAAGAAAAACGAATGTGCGCGGCGCTAAAGCGATAACCGCCATTTAAGAACGGATCGTCATCCATCCTTGGAACTGCTGTAAACTTTGAAAGCGCGCGGCGCGAAGCGAGAGTCACATGTTGAAAAGGACCGGCCTTCAAGACGAATACGCGCAGTGTTGAGGCGAGAGCCACATTTTGAAAACCACCCGCCCTCAATATTTGAATCTGCTGCAACCTCCAAACTTGTAGGTCAAAATTGGAGAGAAAGTCTGAAGCGAAACACCCGGCCTGTCCTAGCCACACGCTTGGGTGTGCGACAGCGAGGAGTTATTTTCAAGGAGAAGGGATGGAGGAAGAGGAGGAGGAGGGGGAGGAGGAGGAGTGAACGTACCTTAGGGGGAGGAGGAGGAGGAGGAGGAGGAGGAGGAGGAGGAGGAGGAGGAGGAGGGAGGAGGAGGAGGAGGAGGAGGAGGAGGAGGAGGAGGAGGAGGAGGAGGAGGACCAGTGTAAACCAAAGGGTCATCAACGATGTTGGAATTAGCCCTCCCTCCAAGCTCCCTCTTCATAAGCCCCTACAACGGTTCATTTCCATTGAGGGAACTGCCTCGTTGGAAGACACCCTTGAAGACCCTGAAGCATGCCAAAACATTGTTCTCGGGATTTCAACGCCACGTATCAATCTGACTGCTGCGTCTTGACGAGTCAGAACCGTGCCAGAACGCCATCTGTAGGACTTCAACACAGCGAACCAACATAATTGTTGCACCCGCATAATCAGGAGTCCTTACGAAACACCATTTCTGGTGCGTTGATCATGGGAACCGGTGAAACCTGTCCCATTTGATGCACGAATGTGCGCGGCGCTAAAGCGAGAGCCACATTTTGAAAACCACCCGCCCTCAACCCGTGAAACTCTTGCACCTGTTTCAAACGAATGTGCGCGGCGTAATGGCGAGAGCCTCAGTTTGAAAACCACCCGCCGTCAATCCTTGATATGCTTGCAAGTTTGAAAACGAATGTACGCGGCGCTTAGGCGAGAATCACATTTTGAAAAACCACCCGCCCTCGATCCGTGATATTCTTGCGATGTTTAAACACGGATGTGCGCGGCGCTAAAGCGAGAGCCGCATGTTGAAAACCCGCCCTCCATCTGTGAAACGGTTGTCACTTTTTTGAAGCGTCAGGATCATAGATGGTGAGAAGATCTCAGGCGAAACGCCCAGCCCGCCCAAAAAATCGGCCTCGGGGTACGACAAGGAGAATTTATTTAGAAGGAAATGGAATGAAAGGACCGACTCGAGGGGGCGCGGGTCTCCAGCTGGGCGGGATAGCCGCGGGCGCCGCGGGGGACGGGTTACCCGCGGGCGCCGCGGGCGGGCCTGCCACTCACCTCCGTGCCGAAGGTATTCAGCTGGTCCTCCACGAGCGGGAGGTACGCCAAACTGGCGTCCTGGTGGGTGCCGCGCTCGGCACTTGAGACGACGTACGGGAACGTGTCGCCGTTGCCCGCCATGTGACAAATTTCGACGGCATCAGAGATGGGCTGAAATGAGAAGTCCTGATGGTCTTGAGGAGCGGCTTGGTGATGAGCAAGGGCTGGGGACGAAGTCGCCTCGCTATTGGGAAAATGGAAACCCTTCGCGGCATAGCTATGCAGGAATGTGGGAAAGAACGCTGCCTCGTCAGGCTCACCATCTGGAAAGACAGGAGCGAACTGGGTGGACACGATGGTTGGCGACAACGGTGGGCGGCGCGGAGTCTGAATCTCCTGCCACGCCCCTGGAGACACATTCATATGCTCACCGACATGAGAAACTTGCGGAGACGTCGGTTGACGACGATGCGGGGCCTCCAGTCCATCAGATTTTTATATTGCGCGCGTAGGAGGACACGCCGTTTATCAAGCTCCTGTGATGCCAGGGCCGCCAGCTCCTCCACCGAGGCTGCGCGATTGCCCTCACCTCTGTCCCAGATTCCCGCGCAGACCTCCAGAAAAAACGACTGAGGCAACTAGCAATAGTCCTCGTCTGGGGTAGTGTCAAAGATGTGATCAAAGATGCGGTTCCTCAGCTGGGCTCTCGTGAAGGATACACTCAAATATATCCAGTGTTGTATGACGTCTGATGTCTCGCCCTGGAAGTGGAACCTGGGTAGCCATTGCTCGGAGAACTTGAAAAGGTTCGGATGTAAGACCTCGCGGTCGTCGCAGATGTGGCCTGGAACGCACGGGACGGTCAACGCCAGCATCTGCACGAATCCCTCATCCACCACTTCCACCGCGTGCAGATGGATATTGCGCACCACCGCGGCGAAGACAACATATTGAACCCCCTCGCCCTGAAAGACCCCCGGCTGCCCTGTAGACGAAGCTGCAGGAACCGCCTGATGCCGCATCACCGTGCCGCTGGTCGTGCGGAGACTGCTGCCATCAGTTTCGCCTTCAGCCGCTTCATCATCTTGTTGTACCAGGGGATCTCGCACCTCTTCGACAATGGTTGTCGCAGACTGCAGGACGGCTGTCAGGATGGGGCCGCATGGTCGCGCTCGGCATGCTCAGCGAAGCGATGATGTAGCGGCGCGCTGCCAGAGCGCTCATATGACAAACTGCTGCTATGTTCCAGATGTCCACTGCCAACACATCCATACCAATCATGTGCCTGCTACGAAGCTGCGCAGTCCTGGACCCAACTGCCTCGCAAATATCCCACGCCCTCAGCCATTGTGTGTCAGGAAGCGACGTTGGCAAGTGTGGAGCATGTGCCAGGGGGGTGATGAGGTAGGGCCGATCCAAGAGAACAGCCACGAACGGGACGCACCAGTCAGTACAGTCATCGATGTCCTGCCAGCACTCACCCGCCGTCACAAAGAACCACAGCCCAGCGAGCTCTTCCAGATATCCCAGCATTTGCCATGCATGTTGAACACCATACCGCGAGTATCCCAGAGGAGGAGAATTGCCCATCACCCGCCGAAAGGGAGGAGCCACAACAACAACAGGAGGAGGAGGAGGAGGAGGAGGAGGAGGAGGGGGAGGTAGGAGGAGGGGGAGGAGGGGGAGGAGGAGGAGGAGGAAGTGGAGGAGGGGAGGGGGAGGAGAAAATAATGAGGAGGATTGAAAAGAAAGAACATGAAGAGGAGGAGGAGGAGAAGGAGGAATTTGGGGGGAGGAGGAGGCAGGAGGGAGGAGGAGGCCCGCCCATCCGCCCACGGGCCTCCACCTGCTCGAGCAGGCCCCTCAGCGACTTGGTGAGGGGCAGGTGCTGCGACTGGCCGGCGCGCCTGCGCGCACAGTGGGGCGCGGCCAGGGGAATTTCGGGGAGAGAAGGATGTGGGGGGCCAGGGGAAGAAGGGGGGAGGAAGGGGGGAGGGGCTCTGGCTTCAGCGGGTCTGGTCGCCACCACCAGGCGCACTAGCTCTTGGTGCCCTGCGAGCCTGAGCCAGGTTCGGCCCAAGCAGCGCCTGACCCCCACTTGGCCCAGCTTGCACCAAGGCTTGCTGCCGCCGTCTATTAGCCCCGGGTGCTTCCAGTGCTCACGGGCTGGTGCTAGCCCCTGCCAGGCCGCAGTCCTAGTCCTGGTTGCCGATAGCGTCAAGTGCCGCCGACTCCATGCGCACCTGGCATTTGGCCAGTGTCGTGCGGAGTTGTGCGCCGCCGAATCCGCCAGCGTGCTGCTGGGCACCCAGTGGAGTGTCCTCAGGTTCCTTCGAGTTCACTGCACTTAAAATTGCAACTACTTTTTCTTATGGATCCAGGCGCCCAGGTTCAGGGAATCCTTTCGGATTCTCGCAAGACTCCTGGGGCTTTTCCAACGGCCTGGGAAGCGCGATTGGGAGTCCATACTTCCAACATGTCGTCAGAGCCCCTGCCCATACTTCATACTTCATACCTCTGGGAGCCCGTGCCCATCGATGTCGTCAGTCGTGTTTTAGTCGTTGGGTGAGCCTTCATGGGAGCCTGTGGACCTTCGTGGCCCTACTCTAAACGTGATCTCGACCAAATTTCGTCCAAATTTTGACCACCCCTTTTCATTCTTTCGTCCAGATTTCGCCGGGACGTCGACCAAATCCGAGGAATTCCGTGCGAAATCCCGACATTCAGAAAGGTATGTAGGGCACGGGTGGCAAGAAGCATGCCCTGGTCAGGTCCAATCTCCGTGAGGGGCCGCTCGATGCTGGCAGCACCCAATGTCCATGTTTTGCCTCCCTGCGGGTCCATGCTCTTCCTGTCTCGGATTGGGGGGGCCAAGGTTTTGAACCAGCTCGCGACGGGGGAACTCAAGTTCGGAGCCAGAGCCTTGCGAGTTGACTCTTCGGTCAATGTACAAGTTGATAAGCCTGTTCAATGTCCCAGGTCCCAGGGTGGCTCCGATCTGATTGAGGCAGTCGTTCTGCAGGTTGTGCGCAGGACCAGAGTGAACCTCCCCCAAGCACCAAGAGACTGCAAACAAATACATGGCTAGATTCGCATGTGGAACATCCAGGAGCCACGAGCTGGATTCACATGCGGAAGTGAGGCCTACGCGGCCATAGAAAGGCCGCGCGCCGGAAAATCATCCGGCCACATGTGTATTCAGCTCTCGCCCAGGCCCACCGCACCATGTTTACATATCCAGCTCCCTGGCACAAGGAAGGGTGGTCGAGGGCCCTCTAGGAGCCTCGCCAAATGCATCGACGACAGGCGCCCCTGGAAGCACGCAGCTCACCACCCTGGGCCCTCCGCCTCAGTTGCAGTCGCCAAAACCGTCCCCGTCTCCAGTGGATGCGGCTCGATTGGATGAGTCACTCCGCAGGTCGTGCGCAAGACCAGACCAAGCCACCTCCTGGCATAAGGAAGGGGAGCGGAAGAGAGGCCACTTTTCCACCTCCACCCTTAGTCCTCTTTCTCCTCCTCCGCTCCAGGGGATCGTGGAGACGGAGGAGAAGGATCCAGGGGAAGGAGATCGTGGAGTATCGATGATGATGATGATGATGATGATGATGATGATGATGATGATGATGATGATGATGATGATGATGATGATGATGATGATGATGACGATGATGATGATGATGATGATATGATGGTGGTGATGGTGATGGTGATGGTGATGGTGATGGTGATGATGATGATGATGATGATGATGTTGATGATGATGATGATGGTGGTGATGCTGATGACGATGAGGAGACAGAGGATGAGGAAGAGGAGGAAGAGGAGGAGGAGGAGGAGGAAAGACGACGTAGAGGCCGCAAATCGACAGGCTGGACACAGGGGATACGGCAAGACGCATCCCCTGATTACAATATCATGGGACAGGGCAAGACAGCTTGCTAAAAGGGAACCACTCCTACTGGTACAGTCACCGGCCTGACCTGAGGAACGATAAATAAGGAACGAAGCCCCTCTTTTCCAAGGAAGATCATAACGCATGAGGAACGATATATAATATATGACGCAGAAAGAAACGATAAATAACGCATGCAAACCTACGGAACGACCGAGCCCCTCTTGAAAAGCAAGTGTTCCTTGTTCAAGCCGCTCACTGTATTTGCCACGCCATTCAAGGGCCACGACGAGAAGGAGTGGACCAATCTAAAGCAAATTCGCAGCGCCTACACCAGGCAAGCCGCCAAGTGCAGAGCCGTCGAGGCAGAGGAGCGCAAAACAGTTCACAGCAGCCATGTCGAACCTGCTGGAGCACCTCGCGTCGGTTTTGTATATCTGGGTATAGCGCCGGACTACAACTTGCTGATATTCTCAGTGGCTGAGGTCGTTTGCATGCACTCGAGGGACGTCATAGAAACCATGGGCGCCAAGGCCACGCACCCAACCATCGACGTCTGCAGAATCCCAGAGGACATCCACCACATCACACCATAGACCAACGGAGGCCTAAACATGCTTCTAGGCGACCCTACGGGGACCAGGTGCCGTTCAACCACTGCAACCATGACGAGATCGACAGCTCGGACCGCTACAGCGCATCCTACAGAGTACCGCTGGGACCAGGACAGCTAATGGAGATGATGTTGGGATCGGGCGCAGGCAGCCTACCTACGTGGCCAGCCGAACTAGGATAGCTACGAGATGCAGGACCAACTTCAACATACAAGGACGTGGCAACCGACACAACAGACGAGATCGGCAACATCATCACGACCTGGACGATCGACGGCACGGACAACGTAGACATGGAGCTCATAACGCCAAGGGAGCCCACACCCATTGCAAGACCAATAAAAGACGCGACCCCATGGCAGCCACCAACCAAGGTCAACATACACGGCAACCTAGGCGAGATCAAGATGACAGACTACAACATACTCCCCGAGGAGAACAAGACAGAAATGGACAGGCAGCTGCAGGAGCTGCGACAATCCTGCGAGCTCCACCAGGACCTCGAGTACGACGAGAAGCTCAACCTCGCAGGCCTCACGCAGACGCCTGGTTTCTAAAGCCGATGCCCCACATGGCAATCAATTAACCCCATCGGGCAGAAGCCACACACCTTCACGCCTGTGGTCCCCCTGGCAGACGCGTGAGACAACGTGGGACTTCCCAGAGGACTGGAAGCTCAGATCGACATGGAAGAAATACCTCACCAGCGACAGCGAGGAGACCTTCACATACAAAAACAAGGCGACAGGCGACTACGTGATCAACAGCCGCCCGAGCAGATCCGCATCATGCGCTACCAGACCAAGCACAACACGGACACAGAGATTCGCAAGAACGTCATCTTCAATGTACCAACTCGGATGCCCGGACCCAAGATCATCGATTGCAAACATGAAGTTCAGACGTGAGCTCCTGCAGGCCGCACACATTGCACAGTACATCACAAGAGACCTGATCGACGGCTAGATCAACATGGGATCGATACTGGAGAAGCTCTGGGACACACAGGACGGAGCGGACAAGCTACGCGCCGCTGGCAACCACCCAGGCTCCAGCAATGACACCCCAGCACCGACTACAACCGACCCGATCGCGGTGTGCAGGGACTGCGGCCCGAGATGGTACATCGAGGGGAACCCAGTGAACGGTAAATGTAACAAAGGCGACGGCACCGACATCATATATCGCAACAGCATCGAATAAAACGACGTCTGCGACCAAATTGTCCCCCCGCACCAACGAGGTCCACACCGCCGACGATCCGCACTACCCGAAGGCGCACAACGCAAGCGCGTTTGCGCCAAAGGCGCCACATATCGAAACGGCTGCTGAGACACCTCAGAAGATCGATGTACAGAAGATCGGACACACTGACAAGGAGAGCACCATCACCGACCACGTGCGGCCGCCGAGGTACGAAGCGCCACCCGCCTCTGCTGCCAAGGGGAGCCCTACACCGACGGCTACGTCGAGCAGATAATCGCCAAACGCTACTACGGCATACGACGCATTCACGGCTACGCCCACACCACCTGCTACCCGACTGCCACCGCAGCAGCCCAAGCAGCAACTGCCTGCGCGCGCCGACGTCCAGGTCGAGACTGCGGCCCAGGCAAAAGGCAGCGACCAACCGCAGCAAGGCACTACACCCGAATCACGCAGCAACTGCGACAAGAGCCACCGCCGCAACCAGGACGACATGACGCAAGCCAACATTTCTCACTACAACGAGCGCAACTATGGTGACAACCAGGCAAGCGCGAGCCAGACTAACCATCCGCCACGAGATGCGACAGAAAGAATATACTTCCCCGTGGATATTTCCAGAACGGCTCTGGACCACCCCAACGGCGATGTCAAGCAGGTCCACAAGGCTTACCAGGATTGGACACCAGAAAATACTCACAACAACATACGCATCTCCAGACGAAACATCCGCATCACCTGGATCGAGCCGCCACCAAACCCGAGAGCGTGGAAACCGACCGGCTATTCAGCGTGGGAGGAGCAAACCAACGACGACGCCACACTCTAAATAAATGAACGCGCGAAGACCCTCAGTCACCTCGCCGCCATACCGACGGTGTAGACCCAAGTCGCACGATCGAGTACGAGGCGTACGTCGCCAGCATCACCGTCACCATCGTCAACCTCCGCCTCACCATAGGCACAAAGGGCTTGGACGAGTACCGCAGGGCCGTTCACGACATCGTCTACCGCACCAACTACCATGAAAGGACAGCGGGCAGTCGCACCCACCAGTCGGCACACAGCAGTCCCGCTGCGGACACAGGGTCCAGCGACGGCAACCATGACCAGCTCCACTAGCCTACCAGTCAGACAATACTCGCCAACCATGCCTCCAAGGATAGGCGGACCCGGGGCGCCAGGAACAATCGCGCACGCGGCATCGACCTCAGCTAAACGCCCGGCAACCTGCGCCTCCCTGCCCAGTGCTCAACGCAAGACCCGTGGCACGGGCCACCCTCATTTCGAGGCGCACCAGCACCAGTGCCACCTCTCCTGGCGTCAGACCTCTCAGGCTGCAACCGCCCTCGCGGGGCGTTGCTCTCCCATGCCTCCACCGGTTCTGCTCCCACGGACGACTCTCTACCATGAGCTGGCTACCACTTGACTGACCACATCTCACTACTCTGCCTCACCCAACCTACGCACTCATAGCCCATGGTACAATCCACGGCAGAAGCAGCAGCAGCACCACCCCCACCTCGGGACCGAGGGCGCTCCCACCTCGGGACCGAGGGCACCTCTACGCCCCCAGCGTCACCAGCGGCTCTCGACTACAGCCGCCGAGCGCTCCCATACCCTCTCCGCCTTCAATGGGCCCCTCATGACCTACCATGTACGGCCTGGCCACTTGGTGGGTAGGGGGCTCTGGGGGGGCGGGGGCGGGCATGAACATCGCCACCTGGGCGCACTCCGACACCACCAGCCAGCCTTTTTTTCCAGCACCCCTGGGCCCACCAGTCCCTGAACACCTCCACCTCGCTTCCACGACCCCCCCGCGGCGGACCACCAGATTGAACCCCCCTTGTTCGGCCGCTGTCTGCCCGCCCCCGTGCCCTCCGCCACTTTGGTGGTCCACCCCTGGGGGGCTCCAGCGAACTGGCGGCCGAGTCGTTGTGTCCCTCCCGCCTCTCCTCCGAACCTCTGTCGCTCGGTCCCCCGCTCGCCTCTCTCTTTTCGGCCCCCCCTCGTGTCGTCTTCTCCTCGTCCTGCTCGCCGGCCCAGTCAGCGGCCGCAAGCGGCTCGATCCTCCTCCCCCTCCTCCTCCTCCTCCTCCTCCTCCTCCTCCTCCTCCTCCTACGACGAGCCGCCCCAGCCCGCTAACGTTGGCGGGGGTGGGGGGTCGGGGGCCCAACGCTCGACCTCCTGCGGCGAGCTGCAGACTGTTCTGGCTCGTCTGAGCCTGGAGCCCTCGACCTCCCCGCCCCGCAGACGCTAGTAGCGGGCTGGGCAGCTCGTCGTAGGAGGAGGAAGAGGAGGAGGAGGAGGAGGAGGAGGAGGAGGAGGAGGAGGAGGAGGAGCACAGCGTAGAAGAGAGGAGGAAGAAGAGGATCGAGGATCGAGGATCGAAGATGGAGATCGAAGAGGCCCGAGGATTGACGGCAGAGACTTCTGGGACTCCTCTGGCCCCTCCCCGTTGGGCCTCTGGCAGGGCCCCCCAGGGGGGCGGGAGCGGCAGCGGGAGGTGGGGGCGGCAGCGGGAGTACGCTCCAGAGTGGTCTCAGCGAGTGAGCGGCGAGAAGAAACGTCACGCAGCCTCGTCGCTATCTCGGCGGCGAGCGAAGGGAGGAAGTGAGACGGAGAAAGCCTTCTCAGAATGCGGCGGAGCTTCTCCGAAGCCCTCCAGCCCTCTGAGAAGTTTTCAGCGTCTTCGGGGAAGGCTGAGAAAACTTCTCAGAAGGCCGCGGGACTTCGAAGCCTTCTGAGAAGGCCCGCACCGTCTCACATCACATCCCCCCGGGCGGTGTAGTGACCGAAAATGTACCCCAACATCGGCCCCAGTGTGACCGAAAGATGCGCCCGAAGTGTTCCGATCGCGCCAGAGTGTGACCGAAGTCTTTGGTTCGAAACCAAGGCGATATGCAATTTCGGTCACAAGTTCGGTCATACTACGTTCTCGGCCATACATTCGGGCACGTGTTCGGTCACCGATTGTTTCGGGTCACCTACTGTTTCGGCTGATAAGGGGCCGCCATGAGAAACGGGTCTTTCGCACGATGACATGAACCGAACAGATGACCAAGACAAATATGATGTAGGACGTCTGGGCCAACTTCCCGATTTTTTTTACAACAAGCCTGGGTCGATGTTTGTTGCCAACGCTGGAGGGGCGAACGAGCTCAAGAAGCTGGGCCAGCTTTCCGGCAAGTTGGTTAAGAAATGCTGGCCCAGCTTTTCGGGAGGAAGGTTCTTAATATGATGCTCGACTGTAGGTAGCAACCTTACGCGGTGGCTTACGCGGGCCGCTATCGTGACACACCGCGTGGAGAAGAGGGCGCTCACGCGCGACCTTACGCGGGAAGCCTACGCGCCCGTGTCGGCGCAGTCGACCCCGTTTTCTGCCGTCGCTCAAGTGGAGGAGAAAGAAGGAGAGGCGGAGGATCGAGAATCAACGACAGAGGCTTTTGGGACTCATCTGGCCCCTCCCCGTGCCTCTAGCAGGAAGTGATTTTTGGACGAGTGGCTTTAAGGCTTTTAGGAATTAGGGCAAGTGTGAAGTAGGGAGGGCTGGGTCGAGGGCGCGCCCAGGGGGGAAGGCAGACGGGGTGGGCCTTCTCAGAAGGCTCAGGAGTTCTCCTGCCTTCTGAGAAGCTTTCCAAGCCTTCTCCGAAGACACAGAGGGCTTCTCAGAAGCCCGAATGGCTTCTGAGAAGCACCACCACCTTCTGAGAAGGCCTGCCCCATCCATCTCGCTTCCCCCTCAGCGCGCCGCCGACTGGGGAGGTAGGCATTGTCAGCTTCCGAGGGAGAAGAGAGAACACGACCACGGCGCACCACAGCGCGGCTGGCGTCCCATCTTGGGAATGCCAAGTTGGACCGCCTGGTGACGGACCGCGCAATGAACTCGGAATCCCCAAAAGACCTCACCGCACGGCCCGTCACCGCATCATTTTGGGACATTGGAGGCCCTGGTCGCCCGAGACATCCTCGGAGAACGACCCGAGTCCCCAAACTCGCGCAGCCACCCCGGATCCCCACCGACTCACCCTCTGGCCAACGCACCGTTTTGGGACTTCTGGCCATCCAAGCGTGGAACAGAAGACCAGGAATGCCGCCCGCCCGAGCGCTAATCCAAGAGATCCGCGCGAACCCTCGAAAATCAATGTCTATGCCGCTTTTTTTCCTGGATGTACGTCACGGCCTCTGGTCGACCCCGATGCCGACGAAGACGGTGAAGACAACGACGATCACGACTACCACGACCTCGGACACGACCACGAACACGACCACGACCACGACCACGACCACGAACACGACGACGACGACCACCACCACGACGACGACCACGACCACGACCACGACCACGACCACGTCTACGACCACGACCACGATCACCACGACCACGACTACGATTATGACCACCACTACAACCACGACGACGACGACGACCAAGATCACGACCAACACCACGAACACGACCACGACCACCACCACGACCACCACCACGACCACCACCACGACAACCACCAGGACCACGACCACGACCACGACGACCGCCACGACGACGACGACGACGACGACGACGACGACGGCGACGACGACGACGACGACGACGACCACGACGACGACCACGACGACGACGACGACTCGAACGCCGATCCACCAGGCAGGCCAGGGAAACGCCGCCCGAGCTCGGCCACCACAGCCACAGGCGAGCCCCTGCAGTGAACCTGTCGCGTCATCACCGTTCGCAGGAGGGGGCGCGGGGAAATGGGCGGATGGCCCAACCTGGGGGGCGGGCTATTACACGCATCCCGCCAGGAGCCTCGTCGAATGCACAGACGATTGGCGGCCCTGGGAGCACGCAGTGCTCTCCGCGTGGGCTGTCCGCCCCGGATGAGAGCGTCGGCGCAGTCCTGTGAACTTCCGGAGGTCCGCGCGGACTTCTTGGGCCGACGCTGGACCCCCTCCCTGGCGCGTGCGGAGCACGCCGGCGGCGGCGCCGGAGGCACGGCCAAGGGGACGGATCCGAGAAATCCGTGCGGGCCTCCGCGGAAGGTTTTCTTCCGCCTCAGCCGTTTCTCAACGGGGAATACAATCACAAACACAAACATACGCCGATTTCCCTTCAGGGTTGGAAATGGAGGGGAAGAGGACAACCCCCGCGATGTGCACGAATATGGGGAATCTTCAGGAGTTGGTGTCGATTTACGTGTGTCTCCCCGGGCCCATCTAGGTTTTGGTTTCCCCCCCGGGAGGAGACAGAGGGCGAAAGGCAACGAGGTGCAGCTCGGATTAAGAAAACTGTCAGCTCCCCAACTGATGGGAAGGGGCCCTCAGCAAGCAAGACCTGCACGGATAGAAGTGGAAGATGGCAACGAAGAAGGCAAAACGCAAAAAAACGAGGAGGGAAGGCCCCTCAGTTTCTTGGTTCCGGGCAAAGGGGGTCTTTCGTAATGGGGTCGCAAGCAAATTTGCAGTACTTCATCCAGTGGCACATGGCGCGTGGCCTCTCTTACGGACCAACGATGCCAAAAGCAACGCATTATTGTCCGCATCCAGCACGATACAGCACGAACGATTGCACGAACTCTTACGTACATGTTTGAGTCCCCTTTTGCAAAGGACCCCTTGGTCCGAATCTGAATCTTTCGGCTACACGCAAGAGGGACCCTGGGTAAGAATGACCTTTGGTGCGCGGCTTTTTGGGACCGGGGGGGGCAAAAACAAGCGCGCAAGCAGCTGCTACCGCTTCTCTTTCGGCCATCTGGGGGCCCATCTGTGCCCGCACCAAAGGCCACTCCAGCGAAAAGTCACTCTTGCGCCTGGTCGAATCTTCTCTTCCGCGATAGTCGAACACGTCGACGGCCAGCGCCCCCGGCAGCGCGCGGTTCACTCCCGTTCGGGCCATGCGCCCCTACCGCAGCCGAACCCTCGGACGTCCCCGCCGTCTCCAGCGGATTTGGCTCGAGCGGGTCGGTCGTTTCGCACGTCGTGCGCAGACCCAGGGGATGAGGATCGTGGAGGAGGATCGAGGAGGAGGAGGGAGGGATCGAGGAGGATCGTGGAGGAGGATCGAGGACCGTGGAGGAGGATCGAGGATCGAGGAGGAGGAGGGGGAGGGATCGAGGATGGACATGGAGGAGGATCGAGGATCGACGACAGAGGTCTTTGGGCGTTCCTGGGGCGCGCCCCAAGCACGCCCTACCCGACCCGCGCCTGGGCGCCGCATCGGCCAGGGTCTCGTGCTGCACGAGGAACTCCACGGCCGACCTGGCCACCTCGCGCTCTACAGGCGAGGGGCGCGCGCGCGAAGCGGGAGTCCGCCTCCACCGCCTCCACTCCTCGAGAGGGGGAAGGGGGAGATGAGGGGTGGAGGGAGAGGGGGGAGGGAGGCAGGGAGGGAGGGGATCCAGGGTCATGAGGAAGTATCGCGCGCAGTCCGTTCAGGGGAGTACCGCGGTTGCACGCATGCTGGCGAACACCTGCACAAACGCCAAAACCGCGTGCTCCACGGGAGCCGCTCGAGAACACCAGAGGAGGCCCGAGAGGGGGGGGGCGGGGCACCGGCCCACGCGAGGCACCCTCGTCCTGGCCTCGCGCTTCCACGCCGGGAGCAGCCCACCCTCGCCTTCCCCCGGGGAAGGACGAGCCGCGCATGACGGGCGCCCTCGCCCCGTGCGGTGCTCGGGTCGGACGACCGGGAGGGCCAACAACGAGCGAGGGGGGCCAGCGACTCGGCTCGCGCAGCTGCTGTTCCGGGCGCCTCCCGGCGCCGATGCATCGAGGAAGGTGCCCGGCGGCGGGGCCGAAGCCAGCTGCACGCAGCAGACTTCGGGCCCCCTCCCCCCCCGCCCAGGATGCCTCGTCGGGCTGCTGCTGGCCTGGGCCAGTGAGGCAGTCTCAAGGCTCCAGTCTCAAGTCTCGAGGCTCCCGACCTCTGCGAGGGGCGACCTGCGCAGGCTGGGGGGGGTCCGCGGCGAGAGGGGTGACCTTTTGAGGCCCCAGCGAAGGCGCCACGCAGGCGGCGGCCGCGGGCGGCGACGTCGACGATGACGACGGCGTCCTCGTCGTCGCCATCGCTGTCGATCTCGTCGTCTCATCATCAACGACGTCGACGTCATCGAATACTACGCGGGCGACGCTAAGCCCCAGCCATCCGCACGACGCCAGGGCGACGCCCTGTGACCTTGAGCGCCGCGAGGCCCGCACCGCGAGGCACAGCCTGCTGCACATCAAGCCATGCTGGTCTGTGTTTTGGCGAACCTCTGGCGCCTGGCATCGGAGCCTGCGAGCATACCGCCTCAGGTGGGACGCGGAAGGACATACTAGTACCTAGCACCCCACAATTACGGATAAGAATGGGTGGCGGGCGCGGCCGACTCGGCCGTCGAGGCGGCGGACTTCCTGGCACTCGCCTTCACCGGATCCTCGGCCTTCTCGCTTGTTTCCGTTTGCTCCCCATCCTCCTCCTCCTCCTCCTCCTCCTCCTCCTCCTCCTCCTCCTCCTTCTCCTCCTCTCCTCCTGCCTCCTGCCTCCTGCCTCCTCCTCCTCCTCCTCCTCCTCCTCCTCCTCCTCTTCGTCCCATCCTCCTCTCCTCCTCCTCCTCCTCCTCCTCCTCCTCCTCCTCCTCCTCCTCCTCCTCCTCCTCCTCCTCCTCCTCTGGTCGCGGGTGGGTCGCGGGTGGGTCGCGGGGTGGGTCGCGGGGTGGGTCGCGTGTGAGGTCGCGGGGTGGGTTGCGGGTGGGTCGCAAGGTGGGTCGCGGGGTGGGTCGCGGGGTGGGTCGCGTGTGAGGTCGCGGGGTGGGTTGCGGGTGGGTCGCAAGGTGGGTCGCGGGGTGGGTCGCGGGGTGGGTCGCCGGGTGGGTCGCAAATGGGTCACGGGTGGGTCATGTGTGGGTCGCCCGGTGGGTTACAGGTTGGTCGCCGGGTGGGTCGCAAGTGGGTCGATGGTGGGTCGCGGGTGGCTCGCGGGGTGGGTCGCGGGTGGGTCGCGGGGTGCGTCGGGGGTGGGTCGCGGAGTGGGTCGTGGGTGGGTCGCGGGGTGGGTCGCGAGTGGGACGACGATAACACAACAAAACAACAAGAATCCGCACAGCGGGAACCCACTTAAGCCACGCACCTGGGGACAGTGTAAGACCGATTTGCCCTCTCATTCTGACGATGTGTCCTCCTTGGAAGCGTGCGCCCGATGAGATCATACAGCACCGCAGGATTAAAAATGTACCGTCTCCCCGACGGCATGAACAGAAAACACCCGCCACGGAGCTTATACTGTAAGACTTCTGGGCGTCCGTGTTGCCCTTGCGTGGCCGATGCGCGTATAGTTTGAGTTATATGTGTGTATATACATCTGTAGATGTACATACAAACGTACAAACATACGTACATACATACATGTAAACACACATATCTAAACATATTTGTGTTTGGGGGGTGCCGATCAGGGCCACTTGGCCTCCGCCGCTCCCTTTTGCCATTGCCTCGTCGGCGGTTTCCTGCCCTCCCACTCTTCGGGCGGAGCGGCGGGAGGCTGGCGCGCGCGCGCCTGGAGGGCCCGCCCGCCCTGCCGCGCCCCTGCGGTCGCCCTGCGTTCGTGCCCTGCCGCTCTGGGCGATTGCGGTCGGGAGTGTTTGCCCAGCGTCTCGCCGCGGCGGCCCTGGCGATGCGCAATGGGCCGACGACGCGCTCGTCTCCTCGGCTCCCAAAATTGCCGCCGCAGAAGCGCGACACAAGCTCGTCATAGAACGCGGAGGAGGAGGAGGGAAAAAAGAAGGAGGAGGAGGAGGAGGAGGAGGAGGAGAGGAGGCGGAGGAAGAGGAGGAGGGAAAGAGGAGGAGAAAGAGTGTGAGGAAACACGCTGGGTGCGCTCGTGGCGTAGATCTCCTCTCTATTCGCACAATCGGATGTCGTAGCATGGCATCGCATAACATGGCGTTGAAGATTGACTCGTAGCATGACGTAGCATGGCGTGCAACGCCCCAAAATGGGGGAGGGCTTCTGCGGCCCCAGAAATCAACGACTCGGCACCGAATGTTTAATCACTCCCGATGGTTTCTTCGGGAAGCCATTGTTTAGATGTTGGTGCCATTATGGTAGGACCGAGAATCATGCCGTGGCATGGCACTGGAAATCATGACGCCAGCGCTGCAGCGGAGGCACGATTCGGAACGAGCGGAAGCGCGGAAATGAAGCCAGCGCTGCAGCGGGAGCACGATTCGGAACGAGCGGAAGCGCGGAAATGCAGCCAACGCTGCAGCGGGAGCACGATTCGGAACGAGCGGAAGCCCGAAAATGAGGCCAGCGCTCCCGCGAGAGTGACAACAGAAACAACACAAAACACGAAAACCCAACACGCCGACATCCTGCGTGGAAAAACAATACGCGAGGAGGGGGGCGAACACTCCGAAACAGATTCCGCCGCAGACTCAGGGGAGAGAGGAGAGTACAGTAGTATTCAGATTGAGTATTTGTAGGAGGAGGAGGAGGAGGAGGAGGAGGAGGGATGGAGGAGGAGGGATGGAGCAACATCAGGATGGAGCATCATCAAAGAAGCCCTGGAGACCGTCTGCACGCAGACGACCGCCAGGGCCCCAGACGTCAGTTGGGCCCCGCGCCGCCGCGAGCACGCCACGCCGACGCCGCGGCGACAAGAGAAGGACCCCGAAGCAACCCAGACAGGCATCTGTCCGACCCTGGCCAACCCCCGCGGGGACAAAAGCGGGCACCCCCAGCAGCCGCCAGCGGCCGCCCCCACACCCCGACGGGGGAACGCGGCGGCCCCCCAAACCCACGCCGCGGGGCGCCGCACAAGATTTCGAGGCAGACCCAACAGACAGAGCGACGGCCCGCCCCTGCGCTCACCTCCCGCGCGTCGCCGCCCTGGACTACCTGGCCTTCGCGGCGAGGTGAGCCCGCTTGGCCGCCTTCGTCTGCTCCAGCTCCCCGGCCATGTTGGCGACCTGAGCCTCATACCGCTCGCGGTCGGCGATGTCCAGGTCCGGTACATGTGCCAATGCAGCACCACGAGGCGCCGCCTCTCGCCGACGACCGCGCGCTCGTTGAACGGGTCGTCGGAGGCGGCATCGCGGAGGCCATCTTGGGGTCAGCACCTCGTCGCCCTTCGTGTCGCCCACGCCGTCGGCGATCAGCTCTGACACCAGTGGCGGCGAGGCGCGGCCGCGCTGCGCGTAGCACCCCGCCCTCTGCAGGTGCAGCGCGCTGCGACGCCCCCGCACCGCCGCCCGGGGTGCCTGCGGCGCCGCGCGGGCAGGCAGCCGCCACCGGTTCCGAGCGGGGCGCGCTGGTGGGCCGAGATGGTCGGCAGGAGCGGCACCGACCTGTCCGACTCCGTCCCTGCCGGCCTTAAACGCGGCGCTGAACAGGATGAGCGGGATAGTGGCCACCCTGCTCCTGGTGCTGCAGAAGGAGCGTCGGCCCATCCCGCTGGAGCTAGCGCGCGCGCAGGTGGCGCTGATTCAGACGATGATGACCTTCAAGGGCGTCCTGGCGAAGATGCTCATCCCGGGCGGAAGGCCCCGCGTCGAACGCCGAGTGGCTGCCGATGCAGCGAAGGCCACGTGCTGCGCCTCCACCGCATGGTTGCGCGCCGCGCCTCACGCTGAAGTCGATTGAACTCACGGTGAGGCAGCGCGCGCGCGCGCGACCGCGGCGGGAAGGGTGGGGTGGTGGGAGACCACGTTGCGCCTCCCCACCTCGATGGCGCTCGCATCCGCGCCGCCGATGCCAGCCTTCAGCACGGGCGCGACGATCGCCGAGCGCCGCACGAGCTCAGCCGCCACGGCCGTCGGATCGGGAGCACCGCCGGCGGCCCCCACTCCATCAGCCTCGGCTCCGCCGCGCGCGTGGGCCGAGGCGGCACAGGAGGCATCAAGGGTTGCGGCCTCGCCCGCCGCCGCCGCGTGTCGCAAGTCGGCTTGCAGACCCTACGCGAGCGCCTCGAGGTCGAGGGCCCGCCGCAGCGCCGCCCCAAAGCGTCCAGCCGCAGCCCCGCGGGCAGCGGCATGCCCGGCGCGCCGCGTCGGCCACGGCGACGTCGCAGCCGCTGCAGTCTCGGGGAGTTCCGCCGCCGCGTCGGCTGCCCCGCTCTCGCCCGCAGCCATCCCCTGGGGAACAATCGCCGCCGCGGCAGAGACCCAACGCTGCCGCCCGCCTGGCGTCCAAGGCAGGCCAGAGCCAAAATGGCCACGGAGGAGGAAGAGGAGGACTAGGAGGAGGAGGAGGAGGAGAAGGAGGAGGAGGAGGCGAGCAGCCTGCAGGAGTTCTCCGAGAAACCGAAAAACCCAGAGTGGGAGGAGGAGGAGGAGGAGGACGAGGAGGAGGAGGAGGAGGAGGAGGAGGAGGAGGAGGATCAGCGAGCCTCTGCGCGGGCGTTCGGCCGCGCAGGCGCCCGCGCGCGCCGACGCGCGGGCCTCGGGCCTCCTCGGAGGGCCCGTGCGAGCTCGTCGAGGCCCACCGCGACGAACTCCAGGAACAGGGGTGACCCCCGGCGAACGAGACGGCGACACCCGATTCCACGAGCACCAGCAAGTGCTCCACCGTGGCCGCTATGTACATGACGGGAGGGGGGGCGCCCCCCCTCTCGAGCGGTCCTGGAGCGCCGCGCCGGCCAGGCGCCGCTAGCGAGCCAGCGTCGGCGCGGGCAGCACGCGGCGCGCACCGCAGTACAGCACCCCGCGCTGGACGAGCACACCACGAGGTGCTTGACCTTGATCCGCCGCACCATGTCTGTCCCCAAGGCGACACGAGACGCGCATGACGCCCATAGGTTGCGGGCTCACGGGACCGCGGCCGCCGTCCAGCGGCGTGCTGCGCGGGTGCCGCGCGCCGCGCTGGTGGCCTGGCCGCCACCCAGCAGGCGCTGCGGGCGGCGCAGCACTGCGTCCAGCGGCCCAGCACGACGACTATCGTGCCGAACGCGCCAGCGGGCCCAGCTCCACGCGGAAGGCGGGCGCTGCGCTCTGCGTCGGCGGAATCAGCGCCGCCGCGGGCGCCGCCGCCCCATGCCAGCAGGTTTGGGAGAGGGGCGAGGGGAGGGGAAGGGAGGCGGCGGGCGGCGGGCCCAGCAGGCGGGCCTGAGCCAGACCCGACTGAGGAGAAGGAGGAGGAGGAGGAGGAGGAGGAGGAGGAGGAG
>CAUYUJ010009446.1:17500-30545 GCA_963575745.1 Prorocentrum cordatum | reverse complement strand
CTCCTCCTCCTCCTCCTCCTCGTCCTCGTCCTCGTCCCTGTCCTCGTCCTCGTTCTCGTCCTCGTCCTCCTCCTCACCGTCCCCTTCCTCTTCCTTATCCTCCTCCTCCTCCTCCTCTTCCTTTTCTTCCTCCTCCTCCTCCTCCTCCTCCCCCTCCTCCTGCAATCCTTGTCCTTATAAGTGACATGTCCCTGTCGCACCCCGAAGCCAATGTTCAGGGCGGGCCAAGCGTTTCGCCTGAGAAACTTCCTCACCATTGATGACCCTGAAACCCAACCATTGGCAACAGCTTCACAGATGGAGGGCGGCTGGTGTTCAACATGTGGCTCTCGGCCTAGCGCTGCGCACATTCGTTTAAGCAAAGTGTGAACGTTTCACGGATTGAAAGCGGGTCAATTTCAAAATGTGGCTCTCGCCCTGGCGCCGCGCGCATTCGTTTAAGACAACTGCAAGCGTTTCACGCATTGAGGGCGGTTCCTGTTCAAATTGTGGTTCTCGCCTGAACGCCGCACACATTCTTTTTAAACCATTGCAGGAGCTTCACGGATTGCGGGCGGCTCCTTGTCAAAATGTGGTGATCGCCTTAGCGACGGGCACATTCGTTTGGCACGATTCAGGATCGCCAAGACGCAACAGTCAACGTGTGTTGAAACGCGTTAGGGTCTTCAAACGGTTGCAGTCCACCGGGGCAGTTTCTTCAATGGAAACGAACCCGTCGTAGTCGTAGTCGTGGAGGGTGTGCACGTCCGGACGGCGGCCCTCGTCGACCTACCAGAAGACGAAGCGCACCACACAGAGACACCCCAAAACACTTTATTACCCAGGGTCCAAATGACGGGGCGAGGCGGAAGCGTGCCAATCTCGACATAGGGTGAGGGAAGGCTGAGAAACACTCCTCAGTCTGGATACACATGCGCGCTGAAGCTCTGATGCCCTCCATCCATGTAATACTTGGCGCACGTCCTCAATCCGTGTAGTATCACTAAGACATACTCCTCCGTCTGGGTACACATGCGCACTGATACCCTGATGATTTCCATCAATGTAATACTTGGCGCACGTCCTCCATCCGTGCAATATCAATAAAAAAATACTCCTCCGTCTGGGTACACGTGCGCGCTGAAGCCATGGTGCCTTCCATCCATGTAATACTTGGCGCGCAACCTCCATCCGTGTAAAATCACTAAGATGTACTCCTCAGTCAGGGCAAACATGCGTACTGAAACTCTGATGCCCTCCATCCATGTAATACTTGGCGCACGTCCTCCATCCGTGTAATCTCACATATCACTAAGAAATACTCCTCAATGTGGATGCACACGCGACCTGAAGCTCTGATGCCCTCCATCCATGCAATACTTGGCGCACGTCCTCCATCCGTGTAATATCTGGCACGCACCACAGACGGAGGAGACTACCCTTTGAACAGCGAGCCACGCGCACTATACGCACATAAAGGGACGCACGCACACAACGCACACAACGGCCCGCACGCACAGCGAGCCACGCGCACACTAGTTACGCACACAGAGGGACGCACGCACACAACGCGCACAACGGGCCCGCACGCACATTGCACACTGCGCCTACCTTCCGCGCTCCCCGCCATAACGACGTCTCCATCCATGCGGATCGCAGTGCGCCTGGCCCCTCCTCGGTTGCATCGCATGCCAACAGGGTAGAAGACCCCCACCCAAAGAGGCCTGTCGCGAGACCAGACCTGGGCTCAACGGGTGGCCCGACGGCGAAGGCGGCACTGGCAACCAAGCGAGAGCGGTGGCACTCACAGCTCGCAGCACGGCGACCGACCCAGTCAGAGCCCTCCACCCCGAGAACAACCCCGAGCAAATGTACCCAACAGATTGTCCATCGCGGGCGTCCCTGGTACACTGGCACAGACTTGTAAAGTCGATGCCTTAGGGTCCGCAAAAAGACACCCGACAGAAACTAGGCCCCTGAACACTCCGCCGGGCGTGCGGTGGTCAGGCCCCCCCGCCAGCGCTAACGACGAGTGTGAAGCCAGGGGGGACGTCCGGAGACGTCAACCGCCCCTGGCCCAGGGACTGTCGAGTGATGCCCCCCCGCCCTGACAAAAGCCCAGCACGAAACTGGAGAAAAGCACGAACACCCAGGGCACAGTGTACAGAGCGGCCGGGAGGTCTATCCGCTGCGCACTGCATGGGTTTGCCGCGTCGGCTCTCTCGCAGAACACATATACCGTTCAATTAACTTCGCCCCCCCAAAGCCGACCCGTTGCCCCCCGACCCGGCCGGGCGGCCTGTACATCCATGGGTCGACGAACACACATGCCCGTTCCTGGAGTAGCGCAGAAGCTCCTGTCCGACTCGGCGGTCTGTGGACGCCCCGGTCGAGATGGCCAGTCTCGACCCGACGCCGCGGCCCCAGGAGCAGGGCGTGAGGCGGTGAGGATCACTGGCGCGCCCCAGTCCAGAGGTCCGAAGCGAATTCACGGGCTCACCTACACCCAAGCGACGCAGCACGCCTCAGGCCAGGCACCGAAGCCTCTGACTTGGCAATCCAATTCAAAGGACATGCAGAACACCTATTTAAACCTTCCCCCGCAAAGACATGAAACACATTGAAAAATCGTTGCAGCCTCAGCCCAGTTGGACTCGAACACCACACACACACTCACACGGCGCACGTAGCTATCACGATCGATCCTGCGTATCGTTGGCACAACTCGGAAATGAACCCCTGTAGGGGCCAATGAAGAGGGAGCTTGGAGGGAGGGCTTATTCCAACATCATTGATGACTCTTGAGTTTACACTGGTCCTCGTCCCTCTCCTCGTCCTCCTCGTCGTCCTCCTCCTCGCCACGACACGCTACTAATGCTGTGGCGGCCTGCCCTCGCCTCACGAGAAGCGAACATCTCCGTATCCACGCCCTCGTGGTCTGGATTCCGGGACGCGATGCCGCGGATGCGCGGTCGCACGGATACGTTCCGCGCGGGGGCATCCGCGAAAAACGCACCGTTGTTCGTGGGGTCGCCGCCCAGAGGCCTGGCCCGCGAGGCTGCGAATACGGATATGTTTGTCGCCGCACCTGGGCCAAAGCGGCTACGGAAGTTGGCCAAGATGGCAAGCTGGCGATCGGACGCCCGCTCCTACAACTAAATTCACTCCGCGGATCCGAGAGTCAAGCTGCAGCGACCACTGGAGCGCACCTCTGGGCGCTAACCGAACTCAGTCCTGGGCTCGTTGAATTACACGTTGCTGATGTATGGTTGCACTGCGTCTAGTTCCTGCTTGTCTTCTTGACTGGCTTCCGGCCAGAATCCGCCACCGTCCTCAGGTTACTTCGAGTTCACTGTAACGATTCTTCTGAACGCATGTTGCAGGCGGCACAGAGCCCCGACTCACGGATCTCATGGGCGCTCCCAGGGTGTTCCGCATGATTTGTCCCGAAGTCCAGAAACACAACGTCTGAAACACCATATGTGCTTCAAACTTGTCGGCCCTGGAAAGGAGAACCCGAACTGGCCCCAGCTCTCTTGTGCCAAGATGAGCCTCGAAAACGCGAAGAGGCTCCGAAGACGCCCCCAAGGCGCCGCCCAAGAGACTCCAAGTGGCCCCCAAGGGGCCCCCAAGAGGCTCCCGAGAGGACCCCAAGATGCCTTCGAGAGGCTCCCAAGAGGTTTCAATATGCCCCAAGAGGCCCCAAGAGGCCTCCAAGAGGCCCCCACGAGGCATCCCACGGTACCCCAAGAGAACTCTGACCAACAACCCAGGTACGGTGACGGGATGGGCCGAATGCCAGCCACACACACACACACTCTCTCTGTCTCTCTCTCTCTCTTTCTCGTTATTTCTCTCTTTCCGTACTTATGTGTGTGCGTGTGTGTGTCTCTCTCTCTCTCTGTCTCTTTCTCTGTCTGCCTCTGTCTCGCTCTCTCTCTCTCTCTCTTTCCATGCATAGCTGTACATATGTATGAGAGAGCGCGTTTCACGGGCGCTTGCCTTGGGAGCATTCGGCGGCGCGTTTCGCACAGGGGGAGGCCCCTCCCCCCCAACACTCGGCGCCGTCGATCAGAGCCAGGGGACTCCCCTCTCCCCTAACTCTCCTCCCTCCTGAACCCCCGCCCCCCTCCCAAGAGGGGGGTGGTCCAAAACAAAACACCCCCCCCTCCCGGCGCCGGCGCCGGCGCTGGCGGCCGCCAGCAGCGCCGAGAGCGGGGACGCAACGACGATGACCAGAGGGGGCCCACGGGGGGGGGGGTCTCCAAACTCACCCGCGCCCGCGCAGGCGCCGACGCTGGCGGCGGCCAGCAACCACCACTAAAAACGCCACCACCACCAGCACCGCCACAACCCACCACAACCCACCACAACCACCATCACCACCAAAAAACACCACACCTTTACAAGCACCATCACCACCACCGCCACCACCACAACTATCACCACAAACCCACCACACCACCACCACCACCACTACCACCACATCACCACCCACCACCCACCACCAACCACCACGACTAGCACCGCTACCAGCAGCAGGAGCACCACCACCAGCAACATCACAGCCTACCACCACCACCACCACCACAAACCACCACCAATACCACCACCACCACCACCTCAACCCACAACCACAACCCACCACCACAACCCACCACACAACCACCACCACCACAGCCACCGCCACCACCACCACAACGACCCACCACCACTACCACTACCGCCACAACAACCCACCAACACTACCACCACCTCCGCCACAATCTACCACACCACCACGCCACCACCGCCACAAACACCACAACCACTACCACCACAACCACCGCCACAACCCACCACCACCACCACCACAACAAACCACCACACCACCACCACCATCACCGCCACCACCACCACCAGCACCACACCACAAACCACCGCCACCACCACCACCACCACCTAGTCCACCACCAACCCACAATCTACCACACCACAACCACCACCACCGCCACCACCTCCACCACAACGACCGACCACCACCACCACAAACCATCACCACCACCACCATCAAACCACCACCACCACAACAAACCACCACACCACCACCTCCACATCCACAACCACCGCCACCACCACCACCACAACCCATCACCACCACTACAAACCACCACACCACCACCAGCACCACCCACCACCACAACAACCGACCACCACAACAAACCACCACCACAACCACCACAACCACCACCACCGCCACCACCACCATCACAACCCACCACCACCACCACAACCACTACCACCACCACAAACCACCACGACCAACCACCACACCACTACTGCCACCACCACCACGACCTTAACCCAGCACCACCACAACTACCACCACCACCAGAAACCACCGCACCACCACCACCGCCACCACCACCACCACCACAAGCTGCCACCACAACCACCACAACAACCACCATCGCCACCACCACCAACCACCACACCACCACCGCCACCACCACCGCCACCATCACCTCCGCCACAACCACCACCACCACTTCCACCACCACCACCACAACCACCACCACCACACCCCACCACCACCACCACCACCACCTCAGAGAGGCCCCAAGGGACGCCCAAGAGGCGCCCAGGAGGCTTCATTAATGCCCTTCAGAGGCCCGCGAGAGCCCTCCGACGAGACCCCAAGAGGCATCCATTTGGACTCTGACCCAAAACCAAGGCACGGTGTCGGAGCGTCGTCGTCGTCGTCATCGTCATCGCCGTCGTCTTCGTCGACGCTCCTCGCCGCCGCCCGCCGCCGCAGGCGCCGGCCCAGAAAAGGAAGTCGTCGCCCCCGCCGCCGCCGCCACCCGCCGCCGACGCAGGCGCCGGCTCGAGGAAAGCGAGAGAGGAGAAGTAGGCGAAGGGGGGAAGGGAGGGGGGGGTCCGGTTCCAAACCCCCTCCCCCTCCAAGCGACCACAGAACGCGCTTTTTCATATGTGTACACAGAGATATAAGTACACGTCGCTACGTGGATCTGATTGCCCGATAAGAAGAGTAGGATCACGATATGCAAGTTTGTCCCTCGACTCTGTCCTTCCTGAATGCTGCATACACCTTAAACTGAACGTTGTGCAGCAACAACTATTGTGCAGCAGGCGTTGTGCGGGGGGCCAGACAGCGAGACGGGCGACGACTCCTGATCCTCCCGGAAAGACCAGGGTCTGGAGGGCAACGGAAACGGGGTGAGCACTGGAGACGCTTCCGAAAGGACTCGCCTCTAGAAGAACGAGGGAGGATGATGAGGATTTGGGAGGAGGGAGGAGGAGGACAAGCAGAGAGAAGTGAAGAGGGAGCAGATAGGAGGAGGAGGGGGGGGAGGGAGGAGGAGGAGGAGAAGGAGGAGGAGGAGGAGGAAGAGGAGGAGGAGCAGGGAGGAGGACCACGACAGCGTCGAGGGAGGGAGCATGCTGAGAGTAGGAGGAGAATGTCATGAACATGAAAACAGCGAAGAACAGAAAACAAACCGATGAGGGGCGATGACCTACAGTCACCCGAACGAAACAATTCTTCAGAAAACCCACAAGGTTCTGATGCCTTCCCCTGACCCCATCCTGGACCTCAAGGCCCCCCATTGCCTCCCTCTCTCCCGCACACTCCCCAAATTCCATTCCCTTCCACCCCGTCCTCTGTTCCGTCATCTCCCCTCCCCTCCCTTGCCACACCCCCTCCCTCCTATCCCGCTCCCTCCCCCATCCCCTCCCCTCCTCCTCCACCCTCTCCATCCTCAGCACCCCTGGCCCCGTCCCCCCTCGGGAAAGTGGCGATGCCAAACTATCCGCAACTACAGTAATAGTTCGACAAACTTCGCAACGGCACGGCCGATGTTTCCTCCTCATCTTAGTCGTCGTCGTCGTCTTCGTCTTCCTCCTCCTCCTTCTCCTTCTCGGGGAACCGCCTCGAGGGGGTCGTTCAGGTGGTTCTCGCCGCCGCCGACGAAGGAGGGCAGCCCCCTGCGACAGAGCGGTGCACACCCAGGCGACGACAGCAGGCCCAGGAACGCGGCGTTCGTTCCGAACTGGACCTGGCCAACGGAGGAGGCGGAGGAACGGAGCGGAGCGGAGCGGCGCCGATGTCGCCCAGAGGCTGTCCCGTGTAGGAAACGGCGGGTGCGCCAGGGCGCCTCAGTTGCACCTGAGAACATAAGTATATACTATGTCACTCCACTGCTCGTCACCGCAGGCAACGGTTTCCCAAATCCCATCTGTCTGACTACTCCTCACCGTCGAACCAATTGCGCCGAACCATCGCGCCAAAGGAGGAGGAGGAGGAGGAGGAGGAGGAGAAAGAGAAGGAGGAGGAGGAGGAGGCGGAGGAGGAGGAGGAGGAGGAGGAAGTGGTCAGGTACGCGTCGAGGAGGAGGAAGGAAAAATGAGGTCGTAAAGTATGCGTCGAGGGAAGGAGGAAGGAGGAAGGAGGTAGAGGAGGAAGTGGTCCACTCGTTCCGAACTGGACATGGCTAAGGAAGAGGAAGTGGCCAAGTACGTGTCGAGGAGCATACGGGAGACAATCAGGCCCCCCCCGGCAGTCATTGCCACCGCCGTGTGGCAGATGAAATGGTTGAAGGTCGTGTGTCTGCCAACCTCTGCTGCCAGCAACTCCGCTCCTCCCCTCTCATCCTCTCCTTCTTCCTCCTCCTCCTCTCCCTCCCCATGCTTCATCCACATCCTATGTTTTATCCTCCTGCTGCCCCCTCCGCCTTTTCGACCATCCGAGCTGTGCTCGAAAGGTCAGCGCGCATTCCGAGTGCCAAGGCGTGACTGCCCCCGACGTCCCCGATGCAAATTACAGCAGCAGCAGCGGCGTCTGGACACCGTCGGCAACGGGAACACAGGACAGGTGCGAAATCCGAATGCGTTTTAATAATTATGGTAGAGCCGTCCAGCAGCACCCCACCGATGCGGAAAAAGAAACCGCAGCGGCAGCGCTTCTACGTTGCCTTCGGGAGCACGCGCGCGCGGTAATCAGTTCTCGACGTCGGCATTGCTCGCAGGGGCAGTAGCGCCGACCGCAGCACCTCAATGGAGCTTCAACAAACTCGGACCAGGGCGGGCGACTTGAGACAACCGAAATTTGGGGTCCAAACGCACTAGTGTTCCGAGCTGTGTCCAGCCCTGGCGAAGAAAAGCCCCCCCCGAAGGCCAAGCGCCGTTGTCCCAACTCGCCCTCCTCCTCTGACCAACCGGAATTCCTACCGGTGCCCACATGCTTTTGACATCTTGCCCATGACACGATAAAACATGCCAATGTCGCACGGCAGCCGCAAGCCACACCTGATCACGCATCCGTGGCCCGCTGCCTCGTGGCTGTGAAGTACCATCGCGCCCCCTGTACGCGGCCGATGAAAATGTGCTGTCAAGCTGGATACAGCTGGCTTTCTGAAATCGCGCGACCGAGGAACCCGCAAATTCGTGTACATTCGGCGTGTTGATGCAACCATTACGCTGCGATTGGGAATAAATAGACGATCCTTTGCACAGCCCCTCTGGCGTCGAGAACATGCCATGTCTGCCGTGCCCTGCGAGCCTGGAGCGTGTAGAGACCACGCTCAAGAACCACCCCCTACGCACCTCCCCTTATGGTGCCAAAAACGTGCCACGCCTGACGTGCCCTGCGAGCCTGGGATATGTAGAGAGAGAGAGAGACCGCGCTCAGGGACCAACCCCTGCGCCCCCTCCCCCTCTGGTGTCGATTAAGTGCCACGCCTGCCGTGCCCTGCGAGCCTGAAGAGTATAGAGACCGCGCTCAGGGACCACCTCCTGCGGACCCCCTCCGGTGCCAGTCAACAAAGGGCCACGCTTTATGATCCTGGACCGGATAGCGCCCCCACCCCCTGCGGACCCTCTCTGGCGCCGAGAAAGTGCCACGCCTGCCCCGCTTTGCGACCCTGGCACGGATTTTTGTGGGGGGGCGTCGCTGCAGATTGCCAGGCCGTGCTCGCGAGCACGCGCGCGCGAAACCCCCAAATCCGATGCGCTCCCAGAGTGGCGCAAGCGCGGCCTGTCTGCATCTCGATGCTGGGCGGGGAAGAAGGATCGGGCTCGGCGGCGAGCCCAGGGGGGAAGTGAGAGGGTGCAGGCCTTTTCAGGAGACGGCGGCGCCTCTCAGAAGCCCTCGCGCTTTCTGATGGTCTGGAGGAGGCTGTCCAGCAGCGCCGAGTAGTCGGACAGGCCCTCCTCCGGCGGGCAGAACCTCGAGAGCACCTCGGACTGCACCTCGGCCGGCTGCCTCGCCAAGAGCTCGAAGATGCCGTCGCCGACGGGGTAGCGCCTGCAGAAGGCGGCCAGCCGCTCCCTCTCCTCATCGGCGGGCGCGGCGGCGTCGGACGCCTCTATCCGCCGCAGCGCCTCGACGGCGGCGAGCCGCGTCCGTTCCACTTCCTCTGGCGACTCGTCCTTTGGGCGGAAAGTGGGCATCATCCAGGCACCTCTGGCTGGACCGTTCCTTATCCTGTACTGAACACGCCACACCTTCGTTGCTGTCAGCCAGACGACGTATTTGACGCCGCTCTGGCGCTCCGCACGGTGGCGACCGCGCGCGCGGAGCCGCCCGACCTGGTCCTCCCTCTCGAGCTGCCGCAGCGCCTCGACGGCGGCGAGGTGCTCCCGTTCCACCTCCTTTGGCGACGACCCGTCCTTCGGGCGGAATTCAATCTGTCGCACTCGACCTTTGTCTGGGCCGTTTTTTGCGTGCCAGTGCGTGGTGCCAATGTATATGCTTCACGCCGCTCTGGCGCTTCGTTGTGCCCGCGCCGACGAGCCTGGCTGCGGCCGGAGCCAGCGCCCCGCGGCCGGGGCGGGCGGCCGCAGCGCGCAGGCGCGCCCCGCGCACCGGGGCGGGCCCCGCGGCCGGCCCGGCGAAGGCCTCCAGCAGGGCCGCGTGCCCGCACCCCGCGGCCGCCGCCAGGGCTGCGAAGACCGCGGACGCGGCCGCGCCGCGGCGGCCGCGCCGGCGGCAGAGCATGGCGCGCCACTCGGAGCGCAGCGGCGGGCCCAGCGGGCGAGCGAGCGGCGCGGGCCGGTTGCTGGATCCGCCCCAGGGTGCGTGCTCGAGCCTCTCTGGAAAGGAATAGCGCCCCCACCCCTACGCACCGTCTCTGGTGTCGATAAAGGGCCATGCCTGCCACGGTTTGCGACCCTAGCCCGGATAGTGCTCCAACCTCCTTCGGACCCCCTCTGGTGTGGAGAAAGGGCCTTGCCTGCCATGACAAGCGACTCTGGCACGGAGAGCGCCCCCACCCCTTGCGGACCCCCCCTGGTGTCGAGAAAGTGCCACGTCCGCTACCCTGTGCGACCCTGGCACAGATAGCGCACCTACCCTCTTCGCACCCCCTTGGCATTGATAAAATGCAACGCCTGCCACGCTTTGCGACCCTAGCACGGATAGCGCCCCCACCCTTTGCGCACCCCCATCTGGCGTCGAGACATGCAACGCCTGCCACGCCCTGCGCACCTGCAGTGGATAGAGACCTCACAACCTGCGCACCGCCATGTGGCGTCGAGGAAACGCTGCGCTTGCCACGCCATGTGGCCCTGCAGCAGATAGAGACCGCACCCTCTGCGCACCCGCTGTAGCGTCAAAGAGATGCCGCGCCTGTCACGCCCTGCGAGCCTGCAACGGATGAAGCCGCCACATTCTGCGCACTTCCTGTGGCGTCGAGGAAACGCCGCGACCTGCGAGCCTGCAATGGATAAAGTCCGCACGTCTTGCGCACCCCATGTGATGTCGAAGAAATGCCACGCGTGCCGCGCGCTGCGAGCCTGCAACAAATATAGACTGCACCCCCTGCGCACCCCTATGGCGTCGAGGAAACACCGCGTCTGCCGAGGCCTGAGAGCCTGAGACCGATAGGGACCGCCCACGCCGCCTTCGGACCCTCCGGCGTCGAGAAAGCGCCACGCTTGCCACACTTTGTGACCCTGGCACGGATAGCGTCCCCACCCCTTGTGGGCCCTATCTGGTGTAGAGAAAGTGCCACGCCTGCCACGCTGCGTGACACTGGCACGGATAGCGCCCCCACCCCCTGCGGACCCTCGGCGGCGCCGAAAAGTGCCACGCCTGCTTCGCTTTGCGACCCTGGCACGGATAGCGCCCCCACCCCTGCGCACCGTCTCCGGTGTCGAGAAGTGGCCACGCCCAGGCGCTGCGAGCGTGTCACAGAAATTGGCCGCGCCCAGTGTGCGTGTCTGACGTGTGTGTGGCTATGTGTGCGCGCGTGTCCATATCTGCGTCTGTATGGGTTGCGTATGTGGCTGATTTGTCTTCGGCCCTTTCTGTGTGTCTCTTAGCATGTGTGTGCGTACCTCGCTTTCCGTGGGGTAGTCTTGGCATGTCTTCGTGCCTGTCTGTTGTGTGGTGCGTGTTGCGTGCGCTGTGTATGTGTGCGCGTGTCGAATGCGAGCGCGGGTGACAAGGAGAGGGAGGAGGGGAGGTGGCTGTGAACGCGGGTGCGGCGGGGGTGGGAAGACAACCAAGAACCGACTTAGCATATGGGGAACAAACGGGATGAAGCCCGAGATCAATGGAAGAGATCAGACCACCGCCTTTCTTGCGTAGTTTGTTTTACGCTGCCCAGTCCACAGGGGTGTGCACCCTGTCCTTCTGGCCCCTGCGCGGCAAAGTTCGGGCAAGCATTTTAGCGCATGCCCTGCCAAAACTAATAAAACCGCTCACTGATCTCACTGGATATGACTGGGTCTCTGTAATTCCCTCGAAGGTGCAACCGCGAATCAAAAAAAACTGGCCGGGCAAGCCGGTGCGCACGACAAATATCAGGTCGGGCAGGCAGGTAGGCCAGGCAAATTTCGACGTCGGCGGAAGAAAAACACATGAATCACGTTGAAATCAATGCGCGTCGGGAGCCGTGGCCACACATACAGGCGATGGAAAGAAATTGGCAAAGATCGAAGCCAGCCTGTAAATGGAGAAGCCTTCATAGAAGCGATCGCAATGAAAACGGGCCGTCCCATACTCCAGATATTACGCAGACGACACCGACTGGCAAGGTGTACGAGTGAACAGTCCCACAGTCCCTGGCGCACAAATTGAAACACTTCGCCAAAACGAATGGAATCTCTTTCTGGATCGACAACCATGAAGTCGCAATCAGCCAACTCGGCAAATAAACTTGAGGATCTCCGCTCGTCTTCGGACAAGCGAATTGGACTGGATCCCGGGGAAGAAGACGACGTACAGAACGCTTCGAAAATCTGGTGCTTTGCTATAGTGTCTGACTGCATTAATATCACAATCACCCCCCTGCTTCTCTGGAGAAGCAAAGACTCGATGAGTCTCGAACAGATGGTGCACACCCAGAGATGCACAAGTATCGCGGCTTCGACCCGACAGCAGGCAGTCCATCGAAATTGAAATTTCGTGGGAAGCCAAGCCGAGACGATACTTAGTGCGGAGTGCATGACAGGCTTCGAAAACCTAGGGGAGAGGGAAAATGTGGGGACTGCTTTCAAATACATTCTGCTAGATGCAAAAGAAAACGGCACTGGCGCAGCCGTGTCTCTGCAACTTCCAACGCTAACAGGATGCTACACCAGCTGAATACGTAGCTGCCCGCGTCAACAGCGCTGGCGCTCTCAACTGCCTCAAGCGTCCAATTCATTAGATGATGCGTTGCAAGTCACCTCCTGGAGCGACTCCAATGCCACCTGAATGAATTAGCCCCGTCCCGATCGGTAGCGATCCCCTCGATGGTCGGGCTGCAATGATCCACCGACACGCGTAAACAAACTCAACGGTCTGCATCCTTCTGCCGTGCAAAACATTGGCGAACTATGCGTCGTCATCTCCACTGGTTTGGACTATCTCCGTGAAACCGTTCATGCCGAACTTCGTGTTCTCGGCGCGTAGCCCAGAATGGAGTAACGGAACGATCAATACGGATATCCCAGCACTTCCGCTGCCGATCTCATACGGCGACGGGCAAGTACATGCTGACTTTCAGCGGGTACCGTTGCTGGTCTCGGAGGTCGACCTAGTCCACCGTCTGCTGAAACAAGTTTGCGGCGACAGCACGAG
>CAUYUJ010009446.1:0-10000 GCA_963575745.1 Prorocentrum cordatum | reverse complement strand
GTGCCCGATGCCCGCCAGTCTGACTGCCTCAGCTGCGGTCGCGGCGTTCGGGTGCTACTCTGCGGGATCTTGCTCGGGGCTCGCTGGGGCCGCAGCCGGCCCCGAAGAGGAGGACGCGCCGGGCGCCGGAGGCGAGCGCGAGCGTGGACGCTCGGCCTCTGCCTCAGCCTCAGCTCCACGCGGCCGAGCCTCTTCTCGCCCCCTACGGATGCAGGCCAGCACATCATCTAATAAACCTCGCATTCCCCGGGGAGCCGGAGGTCTGGTCCCAGCAGGGGCCGGAAGGACCCCGGGGCCAGTAGGACGGTCTCGGCCCATCAGAGGTGGCCGGACGGCGACCCTGGAAAGCGGCATCCTTGGAGCCTCTAGCTCTCGAGCTATGGCCTGTACCCTGCCGGGAGCCGAATTCCGATCCTCGATCGGAGTCAAACGAGTACGCTGCAGAGGAAGCTCAATGGCCTCGGGGTCTCCACTCACCTGACGTGTCGGAGCCGAGGTCGGAGCCTGACATAAAACACCACGAGTAGAAGGTGCCCCCCGCGGCGGCGCGCGTCCCTGGACACGCGAGACGGCGGAAGCTCGAGCATTAGCTCCGCGCGGGGCCGAGGACATGGCCATTTCCTGAGGTTCCATCTGCGGCTCCGCAGGAACCTCCAAAACTTCGGACCCCGGGCCCAAATCAGAAGGCAGAGCCCCGGTCCCTGGAACCTCGGAAGAGCCGGCAGCCGGCGCACCCCAAGCCATGGCGGAGGCGGGCCCTCAGATTCCACGTCGACCGCCCCCGCACGACGACCTGGATTCTGAAGCTCCCGGCGAAGCTGCTCAAACGAGGGACTGGACATGAGCTCGGCTCCCCAGGCTTCTTCTCTAGTGGCCCACCGGACCTGCTCAGAGCTACACTTCCAGAGGCGCGACCTCATTGCGACCCACGCGGACGTGCCGCGCTGGTACACGACCGCGCCCGGACCCGTCCAGCGACTGCCTCCCAACTGTCAAGACCTCTCCGCCCCCTGAGGTCTCCTCCATACGTAGACCCACGAACCCAGGGGATAGAAGGCATCGACGCGCTGTCGAGCTCTCGAGGCAATCTGGACCTTCTCCCGAATGTCCATGGCCATCACCGCCTAACGAGCCTCTTCCCTGAACAGATGTTTGCGAGCAAACGCGGCAGATGGGGAATCAGCGTCGCGGGTCCCCCTGAGGACGTCTTGGACCCCCACCTCGTCGATCGCCTCGTCACTCAAAAAGGACCTGGGGAACCTTGGGTTTTCTCCGAAAACCAACTGGTGGGGTGAGAATCCACCGCGGTGCATGTGACGATTCTGGTGGCGACGACCTCCGCCAGGAGATCCTCGACCTCCTCAGTTGACGGAGGCTGGGCCGAGAGCGCAGCCTTCCAGAGAGCGAGCTTCACCAGGCCGCCGTGCCTCTCGCAGCGGCCATTCTGGTGAGGGCTCTCGCTGTCGCAGACGTGGTGGAACACGCCTATTAAGTGCTCAAGAGACCGGGCGAATATCCCCTCAAATTCTGATCCCCCATCAGACATGACCACCTCTGGAATCCCAAAAGGGCGGACCCAGGACCTCGCGAATCCCCTCCAAGCCTGTTCGGCGCTAGCCGCCCCCAAGACGGTGCACGTCTGATAATTCGCGCCGTGATCCACCGCATTCAAAATCGGAGGAGACGCTCCGAGAGCTGGCACAAAGAACAGATCCACAGCCACAAGCTTGTTGAACCTGTAGGTCTCGGGAGTTGGGCCCTCCTCCTCCACGACTTGGGCCCCTCTGAGTTACAGGAGGGGCAAGTAAGATGCCTGGCCGTCCACCTCGCCACCTCCTCCCGGGCGCGAGCAACCTTCAGCGCCCGCGCAAAGTCGTCCAAACGGGGGTGCCCCAAATTAACGTGAAGCTTCTCTACCTCCTGCTGAAGCTCCTGGGGAAGCCCCTTGCTGGGATCCTCGGGACCGAGGCCGGGGCCGGAAACCCCCGGGCGGACCTCGTCGTCCGACTCAACGTCTATAACTTTCGCCCCTTCCTCGGCCCCCTCATCAGCCCCTGGAATGACTCCTTCGGGATAGGCCTCCAGCCCATCTGAACCGACAAGCGAGCCAGCTCTACTCAGCACCGTGTTCTCCGCTCCCTGCGCCAGGGTCGCCACCAGGGCCGGCGGGTACACCTCCGTAGCCGACGTCCTCGCGCCGCCCACCAGGGGAGAATGGAGATGGTACCCGGCACACCGCCGATCGAGAAGGCCTAAAAGCTCCGCGTCGTTCGAGAGGAACCGAGTGGCTTTCTAGTTAGGCCCCTTGGAGCCAGGAGCTGACATCCCGAACTGACACTGATCCGTCACAACGCTCCCCACTGTTTCCCGAGCCGCGACCAGCCGAATGCATTCGAGGTCCCAGGACAGCGCGTAGGCCTGATGCTCCAACACAAACTTACGTCCGTGCTGAAACTGGTGCATGGCCACCATGGCACACACACCCATAAACAGCAAACCCTCGGCCTCCGAACCTTCCAGTTTCTCAGGGGACATGCGAGACCAGTTGGGAATCCTGACCAGGGAGAAAGAGGCGCAGGGAGGTGACATCACCACGGCCTCTGGGCGCTCTTCCGCCAGAATCTTCCAGAGTCTGCGCCTACCCGCAACCTTGGTGACATCCCATCCTGTTTTCTTGTCCAGGGCCTGGGAGACTGGGCATCCTCGACGCTGCAGCTCCTTCGAGACACGGGGGGGAGAGAAAAGCTCGATCACCGCAATCCTACCTTCTCGTTTGTAGGCCTTGATGGCCTCTCTGCGTACCATCTTCTTTTGCTTGCGAATCCCCCTTCCCGTGAGAGCCTGCAAGGCCCCTTGCCTCACCTGCCTCGGCACCGTCGGCTCCTCGGAGGCCCCCCCGGAAAGCCGACTCCGATCGAAGACAGCCCACGACTCGCAGAGGCTGGACGCTGGGGCCCCGGCCTTCTCCAGAATGTCCTCCTCGGTCTCCGCGATGAATGAGGCCGAGACCTCCTGAGGCCCGGACCTGGTCCACATGCTGATCTTGAGGTGCTCACTACTACGGCCCGCTAGGGCCTGCGCCAACTCCGCCGCAGACGTCGAGGTCCACAGCGTGTCGACCAGCTCGACGGTCCCTGGGCCACCTCCCTGCTGCTTACCCTCCTCGATCCTGATCCTCCGAACGTTTCCCAAGAGACCCGACGAAGAGGACAGCTTCGAACCGCTCGCGCTCAAAGCCAGATCCACGATCCGGGAAGCCTTTTCGAGAGGGCCCAGTTCGGACCGGACCCAGCTGGCCCTATCACGCACCTCGTCGAGAGGGACTCGACAACCAGAGCGAGCGCCCCAGACCCCTTTGGCTCCTCTGGAGTCCTTCCGCGGGAGGCCTCGCTGGAGCCTGGCCCCGCCCAAGGCCCGAAGGCCCTTTCCAGTCCAGGGCCCCGCGCCCCCGGCCCCCGGAAGGTCCGCGGCGATCTGGTCTCCGAGCGGAGGATCCGAGAGAGCAAAGATGGTCGACCTCAGGACGGGGGGCTCTGGTCCGTTTTGCGGAAGGGCGACAGATGTCTCGCGCTGCGGGCCGCCGGCCTCCACTGGGCTACTTCGAGCCCCGTCCTCGTCAGCTCGAGCCGGTTCGGCCTCAGCCAGCGCCTGTGGTCGGCCCGCCCGACCCGCCCGCCTGGCCGGCGACCAGCGCGCGCAGAAGGCCCGTCAGCTCGCTCAGCTGGCTGCGGAGGCCCGCGTTCTGCTGCTGGGCCATCGTCAGACGCAACTCCTCGATCTGCTCCTGTGCGGACTGGCGGCCCACCTCGATCGGTGCATCCTGCTCCACCTTCACCGGGACGCCCGTCTTGACCGCCGCCTTGACTCTCGGAGGCGGCGCCCCCGGAGGCGGGGTCTTCATCGGCACCGTCATCCTCGGGCCCAGACAGTCCACGGGCTCGGCCTTCCTGGCGAAAGCCGGGAAGCTGGACTCGCGCGGCTCGGTCATCTCCTTCTTGAGCTCCTTGACGACCTTCGCCGCAAGCTCCCTCTCCTCCTTCTTGACCTGGCGGGCCTCTTCGATCTCCTTCTTGGACTTGCGGTGCGTGGTGAGGCGCTCCTTGCAGATCGTGCAGTGGACGAAGGTCCCGTACTGGTTCCCGCCGCGCTTCCGAGCCTCCATCGGGTGGATGCACTTGCCCTCCAGGTCCCTCTTCGGGCCTGGGTCGATCGGAGCGAGGTTGGCTGCTCCCGGGGCCAAGGCCTTCAGCATGCGGGTCGAGGTCACGAGGTGCAACAGCGCGAGCAGCTTGGACCCGACCCTCCTCCAGGCGGCTACTCCCGGGGCCAGCAGGAAGTTCCCCTCGTAGAACAACTCGAGCTCGACGGGGCCCATCGTCTCCTCCGACAGGTCGAGCCCCCTGAGACTCCCGTCGACCCGCGGATCGGCCGGCATGTCCCAGTTCGCCTCCATGTCGCTGTCGTCGGTCTCCTCGCTGATCACGGCCATCTTCGCCTTCGACTTGAGCGCCCCGATGGTCCTGGCCCCGTCCGTCGCCTGACGCATCCTGTGGCGATCCTGCCGCGCCTTCTGAGAAGACATCGGCGCCCGCTGAGACTGCTGGGGCAGGGGAAATTCCCGAAAGCGTAAACTTGCTCGAGCCCTGAGGAGCTACGGAGGCCTTCTCGGGCCGTTCCCCAGACGTCTCCCCACGAGTAGCCCCAGGACTGTCTCCTGTCTGGGAGGATCGAGCGGGGAAGGAGGAGGACGAGGGGACTGACGGCTGGCGCCCTAGCGCGCGAGCCGGGCCGCGGTCCTCAACGACCGCGCTGAACTCGCCCCCGATGTCGAAATCGGTGTGGCCGACCCAGTAGAAAGGCATCGCTAGGTGCGCCGACTCCCGATCCACCCAGTCACTCACGAACTCCTGCTTCTGCTCCACGTCGCGCCGGTCCACGTGGGTGCACGTCGCCCTCCTGCTGGGGCCGAGCTGACTCACGTCCACGGGAATGCCCGCCACCTGCTTCGGCGTGAACATAGCTCTCCTGGGCCTGTTGTGGTGGCGCCTCAGGACTGGGCCGATGACCTCCCAGGTGTCCAACTCGTTGTTCTCAGGGTCTCTAGCTTCGACGAAAGTCGCAGTCTCCTTGATGAAAGACGGAAGCTTGTCAGCTATGCTCGGGTCGATCTTGAACTCGCGAGGCGCGCGTCCGATCAAATTGACTGCCCGATGTCCGCTCGGAAGCTTGATAAGATCTCGCTCAGCGCCGTCGCCTAGCTTCGGCTTGTTGCCCGGCATGCCCACGACCGCCTTCAGGCAGTCTAGAAACTTGGCCGGCAGCAGCGGCGGGCACCGAGGCTTAAGAACGAGAAACTCGATCACCCCGCAGCCGCAGAGCGACACCGGGACCAGGGCCTTGGCCAGCGGCGCGACGCTGCCGCCTACCCCGCTGGCCTTCGGGAAGTCGCCCTCGTAGCTCACGTGGACCACGAGCCCTCTCTTGCCGAACGCGCGAATCAAGTTGTCCAGGTCTTCCTTGCCGACGAGAGCCTGCCCCGCCGCCGCGCCCGCCAGGCCGCGCGGGCCCAGCGAGCGCAGGGAGACCGACGCCAGAGCCTCGTCGAGGCGCTTGCCGCTCAGGGTCGCCCAGCTGCTCGTGCCTTCCAAGGAATCGAACCTGTCGACCATCCACGAACCGCCTGTCTCGTCGGAGCCGTCGGCCGCGAAGAAGAACGAAGAGCTCGCATCGCTGGGCCCCTGTTCCTTCTCGGCCTGCAGTCGGTCCGACCTGCAACGGTGCGCCTTCTTGCAATCATCTCGCCAGTGCCCCTTCTCACCGCAGTTCGCGCGTCGCGACCGGTTCTTCAGGTCGTGTCTCGAGATCCTCCGCTTTGGGCGGTGGAGGGGGCCTGCCTCTCTTCCTATCGAAGAAATTCCGATCCACCCGACGAGCATTCATCATATCCTTCGACTCCTGCCAGGTCCGTCGACGTCTCGGCTCGGCAACTTCTGCGAACCCCTGGTAGGCCTGGTCCTCGTCTAAGTTCTGCTGGTCTATAGCCGCGAGGAGGGTCATGGCCTCCTCGTCCGAGAACTCTACTTCGAAAAGGTCGAAAGACTCCTCGAGATCCTGCTGGTCCTCGTCGGGCCCCTGACCCTGGGTCATCTCAGCGTGCGTCCTGGAGGGGCCCGGCGCCAGCAATGGGAGCGCTGTCTTCTCTCGAACGTCCATCGCCAGAAGAGCCTTCCTCACCGACTTCAGTGACTTGTCTTCTCCCATAAGTGTTCTCATATTCACCTTCATCTGTCCGTGCAGCATAGCTCCTTCCTCATAGTTCCTCGCAAGCAGCTGATCAGGGAGAGTGAGACCGAATCGCTGCGCCTCGCTGACCTGGGTGTCCCGGCGGACCACGTACTCCGTCAGCGACTCGCCTGTGCGAATCTTGAGGTCGAACAGCGCACGATTCTGGGCCTCGCGCTCTTTATCCCCCGGTCTTTCCCCCGACAGCAACTCGAGATGGGCCACCAACCTGTCTAACCCATCGTCCTGATCCAGCTCGTGTCTCAGTGACCGGAACTTGACCTGAAGCTCGATCGGCAACGACTCGAGCACCTTCCCAGCCTGGTTGCGAGGCTTGTACCCTGCTCTCAGCTTCCAAGAGTGCAAATTGTCGCGGTACAGCTGCAAATTTTCCAGACCGTGGAACACTGGCGGTGCTGAGACATCCTTCGAGCGCTCCTCCCACTGTGGTCGATCGTCGTCCACCAGTTGACTCTCTAGTCGCTGCCAGCTTCCCCATCCTTCTCGTGATGATTTCGCGTCGTCGTCATCGCCGTCGGGCGTCCAGGTCCACTTGCCGCCGGAGGTCTTCCACCACTGTGTCCATGATCCCCACCATTCCGCGGCGTCCTTCCAAGGGTCCTCGGACCCTTCTCCCTGCTTGGCTCCTGCTGCTGCTGCTGCTGGAGGCTGGGCTCCCCCAGCCCCTGGAAGTTGATTGCCCCCGTTGTCCCCATCGTCACCATAGCTCCGCTTACCATTGTCGGCACCATCGCGAGACATGCGATCTGAAACGGGAGAGCAGAACCTTTCTTCCTGGGACCGAGAGAGCGCCCCTACCCTCCATCAGGAGGCATCATGAAGCCTAAGCCCAAAGGGCTGCTGAACGGACACGTCAGACACATAGTGAGAAGGGGGAGGGGGGGAACAAAAGACACCATACAATACCATACCATACATACCTTACCATACCATACCCGCAAGAGCGAGCAAGGTATCGGAGCACTACGCTATTTACTAAGTTTCGTGCCCTTCCCGCCCCTCCAGGGAGGCCCCGCCTGAGCGAGGAGGGTATCGGAAACCCATTCTATTTACATGGTTTCGTGCCCCTACCTCCCCTCCAGGGAGGCCCCGCCTGAGCGAGGAGGGCATCGGAAACCCATACTATTTACATGGTTTCGTGCCCCTCCCACCACTCCAGGGAGGCCCCGCCTGAGCGAAGAGGGTATCGGAAACCAATACTATTTACATGGTTTCGTGCCCCTCCCACCCCTCCAGGGAGGCCCCGCCTGAGCGAGGAGGGTATCGGAAACCCATACTATTTACATGGTTTCGTGCCCCTCCCACCCCTCCAGGGAGGCCCCGCCTGACCTATCGGAACCAAAAGTACTTACAAGGATTCGTGCCCCTCCCCTCCCTCCAGGGAGGCCCCGCCTGAGCGAGGAGGGTATCGGAAACAATACTATGTACATGGTTTCGTGCCCTTCCCATCCCTCCAGGGAGGCCCCGCCTGAACGAGGAGGGTATCGAAAACCCATTCTATTTACATGGTTTCGTGCCCCTACCTCCCCTCCAGGGAGGCCCCGCCTGAGCGAGGAGGGTATCGAAAACCCATTCTATTTACATGGTTTCGTGCCCCTCCCACCCCTCCAGGGAGGCCCCGTCTGAGCGAGGAGGGTATCGGAAACCCATACTATTTACATAGTTTCGTGCCCCTCCCTCCCCTCCAGGGAGGCCCCGCCTGAGCGAGGAGGTAATCGGACACCCATACTACTTACATGGTTTCATGCCCCTTCCACACCTCCAGGGAGGCCCCGCCTGAGCGAGGAGATATCGGCAACCAATACTATTTACATGGTTCCGTGCCCCTCCCACCCCTCCAGGGAGGCCCCGCCTGAGCGAGGAGGGTATCGGAAACTTATATTATTTACCAGGTTTCGTGCCCCTCCCACCCCTCCAGGGAGTCCCCGTCTGAGCGAGGAGGGCATCGGAAACCCATACTGTTTACTTACATGGTTTCGTGCCCTTCCCACCTCTCCAAGGAGGCCCCGCCTGAGCGAGGAAGGTATCGGAAACCCATACTATTTACATGGTTTCGTGCCCCTCCCACCACTCCAGGGAGGCCCCGCCTGAGCGAAGAGGGTATCGGAAACCCATACTATGTACATGGTTTCGTGCCCCTCCCACCCCTCCAGGGAGGCCCCGTCTGAGCGAGGAGGGTATCGGAAACCCATACTATTTACATGGTTTCGTGCCCCTCCCACCCCTCCAAGCAGGCCCCGTCTGAGCGAGGAGGGTATCGGAAACCCACACTATTTAAATGGTTTCGTGCCCCTCCCACTGACTTGGGTGAGGAGGAGGAGGGGAGAACAATACCTATCCATCTCACGTTCTACTCCTCCCACTGAGGAGGGTGAGGAGGAGGGGGAGTTCTGCGATGAGGAAGGCTTCATCATGATGATGGTGATGACGATGGTTATGCTGTTGTTCACGATGACGATGACGATGGCGATAATAGTGATGGGCGATGACGATGGCGATACCGGCGAGTATGCTGATGATGATGATGATGGTGCCGATGATGACGATGATGATGATGATGATGATGGTGATGATGACGATGACGATGATGACAACGACGACGGCGACGACGAGGGTGCTGATGCAGATGCTGGTGATGATGACGATGCTGCTGCTGATGCTGACGTTGCTGGTGCTGTTGATGATGATGACGACTATGATGCTGATGATGATGACGTCCACGATGATGCGGACGATGATGATGCCAATGACGGTGATGGTGATGATGATGACGATGATAATGATGATGATGATGATGATGGTGATGATGATGATGATGACGTCTACGATGATGCGGACGATGATGATGCCAAGGACGTGGATGGTGACAATGATGATGCCGATGATGATGACGATGATGACGACGACAAGGATGATGATGACGATGACGTTGATGATGATGATGCTGATGATGATGAAGATGGTGATGATGATGATGGCGACGATGATGATGATAATGACGATGACGCTGACGATGATGATGATGGTTATGATGATGCCGATGATGCTGACGATGATGATGATGGTTATGATGATGATGATGACGATGATGACGACGACGAGGATGATGATGATGACGATGACGATGACGATGACGATGATGATGATGATGATGATGATGCTGATGATGATGAGGATGGTGATGATGCTGATGGCGACGATGATCATTATCATGATGGTTATGATGATGCCGATGATGCTGACGATGATGATGATGGTTCTGATGATGATGATGATGATACTGATGATACTGATGATGATGACGATGATACGGCTGCTGCTCTTCACCATCATCCATCCTATCCTCTTCCTCCTCCTCCTCCTCCTCCAAGAGGGCATCGGAAAACAATGCAGTTTACACGGTTTCGTGTTCCCCCCTCCACTCCTCCAGAGAGGCCGCGCTTGAACGAGGAGGGTCGCGGAACGCATTACTCTTTACCAGGTGTTGTAGCCCTCCCCCCTTCCAGCGGGGCCCCGCCAGAGCGAGGAGGGTATCGATAAACCGTACTATTTACACGGCTTCGTTTCCTGAGCACATGTCCTCCCTCCTCCATTCTTTCGTCTGCCCTTTCGTGCGTACTTGCTCGTTCGATGAGCGTCTCCTTCGTGTTGATGTTGTCGTACCCCATGGGCCCCACGAAACCGTTACTATCTTTAT
>CAUYUJ010009445.1:22500-32500 GCA_963575745.1 Prorocentrum cordatum | reverse complement strand
TGTGCGCGCGCGTGTGTGTGTGTGTGTGTGTGTGTGTGTCTGTGTCTGTGTGTGTGTGTGTTGCCTGTGCCCCCACCTGGGAAACGCGCAGCCACCGCCTGGTGATCCAGGCCCCTGACCGTGTACTGTATCGTACGTTTGACTCGCTGGACTCGTTATGGTAACCCGCACTGCGCCCCGCCGCCGCTGGACCCCTGGCGCAGCAGCCGCCGCAGTCCCCGCCGGCGGGACCGGCCGCGCCAACCGCTTTGGGCGTGACCCGTCCCCCTGAGCGGCCCTCGCCCCGTTGCCCTCCCCCCCCCCCTTCGGCCGCCCGCCCTCCCTTTTTCCCTCTCTCTCTCTTGCATGTTGGCACAATTCGCTACGACGGTGCCCCCGTTTAGTTAGCCCTTCCGCCAGCGCAGTTACTCTGCCTAGACGCCGACGAAAAGTGTGCGTGTGTGTGTGCGTGTATGTGTAGGTATTGTGTGTGTAGGTATGTGTGTGTGTGTATGTCTGTGTGTTCGTTTGTGTGTTTGTGGCTTTGTGGGTGTGCGTTTGCGTGCGTGCATGCGTGCGTGCGTGCGTGCGCGCGTGCGTGTGTGTGTGTGTGTGTTTGTGAGAGTGTGTGTGTGTGGGGGGGGGGCAGGAGGAGGACGAAAAGGAAGCTGATGATGCTGATGATGATGCTGCTGATGATGATGCTGATGCAGATGATGGTGATTGTGGGTAATGCTGATGATGGTGATGCTGATGATGATGACGGTTGTGCTGGCGATGGTAATGATGAGGATGATGCTGTTGCTGATGTTGATGATGATGTTGCTGCTGATATTGATGATGCTGCTGATGATGATGGCGATGCTGGTGACGATGCCAAGGATACTGATGATGATGACGATGCTGATGCTGCTAATAATGATGACGATAAAGATGAGGGATGTGATGATGCTGCTTCTGATGACAATGATGCTGATGATGCTGGTGATGGTGGAAGCGATGCTGAGGAGGCGGAGGATACATATAATGATTAATACGAGGAGGATGCGGATCAGGTCGATTAGGGAATTGATGATACTGATTCTGATGATGATGATGCTCATGCTGATAATGATGCTGATGATGAATTTGATGTTGAGGATATCGATGAATGATGATGCTAACAAGGCTGATGATGCTGATGCTGATGCTGATGCTGGTGCTGCTGCTGATGATGATGCTGATGACGAGGATGTTGTTGTTGATGAAGAGGATGGTGATGATGCTGATGAGGAGGAGGATGATGAAGAGGAGGAGGAGGCAGAGGAAATGGACGAGGAGGAGGAGGAGAAGGAGGATGAGGAGGAAAGAGGGGGAGAAGGAGGAGGAGGAGGGCGGATGGAGAATGACGGAGGATGGAGGACGAGAGGAGGACCAGGAAGAGGAGGAGGAAAAAGAGGAGGAGGAGGAGGAGGAAGAAGAGGAGGAGGAGGAGGAGAAGGATGAGGATGACGAGGAGGAGGAGGAGGAGGAGGAAGAACACGAGAAGGAGTGGGAGAAGGAACAGGACAATGGAGGGAGATAATGAGAAGGAGAAAGACAAGGAGAGCAGAAGGGGGAGAGAACGAGGAGGATGGAGAGAGGGAGTTAATGAGAGAAGGATGGAGTGGAGAGAGGGAGAACAGGGCGGAAGCAGGGAGAACGAGAGAAGGAAGGGAGGGAAGCAAGGATAGTAGGAGGAGGAGGGTGCAATCGAGATGGAGGGGGATGAGGCGGAGGCAGGGCTGGAGGATGAGAGAGGGTGGACGATGGTAGCAGACACGAAGGATTGGAATAATGGACGAGCATAATGTGGGAGAGAAAGATTGAGAGGGGAGGAGGAGGTTTAGGACTAGGAGGAGGAGGAGAGGAGGAGGAGGAGGAGGAGGAGGAGGAGGAGGAGGAGGAGGAGGAGGAGGAGGAGGAGGAGGAGGAGGAGGAGGAGGAGAAGCAGAAGGAGGAGGACCAGTGGACACCCAAGAGTCATCAACGATGCTGGAACTCACCCTCCCTCCAAGCTCCCTCTTCATAGGCTCCATACAACGGTTCATTTTCGTTGAGGGAGCTGCCTCGCTCGACGACAACACTTTGAAGATCCTCAAACGTGCCAAAACATTGTTTTCAGGATTCCAACGCAACGTATCAACCTGACTGCTGCGTCTTGACGATCCAGAATCGTGCCAGAACGCCATTTTTTGGGATTCCAACACAGCGAATCAACATAACTGTTGCGCCCGCATAGCCCTGAATCCTTCCAAAACACAATTTCTGGTGCGTTGACCGTGGGACTTTTCCATTTGTTAAACGAATGTGCGCGGCGCTAAAGCGAGAGCCACATTTTGAAAAGGAGCCGCCTTCACTCCTTGAAACACTTGCACATTTTTGAGACGACTGTGCGCGGCGCTAAGGCGAGAGCCACATTTTGAAAGCCACCCGCCCTCAATCCGTGAAGCTTTTGCGGATTTGTTATCCGAATGTGCGCGGCGCTAAGGCGAGAGCCACATTTTGAGAAGGAACCGCTTTCAATCCGTGAAACTCTTGCACATCTTTGAGACGAATGTGCGCGGCGCTAAGGCGGGAGCCGCATTTTGAAAACAATCCGCCCTCAATCCGTGAAGATCTTGCACATTGTTAAGACGAGTGTGCGCGGCGCTAAGGCGAGATCCACATTTTGAAAACCACCCGCCCGCAATCCGTAAAACTTCTGCACATTTGTAAGTCGAGTCTGCGCGGCGCTAAGGCGAAATCCACATTTTGAAAGCGACCCGCCCTCCATCTGTGAAACTGCTTTCAGTTTTTAAGCTTCAGAGTCATAGATGGTGAGGAAGTCTCAGGCGAAACGCTTGGCCCGCCCTAGCGACTGGCTTCTGGGTGCGACAGGGAGGAGTTATCTATAAGGAGAAGGAATGGAGGACAGGACAGGACATCCGCAGAAGGGGGTCAATGTCAACACACCTAGACTGGTGCCTTGCGCGCGTTTGCAAAATCCCCTGCGATTTGGTTGTGCAACAGCCCTGACTTCTCACTCGGGCCGGCAGGGGGCATACCCCGAAGCTTCAAGGGGGTGAACTCCGATGTGGCCCCGTTCGGGAGGCTCGCTACCTTGTGAGTGCGAGTCCCTGCGGGTCAGTGCGGGGGGAGCAGCTGCTGGCCCTTCCGCGTGCCCTGGTAATGGGGACGCGCTGGGCGAGCAGGGCTCCCAAGCTAAGGGGAAAGAGACGACGACACGACCACTGAAAAGGATAAGGGGAAGAGAATCAGGATGCCCATGCTTTCCAAGCTTCTGCTGGGGGGCCTAATTATCCTACTCTATCCTGTTATCGCCTGTCTCTCTCGGCTCACTTCTCTCCCAGAGCGAACTGGACGATAGTTGTCCCATGCATTGTCGTAGCTTTGCCCTAATACCCTGCTGAAGTATCCTACTGTTCCCCTCGAGGTGTAGGCAGGGAAGAGCATACTGGTAGTCACGGTATGTTGGAGGTGGGGCCCTCGTGGATGCGCTCTGGTGGCCTTTGTGTTTATCAGTTTTTTTCCATTCCTCCCTGCAGCAGTGCACCTGTCGGCATTCCAAAACAACATTTCCCAAGACGTTGTCTGCGCGAGCTTTCTCTTAAGGGTCCTCACGCCGAGATGGCCCCGCTAGTGATGGTCGCACTGAGCCTGCCCGTCCTGCCAGCCTAGAGTCGCAGTCCGATACAACCTCGCTAATGCACCTGTTGGCGTTGTCAGTGGGCTCCAGTGGGGAGAAGGAGGAGGAGGAGGAGGAGGAGGAGGAGGAGGAGGAGGAGGAGAAAGAAAAGGAAGAGGAGGAGGAGGACGGGGGACGGAGGAAATGTAGGTCGAATGAAGTGGAGGGGCGAGCTCTCCTCGTCCTCTTGCCTCCTCCCTCCCCGCCACTCCCCCTCCCCCTCCCTCTCCCCTCCCTCCCCCCTTTCCCCCTTCTCCCGTCATGCCCCTTTTCCTGCCGCTCCTCGGTCCGCCTCCTGTCCAGTTCCCATTGCCCTTGTGATCCCACTGCCGCTCTTTGGCGCCACTCCTCCGCGTACCCCTCCCCGTCGCCTTCCTTTCCTTTCTCTTTGCCCACCTCGCCCACTCCCCCCCCCCCTCTCTCGTCCGCCTCCCCGACTTCGCCCACCTCGCCCACCTTCCCAACCTTCGCTCACCTCGCCCACCTCGCCCGCCTCGCCCACCTACTTCGCCCACCTCGCACACATGCCCTCCTCTCTCCTCCGTCCCTGTTCCTTATAAGCAACTCCTCCCAGTCGGATCCCCAGGCGCATCGGTAGGGCGGGCTGGGCGTTGCGCCTGATAACACCGCTTATGACCCTGAGGCTTGCACCTCGCAGCAGCTTGCAGTAGTTTCAGTGATGATGCGGAAGTCGTCTTCATTAAACGCTTTCAGAGGATTCAATGATGGACGGGCGAGGTTTTCAGCATGTGGCTTTCGCTTCGGCGCCGCGCACATTCGCTGTGAGGGTTTGCAGCACCTTGAGGAATGGCAGGGGAGATCGTTTTCAGAATGCGGCTCTCGCCTGGGCGCCGCGCACATCCGTCTTAATAACCTGCAGCTGTCTGAAGGATGGATCGCGTTTTTGCCTGGTCAAATGGAAGTGGTGCTCTCGCCTCAGCGCCGTCCACATTCATCTCAAACTCTTGCAACAGGTGCAAGCGTTGAGCACAGGTCGTTGTCAAAATGCTGCTCTCGCATCAGCGCCGCCCACATTCGTTCACTGAATGCAGCATTTCGGTTGGATCGTTGTTCATATAATATTGCTTTGTTTTGTCGCATGCTAACGGCCCGGAGCTCCAACGCACGTAGCAGTGCACGGAAGTTGGGCGGCTGTTTCTCAGAATCGACCTCTCGTTTGAGACAGCCTCGAAGCTCATGACCACAAGCGTAAGCCGTTGCAACAACTACACGGACGGCAGGGTGGTCCTCTTTCGGAACGGGGGGTCTCGCTGGACACCTCGGGGAACTGAACGATCCTAGTTTTCCTCGCTCGTGACTCCGCGCGAGGAGAATGCAGGGCAGCGCTTTTCCAAGAAGGGGCCCTCGCCTCGCCGAACAGGCCGGGCCCTGGTGGCGCTGGTCCTTCCAGGGGGGCTGCGCCTCTTGCGGTGAGAAGGAGACCTTCGTGGGACACCTGAAGAGGGTACTGAGGACGGGAGGGTGTCTTGCAGAATCCCTGGTGCATCTTGGGCTTCCTCTGCTCCTCCTCCTCCTCCTCCTCCTCCTCCTTCTCCTCCCTCCTCCTCCTCACTACTAAGCATCCTCATCATATACTCTATCCTTCTCCTCCTCCTCCTCCTCCTCCTCCCTCCTGCTCATCATCCTCCTTACTCTCATCCTTCCTCTCCGCTCCTTCCTCCGCCTCCTCCTCATCCTTTTCTCCCTCCTCGCTTTCTCCTCCTCATCGCTCGTTCCTCACTCCTTGCTCCTACTCCTCGCTCCTCCTCCTCGCTCCTCCTCCCGCTTCTCCTCCTCACTCGGCCTCTCCGCCTCTCCTTTCTCCTCCTTGCTTCTCCTCCTCCTCCTCCTTCTCCTCCTCCGCCTCCTCCTCCTCCTCCTGCTCCTCCTCCTAGCTGGGGCGCTCTCCCCCCCCCTGCGGTCGCCTCCCCGAGAAGATCCCCCTGGCGGCCGCATTGCTCGGCCGGAGCCTGTCGAGCCCGGCTTGCACTTGGACGCCTCAGCGCGAAACTGTGATGAGATCCAGCGAGACCCGATGGACGATCGAGACGAGGACGAGGAGGAGGAGGAGGAGGAGGAGGAGGAGGAGGAGGAGGAGAAGGTGGAGTTGGAGGAGGAAGGGGAGAAGGAGGACGAGGAGGAGGAGGAGGAGAAGGAGGGGGAGGAGAAGGAGGAGGAGGAGGAGGACGACGACGAGGACGAGAAGGAGGAGGACGAGAGGCGGCCACTCCAGAAGAGGAGTGCGCATGCTGTGGGCCCCGCGGAGGAGTGGAGGAGCAGGATCGAGGATCATCGAGGAGGATGGGGCGAGGAGGGAGGAGTGGGCTCCGCCGAGGCAACGCCGCAGTTCCTGGTGGAGTACGAGCACCTGCCCTCGTGCCGGTGCTGCTTCTGCAGCGGGAGGCGAGTGTCCCTCGTTCTCACCTTCTCTCTCTCTCTCGCTGCACTCTCTCTCTCTCTATCTCACTCTTTTCTCGGTGCGTTCGTTTCCCCCTTTTCTGCTCTTCCTCGTTCTGGCTCCTTGGCTGCGCCTCGCCTCCATTCTCTCTGGTTCCTTGCTCGCTTCGCTGCGTTATCCTGCTTGTCCGCTTGCTCCCATGCTCGTGTTTGTGTGTGTGTGTGTGTGTGATGGGATGTTGCGCACACGGTGGCGCAGGCCGCCACCCCAGTCGATGTATCCCCTCTCTCTCGCCCCGTGCTCCCTTCGTTGCGCTCTCCTGATCACCCATCTTCCCTCATGCTCGTGTGTGCGATGTTGCGCGCACGGTGGCGCCGGCCGCCATCCCAATCTCTCTAGTGCGCGTTGAGGCGCACGTGGCGGTGCAGACCGCCACCCCGATACTACGGGCCGCTGGGCCCCTTCCTCGGGAGTAGCACCGCGCGTGCCATCCCAAGAGCAGCCCCTGCCACGAGTAGGAGCATGGCAGCATCTAGCATCCCATCTCTCTCGCTTCTTACTCCCATCGTTGCGCCCCCCTGCTCCTGCATATCCCCCATGCTCTTGCGTGCGATGTTGCGCGCACGGTGTGCGCAGGCCGCCACCCCAGTCTCTAACAGTGGGAGTGCCATTATCCCAGACGCCGCCACTGCCACGAACAGGAACACGACAGCACTGTCTTTCATCTGTGCACCAGACACAGGGAGGGTCAGGGCAGGGGGTTTGGACCTGGGTGGCCGTCACAGGGGCACCTCACGCCGCTTCGGCGGTCGGCGTGGCGTCGGCGAGCCGGCCCAGCGGGCGGGCAGCGCTGCGCACTGCACACCTGAGCACCACGCAAGCGAAAACGAGTGCCCACGCCGCCGTCCGTGCCCCATCCTATCAGCATCTGGTGCATCATGCCCGGGCTCCCCATCGCCCTACCCACGTCCTCGCTTGGCCTCCCCTGCGCCTCTCTCCTCCCTGCCCCGTCTCCTGCCCTTCTCCTGATCTGTGCTCGCTCTCTCTCGTTCCTCTTCCCCCCCCTCTCCCCCTCCCCCTCCCCCTCTCTCTACGCACAGTGCAGTGCATGCTTAATACATGCTCCGCGTGCGGATCACGTATTAAACATGCAGGGCTTTAGTATTAAAACAGCGATGAGTTTATGCATACATTTATTCATACATTAAGCTTCTATTCAAAACCATATTTCTTGAACAATCATATGTATTTAAAGCTGCCCTGTGTTGCTTCCTGCTTTGAATGCTCACCCGCTTCCCGCGCCTGGGCGGGGGGGGACTGTCAGAGAGCGAGAGGCACGCGTCTCCACAGCTCCTCGCCCCTGAGCGCGCGTGTTGTGCGTGCACGCGCACACGCCTCCCGTGAGGGCAGCAGGATCGATCAGCCGCCCGAGGCGGTTGCACCTGAAACTTTTTTGGTTGTCTCCACCAGGATGCCCATCTGCATGCCAGCCGTTCGTGTATGAGACGCGTCCCCAGCCAAAGTCGTGCGGTACAGGTTTAAGTGCTTCGCCTGGCTACAACGCAGGGTTAATAAATCCTCCGGTCTGTACTCGCCGGACTACGCACGCAAGTGTACACACAGTGTAGACAAAATTTAAGATACATATAACGTATGAAGGTATGTCAAGTGTTGGCCGTAAAGCGTTGAAGCTGTTATGCGCTCCAGCTTCGGGAAAGGGGCCGTCCGAGGTGCGGTGGCCCCCTCGGAAAGCCTGATGGGGGAGGTCCTGTTCTCAGAGGCTCTTCTGTACCGAGTTTGCCCCCTCCTTTTTTTGTTCTTTGCTAGGTTCCTAGCTGCACTCCTCTATCCTCCTGTCCCGGCTTGGCTCTTTCTCCATCTCTGTGCTTCCCTCCAGCCATCCTCTACCATCTTGCCTCCCCTCCACCCCTGCGCCCGCACCCCTGCCATCTGTCTCCACTTCTCGAGCGCTCGTCACTGTCTCTCTGCCACCTTGCCATTCTCCAGCCCTCGCCATCCGCGCGCATCATGTCCCCCTCATCGTTCCCCACATCCCTGTCACCTGTCCATCTTGCGTCGCTTGCAACTCGTACCATATCCACATCACAGGTGGCTGCGCCATTAGTCCCGAGCGCCTCCCTTGGATCTGTATCCCTATGTCCGGGCTTAAGGCCCGCGTGTTTGGCGCCTAACGATGCGCGCCACGGTTCGGCTTAGAATTCTCCTCCTCCTCCTCCTTCTCCCCCCACTCTTCCTCCTCCTCCTCCTCCTCCTCGTCCTCCCGTCTCTCCTCCTTTCTCGTTCTCCCACTCCTCTTCCCGCCTCCTCGCCCCTGCTCGCCCTGCCGGCGAAGGCATGGATGATGGGCCGCTGGCCGCCGCGACCGACGCGGACGGTGACGATGAGTTGGCCAAGCCGCCCGCGTGATGTGCGGCTGGTCCCGCTCGGCGGCCGCGATGGTTGGGCGGATGATGATGATGATGATGATGATGATGATGATGATGATGATGATGATGATGATGATGATGATGATGATGATGATGATGATGAGGATGAGGATGAGGATGAGGATGAGGATGAGGATGATGATGATGATGATGATGATGATGAGGAGGAGGAGGAGGAGGAGGAGGAGGACGAGGAGGGGAATGGAGGAGGTGGTGGGGTGGTGGTGGTGTGTGATGATGATGATGATGATGAGATGGATGATGCTGATGATGATGATGATGATGATGATGATGATGATGAGGAGGATGAGGAGGAGGAGGAGGGAGGAGGAGGAGGAGGACGGAGGAGGGGAATGGGGAGGAGGAGGAGGAGGAGGAGGAGGAGAGAGGAGGAGGAGGAGGAGGAGGAGGCGGCGGCCAGGCAAAATCTTTTCGGTCACCCGCGACGGAAGCTGAGCTGAAGCTCAGGCCGGCTTGCAGCCGCAACGGCGTCGGGCTCGGGGGAACAGATCATGGGGATGTGGTATGGGTGGCACAGGGGGAGCCCGAATAGAGCACCGATCCGCGCAGTCCGCGCCGTCGGCAGACTTGCAGCTGTGGATGGCGGGCGGCTGCGACATAAACGGTGATTCCTTCTTGTGCGCTGCCTGCTCCGACTCCTGCTCCTGCTCCTGCTCTTGCTCCTGCTCCTGCTCCTGCTCCTGCTGCTCCTCCTCCTCCTCCTCCTTTCTCCTCCTCCTCCTCCTCCTCCTCCTCCTCCTCCTCATCCTCCTCCTCCTCCTCCTCCTCCTCCTCCTCCTCCTCCTCCTCCTCCTCCCCCTCGGGGACAGGCGCGTGCGCCTCCGCTTCCTCCTCCCCGCTTCTTCCCTGCTGCTGCTGCTGCTGCTGCTGCTGCTGCTGCTGCTGCTGCGGACCGCCCGCGCCGCTTTCATTCTTTCTCGGCGTCCCCGGTGCATTGCCCGCCGTCTCTGCTGGCTGCCGGGCCACCGGTACCTTGAGTCTCATGGTGCGCGTTTGTACTCTCGTGGCTCTGCCGGCAGCGCGCGGGCCTGTTGCGCGCGCGCGCGCTGCGTCGGAGAAGTCTGTGGGATCCAGCGAGAGGCTCCGTGGAGCCCCCGAGGCTGCCCGAGAGGTCGGGTGGCTCCAGAGGCACTCAGGGAGATCCCTGGAGCAGTCGTGCCGCTCCAGGAGGCTGTTGTCCAGCTGCCGCGGGCCCGCCTGTGACTGGCCTCAGGCTGCCGTCGGCGGGGGGCCCACCCCTGGGAGGCAGTGGGCACGTCTCTGGGCCTCCTACGTGGGGTCCGAGTGCACGGGGTCGGAGGATCGCGCCGCATCGCGAATGCATCGGCGATGCGGCTTGTGGAGCCCGATCTTCTCGACGCCGACGGCGCTCATGCATCGCCGACTTCGCCGATGCTCCGCCGATGCATCGGCGATGCATCGGCGATGGAGCGCGATCCTCCGACCCCA
>CAUYUJ010009445.1:0-17500 GCA_963575745.1 Prorocentrum cordatum | reverse complement strand
TGGTTGGTTGCAGGTTCGGAGTATTCGTCGACGAGGGGCTGTTGGACGCAGCCTCACTGGAAACCTGTTTTGTGTTTTCTTCGTCTCTTTCGTCCCCTTCGTTTTCTTCTTCTTCTCCTCATCTTCCTCTCCTATCCTCTCCTCTCCTCTCCTCTCCTCTCTCCTCGTCTCTCCTCTCCTCTCCTCGTCTCTCCTCTCCTCTCCTCTCTCTCCTTCCATCTATCTCCTCTCCTCTCCTCTCCTCTCCTTCTCCTCTACCTCTCTCCTCTCCTCCTCCCTCCTCTCCTCCCTCTCCTCTCCTCTCCTCTCCTCTCCTCTCCTCTCCTCTCTTCTTCTCTCCTCTCCTTTCCTCTCCTTTCCTCTCCTCTTCTCTCCTCTCCTCTCCTATCCTCTCCTCTTCTCTCCCTTCTCATTTGCTCTCATCTTCCCTTCTCTCCTCTCCCTTTCTCTCCTCTCCTATCCCATTCGCCCTCCTCCTTTTGCCAGGTCCCCCGAAGCTTCCGAAGGCCCTGGAGGCTCCTGGAGGCCCGAAAGAAGGCTTCCAAGCACCGGAGAAACTTCGATGCTCGATCCCTCCTCCCTCTCGCGCCCGAGGCGGCGCCATGGCGGCCATGGACGTCGGAAAGAGGATGATGGAGAAGATGGGCTGGAGCAAGGGCCAGGGTCTCGGCAAGGAGCGGCTGGAGCAAGGGCCATGGATGGACTGGAGCAAGGGATGATGGAGGAGATGGGCTGGAGCAAGGGCCATGGATGGGCTGGAGCAAGGGCCAGGGTCTAGGCAAGGACCGCGTCCCCCCCTCCCCCCCCAGTGGCCTTCCTTGGCTTCCTGCTCTCTCTCTGTCTCTCGTTTTTTTTCCTCTCTCTCTCTCTCTCTCTCTCTCCCTCGTTTCGCCAAACCACTGCTTGCACTATATTGGCGAATGTACGGGACCGATTTCGGTGGGCGGCCGTGTTCTCGGCTTCCAGGTTCCGGATTCCAGCAAGAGTGCCAGGCCCGCAGTAGTGGGCGGCAGTAGTCGGGGTTCCCAGTTCTAGAGACCAGAGTTGACAGCAGGGACTACATATCAGAGAGTAGGGGGCAGGTTTGAGCGGAACGAATCGAGAACATATATGGAATAATGCAAAGCAGGGCGAGTTGAGAGGGCGGATGAAGTAAGCAGACTAGAAGCACAACCGCATATATATATATATACAGAGAGAGAGAGAGAGCGAGATAGAGATAGAGAGTGAGCGAGAGCGCGAGACAGGGAGGCAGCTTCGAGAGAGATAGAGGGAGAGAGAAGGAATCCAGAACAGAGAGCAGAGAGAGCGAGAGAGAGAGAGAGAAAGTGACAGAGAGAGTTAGTATACAGAGTAGTGCTGATTCACGCGAGTAGTTCTGCGGCGGGTCGGCGTGAAGTATCTGCGCGAACACTGATCGGTTTATTCTCTGGTGTAATCCTCTCTCTCTCTCTCTTTCTCTCTCCCTCTGTCTCTCTCTCTCTCTCTCTCCCTCGCCCTCTCCCTCTCTCATCGTCTTGCCTCTCCTGGTCCACCTCCCCGCCCTTTGCGTCTTCCCCTGCACTACTTTTCCTCCGCCACATCGACTTCTCTTTCTTCCACACGCCTTCGGACTCGCCTGCTGTTTTGGATTACTTCATCATTGTGTGTTTGTATCTGATTTCGTTGTTTTGGTCATACTCGTCGTTGGCGAGCGCAGGACAAGCAGGGCATGACTAGCTGCATCATCATGACCAAGAGCAAAGGCAGCAATACGCAGGGCCGCATCGAGACCGCCGCACCTATCTTCAAGAACAAAAAGGAGAAAGCAGAGGTCAAGAAGGAGGCATTTTCCTGGCCTATCCTACCTTCTCGCTTACAGCTGCCAGACGACTCAGCTGTGGGACTGATGCGACATGGGAGGCTCGTATGATTGAGTGCTGCACGGATTGCTGTCGCACGCAGGGGCTTGATGCGCCGTGGACTGCAGACGCTGCTTCCATAGGTATCGCTCTCAGCAGTGCACTCCTCTTTTCCCATCTTGCTCGCTTTCTAGTTTTTTTTTGTTGAGGGTGGGTGGGTGGGTGGGGGGGACGGAGTGGGGCGAGGTTTGAGTATGTGTGTGTGTGTGTGTGTGTGTGTTTATGTGCGCTCTCGACCCGCGGATCAAACAGTGTGTTTATAGGTATAAATATGTACATGGGTGTTTCTTTGATTCCCCCCTTCTCTCTCTCTCTCTTTGTCTCTGCCACTACATGCAGACATCCATATATATATATATATATATATATATATATACATGTAATTTCTATATATATATACACATACATACACATACACATACACATGTATGGCAGAGCGCGGGGGGCCCTAGTTCGCCGCCTAGAGCGCCCCCGTGGAGGCCCCAGGCGGCCCCCCAAAAAGATAATCAGAGCCCCATGGAGCCCCAATGTCGTCGCAGGGTGCGGCGGAGCGCGGGGGCCCGTGGGTCGCCGCCTGGCGCGCCCCCGTGGAGGCCCCAGACGGTCCCAAGAAATGAAGCAGGGCCCCGCGGAGCCCGAAATTCACCATGTCACGAAACCGAGCCCAGGACGAAAGTCAGGGGCCGAATTGCTGCTGTGATGCAACATTGGTCTCGTAGCTAGGGTCAGGCGATCGCAAACATGGATCAAGGGGGTGTCGTCGCAGGAAAACAGTCCAAGAGGCCTCCAGACCGCCCCGAGGGTGCCGGTGGGGTGCCTCCACGAGCTTCGGGGCGCAGGCCAGTGTACGTGTTTGCGAGTTGGTCGACAAAGGAGGACCCCAGGAGGACCCCCCAGACCACCGCCTTGTGGTAAATGTGTCTTGAATTGTTGGGCCTCTTGGACCGCTCCTGGAGCTCCCTTGGGGCCCCTTCGAGCCCTCCCAGGTCGTCATGGAGACCTCTCTCTGGGGTCTTCGGGGCCTCAGGAGAGCCCCGGCTGGGCCCCCCCATCTCACACACATTTGACACAAGCGGCTTCGTCGTCAGGGGTGGCGTTGTGTTAAACGTGTGGTGAATGGTTGGGTCTCTTGGACCGCTCTTGGAGCTTGGCGCCCCTTCGAGCCCTCCCAGGCCACCCTGTCGAGATCTGTTGAGGGCCTCTCGGGGCCTCAGGAGAGCCCCAGGAGGGCCCCCTATTTCACATACACACACACATTTAACACAAACCGCCGCCTCGTCAGGGACTGCGTAGTGTCAAATTTGTATTCATATGTTTGGTCTCTTGGTGCGCTCCCAGAGCTCCCTTGGGGTCTTCGAGCCCTCTCAGGTCGTCTTTGAGAGTGCTCCTGGGAGCTTGTCGGGGTCTCAGGAGAGCCTCTAGAGGGCCCAAGCTTTAACATACACGTTTAACACAGCACCGTTCCTAACGAGGCGGCGGTTTGTGTTAAACTTGTGCCACAATTTCGACCTTCTTGGGGTCCTCCCGAAGCCCGCCCGAGGTCCCGAGTACGGCCTGAGAGGCCTCGAAGAATCCTCGAACTTCAACGCATGTGAAGCCAATCTTTTCCTTGTAGAGGATTGGCTTCTGTAACTCGTGTTTTTTTGTGTGTCTCGTGGGGCGCTCCTGGAGCTGCCTTGGGGTCTCCTCGAGCCCTCCCAGGCCGTCTTGGACACGCGTAAGACGGATCGAAGCATGCACCCACTGCTTCAGCAGGAACATCCGAGCGATGTTTCCGGAAGCCTCTCCGGGAACATCTACGTCGATGTCCCAGAATATTCTCCGTGAGCGTGTGAGCGGATGCTCTGGATCTTGTTGCAGGAGCAAGGGGAGAAGGATGAGGAGAGGTGTCGAGGACAACGAGGAGGACGACGATGACCCTCGACGGTCCGCAGAGGTTTCAGGGTGTCTCCACGGAAGGGCCAACCACATCCAAATCCGCACAAACACGTGCAGAGTCGACGACGACGACGATGACGACAACACTGGCCGCGGCTGTAGCGTCGGCGGCGGCCAGAGCCCGCACGCTGGACGAGCGCTGGCGGGAGCCCCCGGCCCCGGGCAACCGCGGCGACGAAAGCGACCCCGCGAGGCCGAAGAAGGCCCAAAATATGTTACAAGCCTTGGTCCTCGACCCTGGATCCTTCATTCTCCCTCCTCGATCGCAGACGACTGCCACGACGTTGGTGGCGACAACGACGACCACGACCACGACCACGACGACCACGGCGACGTCGGCAGTGACGAGGAGCAGCCCCGCCGTTCCTCAGAGGTCCGACGACGACCACAGACGACGATCGATCGATCGGCGACGGCCGACAGCCGCCACAGATCTCCAGAATCCGGAGGCTCCCAAAGGCGCCAGAAAAGCACAACGCGCCCCAAAACGTGCAATCGTCCGACTGCGTCCACAGACGACGACCGCCACCAACGGGACCACTACGACGACCACCGCGACGATCATCACGACAGCGGCGGCGGCTGCGTCGGCGGCGGCCGCGGGGGCGGCACCTGGCGGCCCTGAGCCTGTGGAGCCTTCCTCGAGTACCGTGGCAGTCGCGTCACTCGCGCAGTCTGGGAAGCTCTCGGAGCCTTCCGACGCGCGTCGCACGTCGATCCCGCACGACCCCGCGGCCGCCCACAGAGCCCGAAGCTATCCTCCAGGAGGCCCAGCACCTCCACGCGCCAAGAGTGGCCGTTGACTGGGGGACCTCTCGTTTCGTATTTTGGGGTTTGTGGAGTAGCGCACGGTCTACTGACAACGATGGCGCAGTCGGCTAGAACCGAAACCCGCGCGTAGCGCGCGCTGGGTTCCAGTGCATTGTTTGCATGTGCGCATGTATGCATCTGTATATATATATATATGTATAGATGCATATGTAGATGTATATGCCTGTTCATGTTATCTGTATTGGTATATGTTCATGTACATGTATATGTATGTGTGAGTGTATATATATATATGTGCATACATGTTTATGTATGTGTTTATGCATATGGACATGCATACGTATGTGTGCATGTACATGCAGTTTGATGTGTGTATGCATATATACATGCATACGTGTATGCACATGTACATACATGTGTACATGTGTTTGCATCTGTCTATTATATATGCTTCTGTATCAGTATATGAAGACGCATGTGTGTATATGTATATGTGTATATGAATATGTAGATGTATATGCCGATGCAACTGATATGTATATGTATACGCATTTGCATGGCAACGTGCATACATCTATGACCATTTATGTATACAGATACTTATATACTTGTATTATGTATGCCTAGGTGTGTCTAGGTGTATGTGTATGTATATGGTTGTGATTCTGCTTACGTCTATGAATATGTATATGTATATGTGCATGTGAATGTGTATGTGTACGTGCATGTATAAGTATATGTTTTTGGACCTGCATATGTGAATGTATATGTATATGTATGGGGGTCGGTAGATGAGTATGCATATGTATACACCCATATGTCTTTGGCATGCAAATGTGTGTACATGCATGTGTATATGTATATGCAGGTGTAGTCGTATATGCATGTGGACATGCCTATGTCGATGTATATGTATGTGTGCATGTACATGTGTACATAAGTGTGTATGTGTATGAATACGACTATGCAAATGTTACTGTGCACACATGTGCATATGTATACAAACATACACATATACATATATGTATGTATATGTGGGCACATGTATGAGCATGCCATTGTATATGTAACAGCATAGGTCGATGCATCTGCATAGGTATATGTATTTGTATGTGTAGAATTGGATGTGTACGTATATGTTTCTGAACATGTCTGTACACATAGATTTCTACATGTATATATGTATAGGTATGTGTACATGTATATGTATATGGATGTGTATATGCACTTGTATATGTATATGCACATGCATATGTATATTTTATGTTCATGTGCTTTCGTATGTGTAGATGTATATGTTTATCAGTCGAGGCATCGCCCTCTGGCACCGGCTCATTTTCTATCATAATGAGATATACCAGAGTCGCGTCGGTGCATCTCCGCGCTGCCTTGGCGCACCTGGTAACATCATGCGGGTGCAGATAGGAGGCATCAGCGCATATTGAGACGTTGGCGTGATCGAAGACGCTTACGGCGAATCACCGACGCCCCCTGCCTTTTTGGAAGCGCGTATGTGGCCGAACGTTGAGGCCAGACCTGCCACGCTATCGGACCATGTGTTCCCCGAATCGGTTTGGAAAGCCTTCGGGGAACACGTGGGCATCTGGAAGGTCATCTTTCCCGTCTGGAGGCCAATTTGACCCTTGTCGGGCCTTCTTGGAGGACGTCTTGGAGGGCTCTTGGGCCGTCTTGGAGGCCATCTTGAGCGTCTTGGAGACCTCTTGGGCTGTCTTGGGGGCCTCTTGGGGCCGTCTTGGGCGATCTTTGGAGGCACTTGGGCCGTCTCGGGCCGTCGGAAGGCAGACAAAAATGCCACAATCCTTCAAACATTTATTGAAAATCAATGATTTTGGCATTTTCGGGCCTTCCTGGAGGTCCTCTTGGAGGCCTCTTGGGCCGTCTTGGGCCATCTTAGGGCCATCTTCGGCCGTCTTGGTGGGCTCCTGGTCCGTCTGACGCCGTCGGAAGCCGTTTTGGGGGCCTCTATGGGCCGACTTGGGGCCCTCTTGGAATGCTCCAGGGCCGTCTTGGAGGCCCATCTTGGGCGTCTTAAAGGCCTCCTGGGCCGTCTTGAGGGCCTCTTGGGGCCCTCTTGGGGCCCTCTTGGGGCCATCTTGGAGGCCATCTTGGAGGCCTCTTGGGCGATCTTTCGGCGATCTTTGGGGGCTCTTGGGTCGTCTCGGGCCGTCGGAAGGTCGAAAAGAAGCAAATGTCAAAATCCGTCAAAATCCTCAGGAAAATCAATGTTTTGGGCCTCTTCTGGCCTTCCTGGAGGCCCTCTTGGGGGCCTCTTGGGCCGTCTTGGGCCAGCTTCGAGCCAACTTCGGCCATCTTGGTGAGTTCCTGACACGCCTGACGCCGCCGGGAGCCGTCTTGGGGGCCTTTCTGGGCTGACTTGGGGCCCTCTTGGGGCGCTTCGGGGCCGTCTTGGAGGCCATCTTGGGAGTCTTGGAGGCCATCTTGGACGTGTTGGAGGCCTCTTGGGCCGTCTTGGGGCCCTCTCGGGGCCGTCTTAGAGGCCACTTGGGCCGTCATGGCGCCCTTTTGGGGGCCTCTTGGGCGATCTTGGGGGCCTCTTGGGCCGCCTTGGGCCGTCGGAAAGCCGAAACGGCGCAAATGCCAGCATCCTTCAACAACCTAAGGAAAATCAATGATTTTGGCCCTTTCGGGCCTTCCTGGAGGACGTCTTGGAGGGCTCTTGGGCCGTCTTGGAGGCCTCTTGCGGGCGTGTTGGGCCGTCGTAGACCATCTTGAGGCCATTTTGGGCCGTCTTGGAGGCATCTTGGGGCCATCTTAGCCGTCTTGGAGGCCATCTTGTGCCGTCTTGGAGACGTCTTGGAGACCATCCTGGGCCATCTTGGCCGTCTTGGACGCCATCTTGGGCCAACTGGAGGACACAGAGGCACGACGGACGCGTTTGAGGGATTTTTCGGGTGGCTGGCGGGACGGGCCTAAGCCCCATGGGGGAACTCTTTTGGAAAAAGAACCAAAACCAAAACCCATCTAGTTTGGCACGCCAGGCACCCCTTTGATAAATCAAAGGGGGGCGGCGGATCGAAGACGCCTACGGCGAATCACCGCCGCCCCCTGCCTTTGTGGAAGCGCCTATGTGGCCGAACGTTGAGGCCAGACCTGCCAAGCTATCGGACCATGTGTTCCCCGAATCGGCTTGGAAAGCTTTCGGGGAACACGTGGGCATCTTGAAAGTCGTCTTCTTGGAGGACGTCTTGGCCCTTTCGGGCCTTCTTGGAGGACGTCTTGGGGCCGTATTGGAGGCCACTTGGGCGTCTTGGAGGCCTCTTGGGCCGTGTTTGGGCCCTCTTGCGGCCGTCTTGGGGCCGTCTTGGGCCGTCTTGGGGCGCTCCTGGAGGCCTCTTGGGCCGTCTTGGGGCGCTCTTGGAGGCCTTCCGGGCTGTCTTGGAGCGTCGGGAAGCCGAAAAGACAAAAACCAAAATCCTTCCAAAACTAAAAGTGGACGATTTTGGCCTCTTCGGGCCCTCCTGGAGAACCTCTTGGAGGCCTCTTGGGCCGTCTTGGGCCGTCTTGGAGGCTTCTTGGGCGAACTTGGAGGTATCTTCGACCCTCTTGGGCCGTATCGGAGGCCGTCTTGGACCATCTTGGGTGGACTTGGAGGCCATCTTGGACCATCTTGGAGGCCATCTTGGGCCAACGTGACCATCTTGGAGGCCATGTTGGGCCGTCTTGGAGAAAGAATTGGGATTGGGCGATGGCGTGTGCGTCTTACGGGTCTTGGGGGGCGGCCGGCGGGACGGGCCGAAACCCATTGGGAGAGTTCTTTTGGAAAAAGAACCAAAACGAAAGCCGAAATCATCCAGCACGCCAGGCACCCCTGCGATGAATCGACCGGGGGCGGCGGATCGAAGACGCCTACGGCGAATCACCGCCGCCCCCTGCCTTTTTGGAAACGCCGATGTGGCCGAAAGTTGGACTAGAGCTTGGCCAAGCTATCGGACCATGAGTTCCCCGAGTCGGTTTGGAAAGCTTTCGGGGAACACATGGGAGAGAATGATTATGAACAGGAAGAGGAAGAGGAAGAAATAGAGTAGGAGGATGAGGGTTGTTAGGAGTCTCTTGGGGCACCCTTGGGGTCTGTTGGGGGCTTCTTGGGGGCCTCTTCGAGGCCTCTTGGAGGCATCTTGGGGGCCTCCTTGGGCCTCTTGGGGGCCTTTGGGGGCTTCCTGGGGGTCTCTTTGGCCGTCTTAGGGCGTTCCTGGTCCGTCTGACGCCGTCTGGAGCCGTCTTGGGGGCCTCTCTGGGCCGTCTTGGGGCCCTCTTGGGGCGCTTCAGGGCCGTCTTGGAGGCCATGTTGGGCGTCTTGGAGGCCTCTTGGGCCGTCTTGGGGCGCTCTTGGGGCCGTCTTGGGGGGCCCTTGGGCCGTCATAGGGCCTTCTTGGAGGCCTCTTGGGCGATCTTGGGGGCCTCTTGGGCCGTCGGAAGGCCGAAAAGAAGAAAACGCAAAAAACCTTCAAAAACCTAAGGAAAACCAATGATTTTGGCCTCTTCGGGCTCTCCTGGAGAACGTCTTGGAGGCCTCTTGGGCCATCTTGGAGGCATCTTGGGGCCATCTTGGCCGTCTTGGAGGGCATCTTGGGCCGTCTTGGAGGCATCTTGGAGCCATCTTAGCCGTCTTAGAGACCATCCTGGCCGTCTTAGAGGCATCTTGGAGGCCATCTTGGAACCGTCTGGGGCAGGAAATTGGGGAATTGAGCTCCTGGGCATCCTTTCCGGGTGGCCGGCGGGACGGGCCGAAGCCCACTGGGGAGTTCTTTTAGAAAAAGAACCAAAACCAAAACCTGAAACGTCCAGCACGCCGTGCACCCCTGCAAGCAGGGGGCGGCGGATCCTAGTAGCTTTCGGCCCATCCCGCCACCGTGCCTGGGTTGTGGGTCTGAGGCCTCTTGTATACTTGCTGGGGCGTCGTGGGGAGCCTCTCGGGGGCCTCTTGGGGGCGGTTTGGGCGCTTCTTGGGGGCCTCTTTTGGGATATCTTTTGGGCCTCTTGGAGGCCTCTTGGGCGCGTGTTGGGCGCCTCTTGGGGCCTCTTGGGGCTTAGTGGCGGCCCGTTGGGGCCTCCTGGGGGCTTCTCGGGCCACAAATATCGAATGTCCGGTTCGTGGTCCCCTGCTGGGGTGGGGCCTTCTTGGGGCCCTCTTGGGCCGTCTTGAGCGCTTCTTGGGCCATCTTGGAGACCTCTTGGGCCGTCTTGGGGCCCTCCTGGAGGCGTCTTGGGCTGCCTTGGGGCGGTCTTGGGAGCCTCTTGAGCCGTCTTGGAGCGTCGGAAGAACCGAACATGCGAGAAGGCCAAATTGTTCAAGAACCCTAGTCACATTTGCGATGTTGGCCTCTTGGGACTCTCTCGGGAGGCCTTTTGGGGAGCTCTTGGGGCCTCTTTGAGCCCTCTTGGGCCGTCTTGGAACCACCTTCGGGCGCGTTGGAACATATTTTGGCTTCGGCAATGCGAACCTCGTGTAATTTGAAAAGGTTTATGGCTTCGGGGGCGCGAACATTGCGTAATTTACGATGGTTTGTTGCCTCGGAGGCGCGAGCATTGTGTAGTTTACAACACAGGTTTGTTGCCTCGGGGACACACGAAGTGTGTAAGTTACAAGGGTTTGTGGCCTCGGGGACGCGAATATTTTGCAACTTGCTAGGGATTGTGCCATCGGGGGCGCGAACCTTACGTATTTTTACGTGTCCTACGCCCCCCCTGAATTCGGAGAGCGCTGTCCAGGCGTGGTAGTTTGGATCCTGTTGGGCTCCCCCCTCGCGCGGACTTCATCAATTTTCATTAGGAAGCAGAAAGGCGGATTGTAACACTGGCGACTTGATACTGCAGCCGATGCATGGAGCAGCAACTAGAAAGCAGGATTGTAACATTGGAGACTTGATGCTGCAGCTGATGCAGGGAGCAGCAATTCGACCTACAGCCCGGTGGCCACACAGGGGGGCCGGCGGATTATGGTCATGTTTATATGCGTGTATGTGTGCATGTTTATGTGCATGCATCTGATATGTATGTGTATCTGTATAGGGGTGTGTAGTTGCGTCTGTGTAGATGTATATGGTTATGTGTATGTGTACGTACGTGTATCTGTACATGTCCATGTGTATGCATATGCATATGTAAATGTTTGTGTTTATGCGTTTGGATATATGTGTATATGTAGGTTTTCAGTGTGCAAATACATCCATATACATATACCTATGTACATGCGTATGTATTTGTACTTTGTTACTTAAACGCGTTCGCATTTGTATGTGTTTATATTTATGTTCAACGGCATGTACATGTATCTGCATATGCATATGCATATGCATATGTAGATGCATATTTTTTTGTTTATATGTGTAAGTACTTGTATATGCACATGTGTATGCATGTAGATGTACATGTATATGTATGTGTATGTGTATGTGTATATGAATATGTATATATATATATATATATATAGTTGTATATATTTGTACATGTGTATGCATACGTATAGGTACATGTATATGTATATGTCTATGTATATGTATATGTCGATGTATATGTATGTGTATATGCATATGTATATGTATATGTATATGTATATGTATATGTATGTGTATGTGTATGTGTATATGTATATGTATATGTATATGCATATGTATGTGTATATGTATATGTATGTGGAACTGCATATGCATATGTATATGTATATGTTTATGTATCGGTATTTATGTAAATGGATCTGACGATGTGTATGGATTTCCATGTGTATTTGTGTATGCGCATGTTTATGTTCGTGCATACGTCTGTCATTCCCCAATCAGAGCTTGCCTCTGTAGGGATCCCAGCGGATTCATATTGTTAGGTGAGGTTCGCCGCCGATTTCGGTGGCCGGCCCGGATGTCCGGGTGCCCGGGTGCCCCGGTGCCCGGGTGCCCCGGTGCCCGGGTGCCCGGGTGAGGTGCGCCGCCGATTTCCGCGGGTGCCGGGGTGCCCCGGTGCCTGGGTGCCCAGGTGCCCCGGTGCCCGTGTGCCCGGGTGCCCTGGTGCCAGGTGCCCAGGTGCCCGGGTGCTTGGGTACCCAGTAGCCCCATAGCCCTATATCCCTATAGCCTGATAGCCCTATAGCCCTATAGCTCTATAGCGCTATAGCCCTATAGCCCTATAGCCCTGAAGCCCTAATAGCCCTATAGCCCTATAGCCCAATAGCCCTATAGCCCTATAGCACTATGGCCTCATAGCCGTAAAGCCCTATAGCCGTAAAGCCCTATAGCCCTACAGCCCTATAGCCAGATAGCGTTAGAGCCCTATAGCCCTATAGCCCTATAGCCTCATAGCCCTATAATCTTAGAAAGACTATGCTTGGGATCGTACATATATATATACGTTTACCTATACGTATATATTCACACATTCATATATGCGTTAATGCTTAAGCGTATGTAAATGTGCCCGAACATGTAATTGTGTATGCATATGTATATGCATGTGAATATGCATATGCATTAGCATATTCGCATGCGTTTGCATACGCGTATCTTCTGCATAGGTATAGGTATATGTATGTGTAATTGTACGTGCATATGTACATGCATAGGTATAAGCATATGTAGACGTTTGTGTATATGTGGGCGCTTGTGCATGTGAATGTGTTTGTGCATGTGTATGTGTATTCATGCTTCCATTGTGATGTATATCTAGGTATGTATGTATGGATGTACGTATGTACAGATGCATGTATGCTTGTATGTGTGTATATATGTCTGAGTGTACTCGTCTATATCTATGCAAGCATGCATGTCTGTATAATACACATATTTGTATGTATACACATACGTTTCCGTATATCAGCACAAGTGTACACACATGTAGATGTAGTAGCACAGGTATATGTATAGGCATTCATAAATGTATATGCGTATGCGTATGCGTATGCGTATATGTATATGTATATATACACATATGCTTATGCTGCTTATGCTTATGACTTTGTTTACTCAGATGCATATGTGTATAATTAGGTGTTTATGCTTGCATGTGTACATGTATGTGTAATTGTAGTTGTGAATATACGTGTTTTTGTACATGAATGTACCTATACATCTGCTTATGCATACTTGTTCTGGTATATACATATACAATGTTAAACAAATACACGTTGGATTGCTGGCAACCTGGGCCTACCCAGGACACAATCACAAATGGCGCCACCCCCTGGTACGCTGCCTCACTTCCCGGCCCCCCGGGCCTGCCTTGGCTCTTTCGTGCTGGCCTTTCTGGCCACAGTGTTCGGCTGCGGGTGCCTCCAGGAGAGCCGAGGAACCCTCGAAGGTGACCTACGAGGGTTCCAGCCCTTCAATCAAATTCCCGACATCGCCAAAAACGGCCCCCAAAACGGCTGCCGAGAGATCCCAAAACAGGCCGACAGGCCCCAGAGGCCACAGAAAGGCAACCATGCTTGTTTTTCATGTCTTTCTGGTTCACATTCATCATGCTCGTTTCTTCTGCATTCGGAGGCTTCAATTTGACCCAGGAAGGCCCTTTCTTCTCCGTATTTACTTCCTTCTCCCTTCATCTCCTCTTCTTCTCCTCATCCTCTCCTCCTCTTCCTCCTCCTCCTTCTCCTCCTCCTCTCCTCTTTTCCGGTTCCCGCTCTCCGTGTGTGCGGCCGTTCACAGTGGTCGTGGGGCTTGGGGCTCCAGCGCAGCAAATGGAGGAACACAACTCCCCCCTCCTTGCCCCTCCTCCTCGCCCCTCCTCCTCTTCGGCCCTCTCGCCCCTCCTCCTCGCCCCTCCTCGCTCCTCGCCCCTCCTCGCCCCTCCTCCTTGCCTCCTCCTTCTCCTATCCTCTCCCTGGCTCCCGAGGCGCCCGAGGTGAAGGAGGAACCGAAAGACGAGCCCGCGCCCGAGCCGAAGCGGAGGCGGAAGGAGGGCGGCTGGGAGGCGGAGGCCCTCGCCGTGCCCGCTGTGCCGGCTGTGGCCCTGCCGCCCGTGGGCGCGCCCGGTGGGGGCCGCCCCTCCTCCTCCTCCTCCTCCTCCTCCTCCGCCTCCTCCTCCTCCTCCTCCTCTCCTCCTCCTCCCTCCTCCTCCTCCTCCTCCTCCTCCTCCTCCTCCTCCTCCTCCTCCTCCTCCCCTCTCCTCCTCCTCCTCCTCCTCCTCCTCCTCCTCCTCCTCCTCCTCCTCCTCCTCCTCCTCCTCCTCCCCCTTGTCCCTTCCCCTCGCCTCCTCCTCGCGCCGCCGGTGGGCGCACCCGTGCCGGCGGGGCAGGGTCGGAAGTTGCCGCGGCGAGGTCGGCGACGCGGCCGCGGTCAGGGCATCGATCGGAGGAGGGCCAGCCGAGACAAGGGCCGGTCTTCTATGACGCAGGGGGAGCGAGGCGGGGGCGCTCGAGGAGGCGGAGGAGGAGGAGGGGGAGGAGGAGGAGGAGAAGGAGGAGGCGGAGAAGGAGGAGGAGGAGGAGGAGGAGGAGGCGGAGGAGGAGGAGGAGGAGGAGGAGGCGGAGGAGGAGGAGGAGGAGGGGGAGAAGGAGGAGGAGGAGGAGGAGGAGGAGGAGGAGGAGGAGGAGGAGGGGGAGGAGGAGGAGGAGCAGAGGACAGACGAGGCGGGGGGCGCCCGCGGAGGGGCGCGCGTGCGCCCCGGCGCTGCTCCGCAGCCCTCTCGGCTCGAGCCTGCCGCCCTGCCGGCCGGGAGCTGCGCGCCGCGTGTGCGGCGGCGGGCTTCCTCCTCCTGCTCCGCCTCCTCCGTCCCTCGTCCTCCCCCCTCTCGCCCCCGGTCCTCTTCCCCCCCCCGCCCCCCCCCCCCCCCCGTCTCCCCTCGCACCTGTTCCCTCCCCTGACCCCCCTCCTCCTGGCCCGTCCTCCCTGCCTTTCCCCTCCCCTCCTCGCGCCTCCTTCCTCCTCCTGCCTCCTCTCTCTCGTTCCCTTCTCATTCTCCTCCTCCTCCTCCTCGTCCTCCTCCTCCTCCTCCTCATGCTTTCCCTTTCTTCCTCTTCTCCTCCACGGGCGAGGGCATAGAGGAGGAGGAGAAGGAGGAGGAGGAGGACGAGGAAGAGGAGGAGGAGGGAGGAGGAGGAGGGAGGAGGAGGAGGAGGAGGAGGAGGTGGATGTGGAGGTGGAGGGAAGACATGAAGAAAGAAGGAAGGATGGACGGAAGGAAGGAAGGAAGAAATGCATGATGAGGAATGAGGAGGACCGGGACGGCAGACAGAGTGAGGAGGGGGAAGGGACGGATCATTTTGGGGAGGATAACGAAGACGATGAAAAGGAATCAGGAGGAAATAATCTGAAGGAGTGGCAAGGAGTGCCTGAAAGAAGCGATTGGGGATGATCATGGTCATGACGATGACGATGACGACGAGGAGGAGAAGGCGGAGGAGGAGAAGGAACAAGAGGAGGAGGAGGAGGAGGAGGAGGAGGAGGAGGAGGAGGAGGAGGAGGAGGAGGAGGAGGAGGAGGAGGTGGCAAAGGAGGAAGCGAGGAATTAGGAGAAAGCTGAGTCCCAGAAGAAGGGCGACGGGGGGAGTGAGAAGCATGAACATGTGAAGGAGAATGCAGGCTTTTGAGAAGAGGAGTGGTGAGGAAAGGGAGATGGAGGGTGGATGAGAAGGAAGATGGCGAGTTTGATGGACGAGGAGGAGTGACGGAGAAGGCGGAGGAGGAGGAAGAGGAGGAGGAGGAGGAAGAGGAGGAGGACGAGAACGATGATGATGATGATGATGATGATGATGATGATGATGATGATGATGATGATGATGATGATGATGATGATGATGATGATGCTGATGATGATGATGATGATGATGATGATGATGATGACGGTGATGATGCTGCTGATGATGATGACTATGATGCTGCTGATGGTGATGATGATACTGATGATGAAGACGCTGGTGGTGGTTATACTGGTGATGGTGTTCGTGATGATGCTGATGATCATGATGCTGGTGATGATGATGATGATGATGATGATGATGATGATGATGATGATGATGGTGGTAGAGGTGATGCTGATGATTATGCTGATGCTGATGATGATGATGATGCTCATGCTGATGTTCATCATGCGAAGGATGATGATGCTGCTGCTGATTATGATTGTGGTGATGATGCCCATGCTGATGCTGCCGATGATGATGCTGATATTGCTGATGATGCTGATGATGCTGCTGATGATGCTTATCATGATGCTGATGATGCTGATAATGCTGATGATGCTGATGATGCTGCTGCTGATGATGATGCTGGCGATGATGATGCCGATGATGATGGTGCTGAAGATGATGATGATGCTGATGATGCTGCTGATGATGATGCTACTTATGATCATGCTGCTGATGATGCTGCTGCTGCCGATGATGATGATGAAGATGATGATGCTGATGATGGTAATACGGATGAAGATGATGAGGATGATGATGATGATGATGTTGATGCTAATGCTGATGATGATGACGATGAATATCATGATGGTGATAGTGACGATGATGATGCTGATGATGATGATGATAATGATGATGCTGATGATGATGCTGATGCTGATGCTGATGATGATGCTGATGATGATTATGATGATGATGATGATGATGATGATGATAACGCTGCTGCTGATGATGATGATGACGATGACGATGACGATGATGATGATGATGATGATGATGATGATACAGATGATGATGATGACGAAGATGATGCTGTTGATGATGATATTGATGCTGATGCTGATGACGATGATGCTGCTGCTGCCGATGATGATGATGATGATGATGATGATGATGATGATGATGATGATGATGATGCTGAAGACGACGATGATGATGCTGATGATGATAATGACGATGATGATGACGATGACGATGACGATGACGATGATGATTATGATGATGATGATGATGATGATGATGATGATGATGATAATGATTATGATGATGATGATGATGATGATGATGATGATGATGATGATGATGATACTGATTATGATGATGATGATGATGATGATGATGATGATGATGATGATGATGATGATGCTGTTGGTGAAGATAATGCTGATGATGATGGCGATGAACATGATGATGAAGAAGAACATGATGATGATGTTGCTGCTGGTAATGGTGATGATGGCGATTATGATGATGATGATGATGATGATGATGATGATGATGATGATGATGATGCTCATGATGATGATGATGATGATGATGATGATGATGATGATGCTGATGATGATGATGATGATGATGATGATGATGATGATGCTGATGTTGGTGATGATGATGAGATAATGATTGTGATGATGATGCTGATGATGAGGAGGATGATGATGCTGCTGCTGATGATGATGCTGATGATGATGCTGCTGCTGATGATGATGCTGCTGCTGCTGCTGCTGATGATGATGATGATGATGATGATGATGATGATGATGATTCTGATGGGGAGGAGGAGGATGAGGAGGAGGAGGAGGATGCTGATGCTGATGCTGATGCTGATGCTGATGCTGATGCTGATGCTGATGCTGATGCTGATGCTGATGCTGATGATAGTGCTGATGCTGATGCTGATGCTGCTGAGGAGGGGAGGAGGAAGAGGAGGAGGAGGAGGAGGAGGAGGAGGAGGAGGAGGAGGAGGAGAACGAGGAGGAGGAGGAGGAGGAGGAGGAGGAGGAGGAGGAGGGAGGAGGAGGAGGAGGAGGAGGATCTGATGGGCTCCTTGCCCCCCTACCCACCTCCGCGCAGGAGCAGGGCGGGGAGCGGAGGACGAAGCCCGCCCCGCCGCGCCCCGAGCCGCGAGGGCCGCACCAGCCGGGATGCCGCGGAGCAGGTCGCGGAGCCGGTCGCCCGCCCGGGAGGGCGGTGGTGCGCCAGACGGCGCAGTGGAGGGCGACACGTGGGTGAGGACCCC
>CAUYUJ010009444.1:32500-34255 GCA_963575745.1 Prorocentrum cordatum | reverse complement strand
GAGGAGGAGGAGGAGGAGGCGGCCTCTGGTCTCAAATCGGGCGCCTCCCTCTACAGGAGGAAAATTCAACAGTGGTCAAGAAATAGTATGGGGACGAGTTCTCGACTATTTTTTTTATCATGTTTGACCGCTTTCGCTGCCCGCGCCCCGCTCGCAACGTGTCGACATGGCCTCCCGAGGCCCTTGCATCCTTATCGCGCATCCTTCCTGTACGGGTCGACTGTATCGTCGCCACGGCCAGACGCAGCTCGAGAAGTTGGCCAGGATGGACCTTGAGAAGGGCCCCATGGGCCGTGGTTGGGGGGCAGTGCTAGGGGGGGGGCCTTCTGAGAAGGCGCAGGGCTTCTCCGAAGACCTCCTGCCTTCCACAAGAAGCCTTCTGAGGAGCCTCAGATTCCCCCTGAGGAGCCCCCCGCCTTTTGAAAGGCCGCCTCGCCTCCGTGTGCACGCCGCCCAGGGCAGCTCTGTCCGCGAGCCATGTCGATCGCGTCTCCGAGCATGTCCATCGATTTCTTTCGATCGATGTTCTCGTGCCGCCCTGGGCTGAGCTCAGCTCGTTCGATGCTCGGCTAGAGAGTGGTTCGTGACCGTCTCGGCAAGGTGGTGCGGGTTCTCCTCGACTTCAAGGCGAGCAAGGACCTCCGCACCCAGCTCCGGAGGGCGAAGGCGGGCGAAGACTCCTCGGGCGCCTCTATGACGTGCGGTTGCTTCTGGATTTGGGGATGCTGGTTTGCGCACGTCACTGACGGCGTGCAAGCCGACATGGGAGCGAAAACGTGCCCTCCCAGGTGTTCGGAGGCTTCTCCCCTTCAGCCGCAGAGTAGCCGCCAGGCTTTCTCTCCTCCTCCTCTTCCTCCTCCTCCTCCTCCTCCGCCATCCTCCGCACCTCCCTTATCCTCCTCTTCTTCCTCCTCCTCTTCCTCCTTCTCTTCCTCCTACTCTTCCTCCTCCTCCTCCTCCTCCTCCTCCTCCTCCTTCTCAAGCAATGAAGCAATGACGGCAATGGAGTCTTCCGAACGCTGCCGCTTCCCCCAGGTAGGCCCGGCCGGGCCCCCCTGGGGGAGTAGACCAGAGCACAACATTAGGAGCCGAAGCCCCGCTGAACAGAAGGGAGGGAAGGAGAGACACAACCTCATCGTGAACACACCTCATCATAGCCTCAGGAGTAGGGAAGAAGGGGAGATCTGAGGCGGCAGCGTGGCGTGGGCAGCGCGTGGCGCGCGGGGGGCCCCGTTGAGGGCCCGCGTGGAAGGGTCCTCCTCCCTTTTGGGTCCCCTGGCCTTGTGGGGCCGGTGCCCAGGGGGTGCCCTGGGGCCCCCCTCCGCAGAGGTGCCCTCACTTGACTGCGGAGAGTGGGAGGCATGGAGCGGGGTACTGTACGGCAATCGTGGTGGCGGCGTAGAGGTAGCTGAGTGGCGCGGCGTAAAGAGAGGAGTGGCGGTGTAAAGGTAGCGATGGTCGAGGCAGAGTTAGTAAAGTAAGGCGGCGTGGAGGTTGGAGAGGTCAAAGACGTAGGTGAAAAGACGGTGGAGGTTGCGGTGGAGGTTTACAGGTTAAAAGTGAACGCGGAGATTATTCCGCGGGGCCCACTGTGGGGTGCCGCTTGCAGCGGGGACAGGCCCAAGGGCCTCTCACCCGCGGGGGAAGGCCCCGCGACCCACCCGCGAGCCACCGCCATCTTCCCACGAACTACAAACGTTTTGACAGAACAAATCGGCGCCGGCGTTTTTTTGGTTGGTTTGTTGTTTCAGGCGC
>CAUYUJ010009444.1:0-27500 GCA_963575745.1 Prorocentrum cordatum | reverse complement strand
ATATAGGAAAATATGGGAAGTGGGGGGGAAGACGAAAACCCAGAAAATATGGGAAAATATGGGGAATCTGTTTATTTGTGTGTATTTATTTGTGTGTCCTGGGGCCCCTTCAAGAAAGGCATCCAGGGCTGCAGACTGGCCCCAGGGAGGGAGTCGGGATCTCCAGGGCCGCGGGCTGCACGGAGTCACGCCGGAGGACGTCCGGGGTGTTGGCGAAGCCGCTGCGGGGTGCCCGTCGTCTTCGTCGCCCCCCTCGAGGGAGCGCCGGCAGGGATCCCCCGCGGTCAGCGAAGGGGCTCACCTCGGAGAGGGTGCCGCGCAGCAAAGGGGCACATCTACACCTCAGGCGATGCTTAAGAAAACTTGAGTTTTCGGCCAGAGTCTCGATTATTCTTAACGTTTCAATGTAAATCCTAAGATTTCAATAGAAATTTCGGTTTTTTATTCAAGTTCTGAGACTATGAATTTCTTAACCCATGATTTCTTAAGCATTTCGCAAGGTGTAGCACCAGGGATTCTGTTTTCATCAGCTTGGGGAGGGGTCTTGCCCAGCAGAAGGTGCCGCACAGCAGGTGGGGCACGCCTGGCACCAAGGATTCTTTGTCTGATCAGCTTGGGGAGGGGCATTGCCTCACAGAGGGTGCCACACAGCAGATGGGGCACGTCTAGAGGGAGCGCTGGCATGGATTAAGGCGCGTGCATTAGTGACGGGTCCCGTTTCCACACGAAATCGGCCCGCGCGGTCGCCAAACGAGGCGGCGCTGGCCTCAAGTGTTTGGTCGGGCACGTCCCCCTACAGGCAGACTTTGGAGGAAAAATATGAAAACCCCCTAAACATATGCAAGTGTCCAAAAATACAAAAAATCGTCCCCAGATTTTTTTTGAGTATTTTTGAATATTCCTGTAGAGGGACGTGCCCGACGTAGGTCGTGTGTCGGGGGGGCCTTATCCACGTTGAGCGTGCGTCCGAACGGGGTCACGGTCCACGGTAGGAGGTCCAGAGATGGGCACCAGCGCCGACGCGCGGGCATGCCTCAAGCAGGGGAGGACGACCCTATATTTCGGTGTTGGTGGTAATACGTCTCCCGAGAAGCCAACTCAGTACCACCATCACCGAGATCGGGAGCACCCTCCCTCGGTGGAGGCACACCGCCGATGCATTGGTGTTGGTGTCGACCTCCAGGCCTTTCAGTACAGTCAACCCGCGTGATGAGGATGTGCAACCTTCTCAAGGATACCCCTGCATCCTTGTCCCTTCAGCCCATCCTTGGCCACTTTCTCTGGTCGTGCCCCGTTCGAAAAGCGTCGAAACGGCCCTCCAAGACCCTTGCATCTTTATCGCGCGTCCTCACTATACGGGTCGATTGTATGGCCCTGCCCCTCCGCCACGAGGGCCTTCGAGGTTTTCGGACCTGCTCGTCGGCCCTCGGCGGTATTCCAGGCTTTCAAGAGAAGAGCATGCTCAGGAGGCTTACGCCCTCATGCAGGCCTTTGGGGCCTACTGGTGTTGGTGTCGACCTCTACGCCTTCCACATGGGCTCCCCCTGGTCGCGGCTGATCGGTCAGACTTAGGAGGAGGATGAGGAGGAGGAGGAGGAGGAGGAGGAGGAGGAGGAGGAGGAGGAGGAGGAGGAGGAGGAGGATGATTACGCTGTAAGGATTACGCAGTGTGGCCGTCCACGCGGCACAGCTCGTAGCTCGGCATCGCAGCACCAAGGGGAAAGTCGAAACCAACACCAAGACCCTGGTGCCGAGAGAGCCGTCTTCAGATTCATCCAGCGTGCTCCGGAAACGCTCTGCCGGAGCACGCTGGCACGCAAGGAATTCTCAGGCGCATATCACGCCAAATCTGGTGGGCACGGATCGTCCTCGTCCGCGCCGCCGAAAAGCCACTCTGCTGCCGAGGAGGAGGAGGAGGAGGAGGACGAGGAGGAGGAGGAGGAGGAGGAGGAGGAGGAGGAGGAGGAGGAGGGGGAGGAGGAGGAGGAGGAGGAGGAGGAAGAGGAAGAGGAGGAGGAGGAGGAGGATTGAGGAGGGAGGAGAAGACGGAGGAGGCAGAGGAGGGAGGTTGCCTCGGCCGCGTGCGCGGGCACCGCTCCTGACGAGGCCCACCCCGGGGCGCGGCTGGCGGCCTCGGGCCGTGCACCAGTCCATGACTCAAGACGGGCCGGGTCAGGCTTGGCGTCGGAGCCCTCTGGGAGGCCTCCCTGGGCTGGGGCCCTCGGCCAGTGGTGTCGCTGACCCCTGGCGTCGCCGTGCACTGTTGCCAGGAGTATCCCTGCCAGGCCAGGACCCCCCCCCTCCCCCTCCTCCGCCTGCTCCTCCGCCTGCTCCTCCTCCTCCTCCTCCTTCTGCTCCTCCTCGTCGTCCTCCTCCTCCTCTCCTCCTCCTCCCTCCTCCTCCTCCTCCTCCTCCTCCTCCTCCTCCTCCTCCTCCCCTCCCTGTTGTCATTATCCGTATCCACCTCGTTCACCTTCCCACCTCCTCTTCCTCCCTTGGCATCCTTATCCCCCTCCCGCTTTTCCTCTGCCCCTCCGTTCTCTGTCCGCCATCGACCCCCCTTGACCCTTCCTTCTTCTCCTTCCCAACCCTACCTCCCTTCCCCCTCTTCCTCCTGCTCCTCCTCCTCCTCCTCCTTCTCCTCCTCATCCTCTTCCTCCTCGTCCTCCTCCTCCTCCTCCTCCTCCTCCTCATCTCCTCTCCTCCTCTCCTCTCCTCCTCTCCTCCTCCCCCTCACCGCGCCCCTCTCCCGTCGCCCCTCCTTGCCCCGCCAGGGGCCTCAGGGGGCGGGGATGGAGAGGGAGGGCCGCGGCAGCCGCTGCAGGCGCCGGGCTTGGCCTGGCGTGCTACCCGACGGCGGCGGCAGGGCCGTGAGGCCGAGGCTGGGGCTGGCCGCGGCGTGCAGCGACTGGTAGCCTGCCTCGCTTGCGCGCCTGGGGGGCGAAGGGAGAGGGGGGAGGATGGGGAATGGGAGAGAGGGAGGAGGGGCGTCGGGGATGGGAGGGAGGGAGGCAGGGAGGGATGGGGTAGCAGGAGGAGGAGGAGGAGGAAAAGGAGGAGGAGGAGGAGGAGGAGGAGGAGGAGGAGGAGGAGGAGGAGGAGGAGGAGTGGACCAGTGCAATTCTCGGACTCATCAGCGATATTGGAATACACCCTCGAAGCTCCCTCTTCGTAGGCCCCTACAAGGGTTCATTTTCACTTGGGGATTGCTCCGTTGGGGTACAACCGTGTAAACATCATGAAGCGTACTCAAACACCATTATGAAATTTACAATGTCATGGGTGAACTTGATTGTGAGGTCTTGGCGGTCTTGAACGGTGCGAGATCGCCACTCTTGGAATTTCAACACAGCGAATCAACGTAACTGTTGCGCCCTGACAATCATGAATCGGTCCAACGCACCATTTCTGCTACGTTAACCATGGTAATTGGTGACACTTTGTCTACCTTTTAGAACGAATGTGCGCGGTGCTCAGGCGAAAACCACATTTTAAAAAGGAACCGCCCTCAATATGTGAAGCTCTTGCTTGCAAACTTTTCAGACGATCGTGCGCGGCGCTAATGCGAATGAACACCACCCGCCCTCAATCCGTGTAGCTCTTGGCATTTTTTGAAACGAGTGGATGATGATGAGGATGCTGATGATGCTGATGATAATGGTGATGTTGATATTGATGATGATGATCATGATGCTGATGATGGTGATGATGATGACGATGCTGATGCTGATTATGATGATGATGGGTGATGGATAATGAAAGATGGATGATGGATGGTGGATGATGATGACGATGATAATGATGCTGCTGCTGATGATCATGATGCTGATGAGGATGATGATCGTGGTGTGGTGGTGGTGGTGGTGAGGACGATGCGGTTGAGAGTACTCTCCGAGAACACATCACATGGACATCATCACGCGGAATGCACCACCAGGGCGGCGCCGATGAGGACTATGACGACGGTGCTGCTGATGCTGCTGACGTCGGCGATGTGGCTGCTGCTGCTGCTGCCGATGTACGACTGCCGAAGCTTATGAGCAGAGCAGTCCCGACAGCCAGGCATGGCGCACGACGCTCTGTAATGGCATTGCCACTGAGATGGTGAAGCACTTCGGAACCAGCGCTCGCAAGCGTGAGCACGCAAGCGGGGAACGAGGCACGCCCACGGCCAGCGCCCAGAAGGCGGCCCTCGTGGGGAGCCCCCGCGTGCCTCGTGCGCAGCCCCGGGGCCGAAGCTGGGGCGATGCCTGCCTGCCTCGCCGCGCGGGCGCGCGCAGCGGGGGGAGCAGCGAGGCGGGGAGCACTCGGGCAGCGGTGTCGTCGTCCCCAAGGCGCCCCGACACGCGCAGACGCCCGAGCTTCCCGCGAGGGTTCCCGAAGAGAGCCCCGCGAGGCCAGAACTAGTGACTGTAATGGCCTCCGGTCAGTGCCGCCGATCCGCGGGGCTGATCTTGGAGTCGTCGGGGACGCTGCTTGGGAGGGAGGGCGTTCTTGGAGTCGTCGGGGACGCTTTTTGGAGCTGACGTGCCCTTTGAGGGTGTGCCTGGAGCGGTCCCGGGGGGGGTCCGGGGAGGGTTCTGACCCGAGCTTCCTGCGAGGGTTCCCAAAGAGAGCCCCGCGAAGCCCAAAGTAGTGTTTTCCTTAAGGCTTCGCAGGATGTTGAGGTTCTGGCCTTTTCGGGCTTCTGGCGCTCCAAGACGCAGGACGACCAAAAGGCTCTCCCGTCGGTTTCTGGTCCGCGCAGCGGTGTCCTTTTGGGGTGCCCCAGAGGTCGTCGTCTTCGTCGTCGTCGGCTTCGTCGTCGTCGGCTTCGTCGTCGTCGTCGTCGTCGTCGTCGTCGTCGCCTCCTTCTCTGTTGTCGTCGTCGTCGTCGTCGTCGTCGTCGTCGCCGTCTTCCCTGTCGTTGTCGTCATCGTGCTCGTCGTCGCCGAAGCGCCTCCCGAGGGCGGGGGCTCCCCAGAGGGCTCGGGCCGCCAATTGCCTGGAACCCGGACCCCCGACGCACCATGTTTTTTCATAGTGTCGACCCCCAGAGATCCAGATCCATTCCCAGGTCTTGCGCCCACGAGGGAACAAAACCGAAGCTCCGACAAACTATGTTTGCATTTTTTTTGAAACTGGTTTTGGTGGCGCCGAAGGATGGCGTTCTCGTGCGCACGTCCCAGCTAGGAAACACTGGTCCTGGGGAATGGCATTCTCCAGGACCAGTGTCTCACCCCGAGCCGTTCTCTTGGGACGGTCCCGAGGGGCCCGGGCAGGGCCCCCATCGGCCGCAAGCATCGGGGGACATTTCCGTCATCTCTTGCGAAGGGCTGCGGGGCCCGGTCTGCAGCACACCCCGAGCGAACGTCCATGGGCGCAGCAAGATATGTTCGGTCAAGCCAAAATCGATGCACCACACCCGGCGTCAAGCCGAAGATTTGGGCACACGCGAATGGCTGGATTTTGCACCTCTTCGTCGGCTTCACCGGCAGAGGCGTTTGACCACCTTGAGGTCCCTTTCCTGGTGGTCCTGCGGAGGAAGGCGCTCTCGGACCCTCGGCCCTGCAGTCAACCCGCATCGTCAGGACCGGCAACCTTCCTAAGGGTACCCTTGCATCCTTGCCTCCTCAGCCCATCCTTCGCCGCTCTCGCTGGCCGCGCCCCGCTCGGAAAGCTCCGAAATGGGCGTCCAAGGCCCTTGCATCCTCTTCGAGAACCCTCACTAAGCTGTCGACTGTACTCCGAGTTTCTTGGTAAGCGTCGGGGAGGCGTCCTCCCCGCCGACAGCCCCACATCGAGCCCCGTCGCGGGCAGCCACCGCGCGCCGAAGGCGCTCCGACCCTCGTCGCGGCGCGACGACCAGGCGAGGTTGACCCCTGCTGGCGGGTACCCCCCTACGTTTATTAAGAAACCTGGAGTACTCAGGGCAATTTTTTTTCACGGTTCGATGGGGGCTCTGGAGAGGCTGGTACCTGTCTTGGCCGGGGGTGGGGTGGCCCTGGCGGGGTGGCTCCGAGCACGGCAGCCTGGCACCTGGGCAACGGAGGTCCCGAGGATCGTGGCGCCACGACTCGAATGCTCATCGAGGATAAGTTTCAGGCGGGCACGTCCCTCTACATGAGGAATTTTCAAAAAGAGTTAAAACGTATTTTGGGGACGATCTTTAGATATTTGTGACCATTTTCGAATGTTTTTGGACTATGCTTTATTTTGCGGCCAAAATAGGTCTGTAGGGGAACATGCCCGACCGAGTGATAAATTGTTCACGCTTCGCGTGTCCCCGACAGAGGCTAGGCTTGCCCGTTGCCCCGGACTCCCTTTCGCCGCCTGCCCTCTGCTGCGCGGCCGCGACCAAAAAAAGTATCCCCGCCAGACCGCTTTTTCTGCGTGTTATGGTTGCGCCGCCGCGCCATTTTGGCTGCGCTTACTTGCTGGTCGCCACCGGGATTTCCACGCCACCGGGTTTGGGAGTATCGGTTCTGGCTCTCCTTCTGAGTGGTTGCCCGTTCGCTCGCTGCGCTTGCCTTTCTTTTCCTGCTGCCTAGTCGCGGCCCGACTAGTGTTTGGACGGCTTTCGACCCGCCTCGCGAGCCTGTTGACCAAGAAGTATCTCCGCCAGACGTTCGCGCGCTTAGGTAATTAGGTATGGCTCGTAGCCTGGGCTGACTTCGGACGCTGCCTGCACTTCCGCTTGCGGCCGCGGAAAAAAGTATCCCCGCCAGACGGCGCGGCCCGCCCTAGCTTGCTCGTCGTTCGACTTGGCCTCGCGCGCCCGCGTACCATAAAAGTATCCCCACCAGCCCATCCCAAAACAACACTTTTTGCAACGCGCGCCGCCGCGATTCGAGTGCTCATCGAAGATTAATCAGTCCCCAACCCCTCATGAGACAATGAGGACGTAACCTCACTGAGGTCCCAGTCTTTACATTTATTCGGGATCATACTTTTGGGCGGCTTGGTTCGATGCATCTGTGGTAAAGACCCCCTGTCCCCAAGTTTCCGGACCTCCTAACTTAGGTCCCCTCCCAAAAGGGTCAAGGGTCAATTTGTGGTTGATCAAGTGCTGCTTGCACCCCGGGCCTTCTCCCATATCTTGCCTAGTGGAAGACGGTGAACTGGGGAGGATACATGTTGCGCTCCACAGAGGTTTTTTTAGTATTAAAACATAGTTTAAGCGTTGTTCGAACATGTTGTCAAACATGTATGATACATTTGAAAAGGCATATACATGTTTAGTTCAATCATAAAACGGTTAGGGTGTCCATTGTCATGGCATCGACAAATCCATGCTACTGTGTATGGCGTGTTCCAGCACATACGTTTAAGAACTTCATGCCCTGAGCGTGCCCCACCTCCTTCCCCCCCCGCGCGCGCCCCCGCCTTCCTTGCCTGTTGGGCCCAACTAGGCCCGCAGTGTGCTGCTTCCGACTGCGGCGTGGATCCTCGCCGCGGCGAGCAACAAACAGTATGCCCTCGTAGTGCCGCCTTCATAGAGCTTTCGCGCTGATGGCTCTCTGGCAATCAATCGATGAGATACCGCCGGTTCAGCGTCGATTGGCGTCGATGTAGCATCGATTCAGCGTCGACCAGCGTCGATTCGCAAGAGCCAACAAGGTGGTATTGTAGGCTCCCAAAGGTTGTCGCCAAAGGTCGGTCGGGTGGGCGAGGGCTGGTCTCGTAGTCAGGAGCGGCTCGGTCTTTGCAGGCAGTGTGCCTCAGGGACTGCATTGTGGTGCGGCGGCCGCCGGCCGGGGGCAGTGAGCGTATAGGCTCGGGTCCCCCTGTGCAGTTTGCAGGAACGCATCGGTGCGGCTTGGCGATTCGGCGCTGTGCACGGGGGTCGACACAGAAGGATGCGGAGGAGACTAGCGCACCATCGGGCTCCTCTCGGCCCTTGCGGGCCAGTGCTTTTGGCGTCATCGGTTCGTGACGCTTCGCGCATCCCCGCAAGCCCATCTAGGAAGCGATGCCCAGGCGAGCTGCCCTGATCAGTGCTAGGTATAAGCAAGCAGTGGAGCAAAGAGGGATGCATCCGTCAAGCCAGAGTTCGGGAGCAGTTGGAGCAGGCCCAGGAATCAATTGTAAAGGCCTTTGCGGATCTTTCGATCTGGGATCTTGGCAGCTGATTGGGGCATCTTGGGACCCTCTATGGGCCCCTCACGTTTTGGGCCATTTTTAGATGCCTTGGGGCTCGTTTGCTGCCTCTTTGGTCCCCCTTGGGCCCGCCTGGTGGATCTTGGATGCCCTCTTCGGACCATCTCGGAGGCCATCGATCAAAGAAAGATGGGTTCCTAATTTCGCCTCCCCCCCTTCGGAGATCTTTAACTCGACTTTTGGTGCTTTCTTGGGCCGCTCTTGGGCGCTCTTGGGGCCGTGTGGAGCCCTCGTGGGCCCCCCTGGGGCTCCAGTGGGCCGTCTTGGAGCCGTATTGGCTCCCCAGAAGCCCATCGAAACAGAAAAAACGAGAGTGCCAACCATAGTGATTGTCCATACGTTTTGGAAGGACTCTGGCCTCTCGATGCCGTCATTGGGAGGCTCTGCGGCTACTTGGCGCCGTTCTCGGGCGATCTGGGAGCCTCTTGGAGGTGTGCTGAAGGCTATATCGAGCATCCTGGCAGTAGGCGACGGGATAATCATTTTTCAGGAGCAGTGGTAAAGCTCTTTGAAAAGGGGTATTTGGGGGGTGGGATAACAAAACTTGCTAAACCACTCGTGCCCTAAAGGGCCCGTGGGATTCCTCCATGACTACCGATGCCCTCTCAAGGCTGATTTGCGGGCCGGCAGCCAGAGTCGCGGTGGGTGTGTTAGTTTCGTTAGCGTGGGAGTCATCTGATGCCGTGGCTCGTGTCGGGGCTCCAGTGGTGTCCCAGATATGCTTTCGAGTAGTACACCTTCGGCCAGAGTCTCGATTATTCTTAATGTTTCAATGTAAATCCGAAGATTTTAATAAAAATGTTGGGTTTAAATTCAAGTTCTGAGACTATGAATTTCTTAACCCATGATTTCTTAAGCATTTCGCAGGGTGTAGACGATCTTCAGGTGGCGCTGGCTATCAGCTGCGGTGTCGGCAGCGCTCGATCGGCTCGCGACGGGACGACGGCACGGGGAGACACGGTGGTGTTGGAAGTCCAAGACTGCGGGGGGTCACCTCCTGGCATGGGTTTGAACCGTGCCGCCCCGTGGATGGCCCTTGCGGGATCCGCCCTGGAACCCTCGGCCACGCGCAGAGGGGGGTGGGGGGAGCGGGGAGGGCTCCTCAGAAGCTCCCCTGCTTCTTACAAGGCGCGGGCCTTATCTAAAGATGTGAAGCCGGCGCCTTCTAAGAAGCAGCCTCCTTCTAAGAAGCCCTCCCCCCTCCCTCCACCCCCTTGTGCGCGCCGCCAAAACCTGGCGGGGGAGGTCGGGGGGGGGGGGCGACACCGCATTGGAGCGGAGGCCGAAATCCGTTCGGCTGCTCCGTTCGAGCACGCACGGAGTGTCTCCAGCCGGCCAGTCCTGTGCAGGAAGCAGTGGCTCTAGCGCTCGTGCCTTCTCGCTGGCGGCTCGAGTGCCGGGCTAGGGCGCACTGCGTTCGGCAGCAAGTCATGCATTGCGTTCGGCGCACTGTGTCTTCGCAGTGCCGTCTCTGGGAGTGCACTCGGGTGTGCTGGCGCGTCTGGCAGTCGATGAGAAGGCGCCGATTCGGCGTCGATTCGGCGTCGATTAGCGTCGATTTGGCGTTCTGCGTCGATTCGGCGCCGATTAGCGTCGATTTGGCGTCGATTTGGCGTCGACTTGGCGTCGATTGGCGTCGGTCTAGCGTCGATGATCGTCGACTTCGCGTCGATCAGTGGCGGTCAGCTTCGGCTCGCAAGCGCCGGCGAGATGGCGTGGGTTGGCTCCAGCGAGCTGCCGCCGAGCACTGCGCACGCGTGTGGGGGAAGTCGTCCACCGTAGCCTCGGGCTCCACAGAGGTTGGCGGCGCGCACAAGGGGCTATGGGGGAGGGGGGAAGGCTTCTTAGAAGGGGGCTGCTTCTTAGAAGGCGCCGGCCTTACATCTACAAAGAAGGCCCGCGCCTTGTAAGAAGCAGGGGTGCTTCTGAGAAGCCTTCCCCCCTCCCCCTACCCCCTTCTGCGCTTGGCCACAAAGGGGCGCCTCGTCCCGTGCGCGCCGCGCGCAGGCCTGGCGCCCGCGCGCCCGGCGTCCGAGGCGGGGGTTCGTCCACAGCCACCGCCTGGGGGTCGACCCTTCGCGGGGTTCGCTCCGGTCGGCGGCGAGCGAGGGGGGGAAGCGAGCAGGAGCAGGCCCTCTCAGCAAATTCCCATCGATCCGATCGATCCTATTCCATATCGATCCGATCGATCCTACCGATCCTATTCCATATCGATCCGATCGATCCTTCTCAGAAGGCTCCCATCGATCCGATCGGTCCTATTCCATGTCGGTGCTGGCCGGCCCGATGCGATCGAATTCCGCTGGTCGTGCGGTCCGATGCGGCCCGGTGCCTGCGTGGCGCTGTCGTGCATCCCGGCGCCGCCGAGCCGATTCGACCCTGGCTCCGGGCAGGTGCGGCCCGGTTGCGACACGCGTCCCTGTCCGATCCGAGTTCCTGATCCGATGCCTGCGATGCCTGCCTTCGGGGACGGTGTACCTGTACGTACTCGGGCCGTGGGGGGGCCAAATACAGGCATGTCTCGGCGGCAAGCCCCGGGGGGGAAAGCGAGAGGGGGGACGGGCCTCCTCGGAGGGCGGCCGGGCTCCTCCGACAGCCCCCCCTCGTCGGAGAGGCCGCCCCTGCCCGCGGAGGAGGGCGCAGAGCGCGCCCCCGGCAGGCGCGGGGGCTGCTCCCGAGAGGCCCCGCCGCCTTCCGGGGAGGCCTATGCCCCCCCCGCTCGCTTCCCCCCCGGGGGGGCTCGCGCCGCCAGAGGCACACCGCCCGCAGGGGCCCCGGGGCCTCACTCCCCCCAGGGCGGTGGACCTGCAGCGGGAGCCCCTGCCGAGAAGCGCACGCTGCGTGCCTCCCGGGTGCCCTTCGGAGGAGGAACAGGCACCCGTACCGCTTCCCCTCCCTCGTTTTCCCCCTCTTGGACCTCCTCCTGGGAGGCCCTCGTCGCCACTGCTGGATTCGCCTCGAAATTCTGGTCAGAACGCATCCCGGGAGAGGTCCGGGGAGTAGCGGTAACCGGTACCTTTTGGTTTCCCCAGCCCTGGGTTTCTTGAGCCTCGATGGTCTTGCGATGGAGAGCGTGGCGGTCCCACCACCAAAAATCCGTGGGCGTCCTGGGGTCTCAGGGCTGGGTTTCTCGTGGGAGGTTTCTTGTGGTCGAGCTCCTACTGCACGTCGACTGCACGTGAGAGCGACCCCTCGCTGGAGTCACCTTTGGTGCGTGCTCGCCGGGATCCCCCCGATCGCTGAGCGCGACGCGGCAGCGGCTGCTTGCGCGATCGGATTTGGCCGCCTTGCGTCCCCGTGATCCGCGCACTCCAGGCCACTCTTGGTTCGGTCTCTCGTGGAAGTTTCCTGTGGTCGAGCTCCCGCTGAGTGGATGCGTCCCCGCCTCGCCCGACGGGCCCCGCCCCTGGCGCCCATGGCGCCCGCCTGCGGGCGCGCGGCGGCGCGGTCGGCGTCGCGGGCCGCCTCGGGCGCGGCTGCCGCGCCGCCTCGCCGACGGGCCCGCGGCGCCTGGCGGGGCGCCGTGGGCGGTGCCGCGGCCGCCGCCGTGGCGGCGTCCGCAGCGGCGCCGGTGGCGGCCAGGCCAGCGGCGGCGCCCGCCAGGTGCGCCCCGAGCGCGCTCCTCTGCTCGCAAGAGTGCCTGCTCGCAAGCGTCGGAGGCGCACGTGTGTTGTGCCCAGCCGTGATGGCATCGCCCAGCCCCCCCGCGGCGAAGTCAGGCCATTGGCGATTGGATGCTTTTGAAGGGGCCCTGGGACACACAACTAAATGGACCCAAACAGCAGGATTCCCCATACTTTCCCCCATGTGTTCTGGGTGCTTGTCTTCCCCCCCCACGTCCCCTCTTTCCCCATATTTCCTCTTTGGGCATCGACGATGCATTGTGTCTGTGTGTCTTTTTTCCCTCCGGATCTTTGGCGAGCAGTGGAGCGCGCGCGTGCCCAGGTGCTACGTGGCCGCGCCGGGCGCCGGCGCGGCCGCGCGGGCGCGCCGCCGCGGCGCCCTGGCCGAGGCTCGCGGTGCCGCCAGCGGTGCCGCCGGCGGTGCCGCCGGCGGGCCGCCGCGCCGCCGCGGGGCGCGGCGGGCGGGCGGCGAGGCAGCGGGGCCGGAGGCCTCGCCCGCAGAAGGGGCCCAGAGAGGTTTCGGGCGTTGCCAGAGGTGCCCCCTGGCCCCAGGCCCCCCGAGGGTTCTCGGGGTGGCCGCAGAAGGGGCCCAGAGAGGTTTCGGGCGTTGCCAGAGGTGCCCCCTGGCCCCAGGCCCCCCGAGGGTTCTCGGGGTGGCCGCAGAAGGGGCCCAGAGAGGTTTCGGGCGTTGCCAGGGGTGCCCCTGGCCCGAGGCTTAAGTCGGGCCTGTCCCCCTACAGGGGGGATTTTTCTACGAAAAACATAAAGAATACCCCGAAAATGATCCAAAAATAGTCCAAGAATAGTCTGGGGACTTTTTTGAGTATTTTCTGGCCTTTTTTGGGGTATTTTTTGGGTATTTTTTTTTCTCGTCGAAAATTCCCGTGCAGGGGGACACGCCCGACATAACCCAAGGCCGCCCGAGGGTTCTCGGGGTGGCCCAGAGGGCCGCCAGAGCACCCCTCGCGAGGCCCAGGAGGGCCCCAGGGGCTCCAAAGTGGAGCGGGGAGCTGGGGGCACCCTGGGCCAGGGGCACCTCTGGCAGCACCCGACGTTGGCGTCGCGGGCAAAGTCGCGACGGGAGGTTTTTTGTCCGCAGGGCGGCCTCCTGGGGGCTCCCGGCGGGCCCCGGGGCCGTGCAGGAGCGACCCGCAGCTGGCGGCTGGCCCTGGGGCCGGGAGAGTCGGGGCTTCCCGGGGGCTGCGTCGTGACAAAACATCGGGCTAATCGCGTGGCCGGAAGCGGGCTCTGAGTCAGGCGATCGCAAACGTGGATGGGGGGGCGTGGATCAGCGACGGGTCCCGTCTTCGTGGGGAATCGCGGAGTTCCGCCGCCGAACGAGGCGGCACCGGCCGCATTTTGGGGAGGGCACCTCCCCCGATGCATGGATTTGGCGAGCGCGCGCCACATCCATGGATCGCTGATCCATGTTTGCGCGCTCCCGAGAGGGAAACGGGTCCTGAGGTTCTTCCTCTGTTCTTGGGGCTTTTCAGGGGGCCACATGCGAGCCCTGCCCATCCCCCCCACGATTTCTGAAGGGAGGGTGGGGGGTTCTCTTCGCTCGGGAGCGATCCCAAGCGAAGTGAATCCCACCCTCCCCCCCAGAAGTCGTGGGGGGTAGGGCGAAGCCGGGCCCGTCCCTCTGCAGGAGGAATGCTCCAGACTATAGTCGACAAATGGCAGGGGGGCGACCTTCTCGACTAACTATCTTGGAGCAGGGTTCGAACAGTTGGAGTTTTTTCCTGGGCTGCCTTCCAGTTTCTGGTCCAGAGGCCGCCTGCAGGGGCACGCGCCCCGGCCGAGGGGCTGGGCCCGCGCGTGGCCCCCCTGCTCCCCCTCCTCCCTCCTCCCTCCTCCTCCTCCTCCCCTCCTCCCCTCCTCCCTCCTCCCTCCTCCCTCCTCCCTCCTCCCTCCTCCCTCCTCCCTCCTCCCTCCTCCCTCCTCAGGGGGCCCTCCCAGGGGGGCCCCTCCGGGAGGGTCGGAGAGCGGCCCCACAGAGGGCGAGCAGCCGCTCTCCCGGGCGGCGAGGGCCCCCCAGGGGTCCAGGGCTGCGTCGGGCACGCCCCTCCGCAGGAGACCTGCCCCCAAACAACAAATACCACTGGGACGTTTTTTTTTTTTTTTTTTTTTTTTTTTTTTTTTTTTTTTTTTTTTTTTTTTTTTTTATATATATATATATATAATTATATATATAACTATTTTTTCCTTCGAAAAATAAAAAGAAATACGCTATCTTTTTTGTGGGGGTATTCCCTGTGTATCCTCCAAGCACGTGCCTGTGGGGGGACATGCCCGACCGGAGTCCAGGGCCCGCTGCCCTCGGGGCTAGGCCGCCCTCGTCTGCCGAAAAGAGGCCGAGCGGGACAGGGAGCTGGCGGTCTTCCTGCTGTCGCAGTTCGCGCTGCTGGTGTGCGTGGGCGCCCTGGTGCCCATTCTGCCGCTCTACGGCCAGAAGTTCGGCCTGTCCCAGAGCAGGGCTGGACCTGAGCGTTGTTTTTCTGGACTTCGGTCTGTGCTTTGTGTCTCGTTTGGGCAGGGAGGCACAGGAAAGCATCCAGGAGGGAAAACAGACAGGCACAATCAATCGCCGATTCCCCAGAAAACGTGGGAACATACGGGAAGTGGGGGGAAAGACACACATCCAGAAGATATGGGAACCTACGGGGAGTCCTGCTCTTTGTGTGTATTTCTTTGTGTGTTCCAGGGCCCCCGTCGAGCAGGCAGGGCACAACGACCGGCCGCACGAAAGCAACACCGAAGCACAACGCTTCCAGGTCCGGCCCTGTCCCAGAGCTCCGTTGGCCTGCTGGTCTCCTCCCCCAGCGTTAGGTCGGGCATGTCTCTTTACAGGCGGAATCTTCAAACATCGTACAAATACAGTCGGGGGACGATTTTTCGCGATTATTTTCGACATATATATATATATATATATATATATATGTTTGTTTTTAAAATGAGTTTTCGTGCAAAATCCGCCCGTAGACTGGTTTTTGAATTCGAAAACCAGTCTTTGCATCCAAACCATGCATTTTTTGAACCTTCGGGTTTTTTCGTGCACGATCCGTCTGCAGGGGGGCACGCCCGACCTGACTCCAGCGTCGCGAAGCTGCTGCTGAACCTGCCCATGGGCCGCCTCGCGGACGAGGTCGGCCGCAAGCTGCTCATGGTGGGCGGCATGGCGGTCTGCGCTGTGGCCGACGTAGGCTCGGGCGGCGAAGTCCGTGCGCACCCTTCGGTCGTTGAGAATGTGTGTGTGTGTGAAGCCCGCACGTATCACCATTCTATCCTTATCTACCGCTGACGGCTCGGCGCAGGTATTGGTATAACACATCGCGCTGCCTCATACTCAGCGCACGGGGAAAAAGGACTCGCGACCCTCTTCCTTTCCTACCTCGCCTTCCTACTTCAATGATCGAGTTGCTTCACCTTTTCCGTGCTCCTTCGGGGGCGGGCGGTTACCCTACCTACTTTCAACGCTTTCCTCCTTCATGTCTCGACCTACTTCTTCCGACAGATGGGTATCCACTGCCTCCTGGCCGGGGCCCTTCCTGGGCCGCGGAGCCGTGGACAACGCCCTCCTGGCCCAGCTAGGGGGGCGTGGCGCACACGCCGCTGCCGAGTGCAGGATGTGCCTGGCCAGGGAGCCGTGTGGGAGCCCATGCCCAGAAGCACCCATGCTTGCCTCCAGGGCGCCCTGGGCTTCCTGGGCCCCGCTGGTCTTGCCAAGGAACCATCGTGACGCTCCCCCACGAAAAACCACCATTGGACGTCCTGGGGTCTCAGAGCTGGGTCCCGTGTGGAGGGCTTCTCGTGGTCGAGCCCCTGCTGCATGAGCAGGCTTCGCCGCCCTGGAGGCACTGGCCTCGCCACGGGGCTGGTGCCCCTCGTCCTCTCCCGGCTGCTCCTCGGCGCCGGCATCTCCAGCTCCGACACCGGCGCCGCGGCGTGGGTGGCGGATGCCACCGAGGATGACGGGCAAGTTCTCCACCACCACTACCACATGTAGGACGGGGGAGAAGGGAGGATGAGGATGTCCTCCTCCTCCTCCTCCTCCTGCTCCTCCCTCTCCTCCTCCTCCTCCTCCTCCTCCTCCTCCTCCTCCTCCGCCTCCTCCTCCTCCTCCTCTTTCTCCTCCTCCTCCTCCCTCCTCCTCCTCCTCCTCCTCCTCCTCCTCCTCCTCCTCCTCCTCCTCCTCCTCCTCCTCCTCCTCCTCCCTCTCCTACCCATGGCAGTGTTGTTGGAAAGCTGGGCCCGCCAGAGGAGCGGCCCGAGCGGCGGGCCTCCTTTCTCGGGCTGCAGAGCGCCGTGCTGGCGGCCGCGTTCGTGCTGGGGCCCACGCTGGGGGGCACCCGCGGGGGGCACGGGCACACCACCGCAGCCACGAGTCACGAGGAGGAGGAGTCAGAGGAGGAGGAGGAGGAGGAGGAGGAGGAGGAGGAGGAGGAGGAGGAGGAGGAGGAGGAGGAGGAGGAAAAGAGGAAGAAGGAGAAGGAGGAGGAGGGGCCGAAAGACGAGATGGAGGCGCCGTCCAGACTTCTGATGGTGTGATTTCCCCAGTCTGCCGGCCACAGAGTTCTGGACCCCTGCCCGCAGGGGGCCGACGCCGACTCGGGCCACTTCGGGGTCATGTCTTATGCTGCTCCAGCCTACTGTGGCCTCGAGCGCCAGCAAGAGTTTCGGGCACCAAGAGAGCACCGAAGCGGGAGGGCCTTCGCGCGTCGGGCCCCGGGAGGCGATGTCTGCTCGGCACCGTGTCGACACTTTTCTGGGTGATCGAAACTATGTTTGGGATGTGGTCCTTAAGTACGATGGGAGCAACACAAGTCATGTCTTGGTGCGCATGCCGACTACACGTACGGTGGTTTCGCGTCGTGCCGACCAGCGGCGACCCCAGTGTGGGCGTTCAAGGCTCAAGGCCGCGGGTGACCTCAACTCGGTCGAGGTTGAACGATCGGACGTTTGGCAAACTACCGATCGCTCAGGGTTGGGCGCTTCCCGCGGTGTCAGGGACCACTGCCGGGGTCGGCACGACACGACCCCCCGTACGGGTGACCCTTTGCCGGAGTGACCTTTGGTGTGGGCTCCCCGGGGTCCCCCGATCGCTGAGCGCGGTGCGATGGTGGCTGCTCGCGCGATCGGACGTGGCCGCTCTGCACCCCCGTACTCCGCGCACTCGAGGTCCTTCTTGGCAGCGGGCCCCCAGGCCTGGCCAGGAGACGAAGCACTTCGAGAGGTGGGCCCAGGGCAGGTTTGCCCAGATTGGGGGGGGTAACGTGGGACCAGAGAGCACCGCCCGAACGAACTTGCTTCTACGGCCTCTCCGCGCACCCCTCCTCGGCGCCGGCTCGCGAAGCGGTTCTCCTCTGGCCCTGTCAGGCATGGTCTCAGACCAGTACGGCATGAGCTCGCTCTTCTTCACGGTCGCTGGCGGGGCCTCGCTCTGCGCCCTGGGCTACGCCACGCTGCCGGAGCTGTGGCAGGCGTCGGAGCGCCGCGAGCAGCCGCCCAGCTTCCAGGAGCTGATAGAGACCCGCGAGCAGAGGGCGCTGGCGGGCATCTCGGTGGCCTTCTACTGCGGGACCGCCTGCAAGATCTCGCTCATCCCCAGCGTGGCCAACGAGGCCTTCGGCGCCTCCCCCACGGAGGTCGGCCAGCTCTTCTCGGCGATCGCGGCGCTGGCCATCGTCGGCACCCTGGTGGGCGGGCAGATCGCGGACGCGTTCGGCCCCCGTAGGGTGCTCGTGGCCTGCGGCTCCGTGTGCGCCCTGGGCTACGTGGGCGCCGCCGCGGGCGTCGGCGCGCACAGCAGGGAGCTCTTCCTCGGCAGCCTGGCGGTCTGGGCGCTCGCGGCGGCCGTCAAGTCCCCCGCCCTCCAGGCCTACGCGATCTCGGCCGCCCCGGAGGACTCGCGGGGAGCGGCGCTGAGCGTCCCCAAGACCGTCGGCGACCTCAGCTACGCCGTGGCGCCCTTTGCTCTCGGGGCCGCCGACGACCGGCTGGGGCCCGAGGCGGCCCTGGCGATCTGCGCCGGCACCTTCGCGGCCGGGACGGCGTATTTCGCTGCGCAGACGGCCACCGAGGACGACGCGCGCTAGGGCGGTGCCGGGCTCGAGGAGAAGAACACATAAACACATGAGCGACGCAAAACAGCGGGTTAGACTGAGCCGACCTTCGCGCGTCCGTTTCCCGCGCAAGGTCGCACACTCAAGCGCCCTCTTCTCCAAGGTAGCGTGCCACGCTGGCGGCCCGCGCAAGCCTTGGCCTGAGGTCGCTCTGCCGTATCGTGCAATGCCCGTGTCTTCACGCCGCTCGCGTCGACACCGCTGCCCTTCCCTCGTCTTCGTCCTCCTCCGGCCTCCAGAGGTGCTCGCCGCCGCCGCAGCTGCAGGAGTCGCCCCGGCGGAGCCACCCGGGCCGGAGCGCGCGCGCGCCGGGAGCATGCCCAGGGAGCGGCGGACTTCGGAGGAGAGGAGGAGGAGGAGGAGGAGGAGGAGGAGGAGGAGGAGGAGGAGGAGGAGGAGGAGGAGGAGTAGGAGGAGGAGGAGGAGGAGGAGGAGGAGGAGGAGGAGGAGGAGAGGTGAGGAGGAGGAGGAGGAGGAGGAGGAGGAGGAGGAGGAGGAGGAGGAGGAGGAGGAGAAGAAGAAGAAGAAGAAGGAGGAAGAAGAAGAATAAAGAAGAAGACGAAGAATAATAATAATAATAATAATAAGAGAATAATAAGAATAATAATAATAATAATAAGAAGAAGAAGAAGACGACGAATAATAATAATAATAATAAGAAGAAGAATAAGAATAATAAGAATAATAATAATAAGAAGAATAATAATAATAAGAATCATAAGAATAAGAAACAGAACACTAATAATAAGAAGAATAAGAAGAAGCAGAAGCAGAAGCAGACGAAGAATAATAAGAAAAATAATAATAAGACGAAGAAGAATAATAAGAAGAATAATAAGACGAATAAGACGAATAAGAATAATAATAAGAAGACGAATCATAAGAATAATAATAATAATAAGAATAAGAAGAATAAGAATAATAATAATAATAATATTACGAATAATAAGAATAATCATAATAATAAGAAGAAGACGAAGAAGAAGAATAAGAAGAAGAACACGAAGACTAGTGATAAGAATAAGAATAATAAGAATAATACAAAGAATAATAATAATAAGAAGAAGAAGAACAATAATAAGAATCATGATACTAAGAAGAAGAAGAAGCATAATAAGAAGAATAACAATAATACTAATACGAATACTAAGAATAATAAGAATAATAATATTTATAATAATAATAAGAAGAATACTACTACTAAGAATAATAATAATAAGAATGATAATACGAAGAAGAATAATAATAAGAATAATAAGAATAATACGAATAATAATAAGAATATTAAGAATAAGAATAATAATAATACTAATAATAAGAAGACGAATAAGAATAATAATAATACTAAGAAGAAGAATAATAAGAAGAAGAATAAGAATAATATTAAGAATAATAATAATACGAATATTAAGAATAAGAAGAATAATAATAAGAAGAAGAAGACGAATAATAAGACGAATAAGACGAATAATAAGAATACTAATAAGAATAAGAAGAATAATAAGAACAATAAGAAAATAATAATAAGAATAATAAGACTAATAAGAATAATAATAAGAAGAAGAAGACGAATAAGAAGAATAATAAGAATAATAATATTATTAATAAGAAGAAGAAGAATAAGAGGAGGAGGAGGAGGAGGAGGAGGAGGAGGCGGAGGCGGAGGCGGAGGCGGAGGCGGAGGCGGAGGCGGAGGCGGAGGCGGAGGCGGAGGCGGAGGCGGAGAGCGGAGGCGGAGGCGGAGGGAGGCGGAGGCGGAGGGAGGCGGAGGCGGAGGCGGAGGCGGAGGGAGGCGGAGGCGGAGGCGGAGGCGGAGGCGGAGGCGAGGCGGAGGCGGAGGCGGAGGCGAGGCGGAGGCGGAGGCGGAGGCGGAGGCGGAGGCGGAGGCGGAGGCGGAGGAGGAGGAGGAGGAGGAGGAGGAGGAGGAGGAGGAGGCGGAGGAGGAGGAGGAGGAGGAGGGAGGAGGAGGAGGAGGAGGAGGAGGAGGAGGAGGAGGAGGAGGAGAGGAGGAGGAGGAGGAGGAGGAGGAGGAGGGAGGAGGGGGAGGGGAGGGGGAGGGGGAGGGGGAGGGGAGGGGGAGGGGGAGGGGGAGGGGGGAGGGGGAGGAGGGGAGGGGAGGAGGAGGGGGAGGGGGAGGAGGAGGGGGAGGGGGGGGAGGGGGAGGAGAGGGGGATCTCCCGTTCCTCCTTCCTCCTCCCCGTCTTTCTACTTCAACTAGTATCTATTTTTTCTCCCCCAGGGCTGGCCTTTGGCTAGCCCTGGGGGAAGCGGCTGCGTTCGGAGAACACCGAAGCCGTCAGGAAATCAGGAACTCAGGAGGAGTGGGAGGGTGTGCAGCTGGCGTTCGCCTGTCGAGGGAGGAAGCGGGGTGACCATGACCAGGGTGCCACGGGATCTTGCCATGGTCCATGCTGGCCGTCGCCGATCCGCGAGGATGGTCCACGCATGGACGACGACCAAGATCGGCACCGACTCTTTCGCGTTCAGTTTTGGTCATGGCTCCCGTTTTTTGTGTTTTTGTTTGTTTGTTTGTTTGTTTGTTTGTTTGTTTGTTTGTTTGTTTTTGTTTTCTCCCCCTGCATCCAGTACCTGCGCGGCCCGCCAAGCAGCGGCTTTCCCCTTGTCTCCGACGTTGCGGCACAGACTCGAAACATAGCGACGCTGCGAAACATCGCAACGGCGGCGCTTCTCGAGCCGGATCGATCCGTGATGGCGACAGGAAGGAGCGAGCGAACCCGGCTGTATACTTGGCGGGCGAATAACGGTCTATAGCATAGACTTTTTTCCGCCGTCGGGGGCGCCCGCCCCTGGGCGGCTGGAACGTTTGTGCCCCTGCGGCCGGCCCAACATACTTCACGGGCGAAGAGCGGTATATAACATGAGCTTTTTTCCGCCGTCGGGGACGCCCGCCCCATCGGCGGCTGGAAGGTTCATATATACCCCTGCGGTGCCATCGTCAGGGCATAAGCTTTCCAGCCGCCCTGGGGCGGGTGCCCCCGACCGCGAACAAAGAGCTTATGCTATATATATACCGTACCGCTCTCCTTCGCCCGTGGAGTCTGCTCACACTTGGGCCGTCCGTCGAGGACGAGAAGGCGGCATGTGAGCAGAACCTTTTGGAGCTCCGCGCAGATTTCTGGCACCGGTGCTGGACCCCGAATTCCCCCCCCCGGTCGCGCGGAGCGCCGCAGGGGCGGCGCCGGAGGCGCCGCCAGGGGGCCCAGCGCCGATCCAAGAGATTCGCCCGGAGCTCCGACAGTTTGTAGGTTTATGCATTTTTGTTCCTCTAGGCTAGGGGCGAATCTCCCCTCCTCCTCCTCCTCCTCCTCCTCCTCCTCCTCCTCCTCCTCCTCCTCCTCCTCCTCCTCCTCCTCCTCCTCCCTCCCTCCCTCCCTCCCTCCCTCCCTCCTCCCTCCTCCCTCCTCGATGCTCCGACGACGCGGTGCGGCCCGATGCCTGCCCGGCGCTGCCGTGCCTCCCGGCGCAGCCGCTCGGGTTCGACAGATCTGCGCCGAGCCGACGCGGCCCGATCCGCTGCGCGCTCTCCGATTCGATCGGGGTGGCCGATTCGATGCTGACTGATGCGGCACCTCCCCCTCCTCACCACCTAAGCGGCGGGCGCGGGGGGGAAATGAGAAGGGGCGGGACTTCCGAGGCTTCTGAGAAGTTTCTGGACTTCTGAGAGGGCTTCTGAGAAGTTCTGTCTGTGTTCGAAATAGGCCAAGGAAACGTCTCAGAAGCCCCCCGGACGTCTAAGAAGTCCCGCGGCCTTCTGAGAAGGCCTTCTCCTTCTCATTTCCCCCCTGGGCTCGTCGCCTAACCTACCAAACCAACCCAACCCAACCCGAAGGCCTCAATTTGCCCTCCATTTCCAGTGTGGGGGGGTCGGGGAACATCGAGAAAGCACACATGGGACCCGTACCCCCCCCCCAGCCCGAAATTCGGGTCTTCGGGTTGGGTTGGGGTGGTCTGGTAGGTAGTCACCTCCAGGGTTAAGTCGGGCTTGTCCCTTCTACAGGAGGAACGCTCAAAAATAGTTGAAACAAATACTCAGGGGACCACTTTTGGACCATGTCTTGCTAATCTGGGGTATCCTTTGACTCTCTTTCATGTTTCGTCCAAAATCCGCCTGTGGGAGGGCATGCCCGACCTAACGCTAGGGTTATGATGTTTCCAACCTATTCTAGCCTGGATCACCAGGATTCCGAGCACCAGGATCTTACCGAAACTTGAGAGTTTTCATGTGTCGGGTCCTGGGAGGTGACTGTTGTTCGGCTCTTCACTGCCGCGTCGGGCAGACACTGTTTCGATACCTTTCTGGGTGCTCGAAATGATTTCTGGGATGTGGCCCTCAAGTGCGAGAGGGGAACAGCGGACTTCCAGGGGCCATTCAGGGCGACTCTCCTCCTGCAACTTTGCACTTTTTTCTTGAGCCATGTTCGAACACCTTTGCATTGTTCAGCTGCTGCGCGGCTGCGGTGGCATCCAGGAGGCCTCTGTCCTTCCCTGTCGGCGGCGGGTCGGCGCGCGCGCGCGCCCCCTCAGCGTGGCGGCCTCTCTCGCGCGCGCGGGGGGGCCTGCGCGGCGGAAGGAGCGTCGCGCGCGGGCGCGCCCGCGACAGAGGCCGCTCGAGGCGCCCTGCGCCCGCGGCAAAGCGCGGGGCGGGGGGAGAGAGAGAGAGGGTTGAGTTGGGCCTGTCCCTTCTACATGTGGAATCCTGCGACATGGTAGACAAGAATGGTCGGGGGACGACTTTTCGATCATCTCTTCGCTATGTTTGAGGATCTCTTGCGAGCATCTTTCAGGTGTCGCCCAGAATCCGCCCGCACGGGGACATAGCCCGACCCAGCGCTCGGCGCCTGCCCCCACGACAGGGCACGGGGCCGGGGGGGAGGGGAGGCCGGGCGACGAGAGCTGTCTGCACACGTCCGCTGCCTCCCGGCGCCAGGCCCACGCCTGGGGCCCAGGAGCGGTGCACGTGCCCTCCTGGCCAGGCCAGCAGGGCGCACACACCGCTCCTGAGGAGGAGGAGGAGGAGGAGGAGGAGGAGGAGGAGGAGGGAGGAGGAGAAGAGGAGGAGGAGGGAGGAGGTAGGAGGAGGGGGAGGAGGAGGGTCTGGGGACTTTGGTGTCGAGGAGGCCTCCGGGGGTCTGGGGATCCTCCGACCCCCTCCAGGAGGCCTCCAAGCAGGGCGCCCCAGGGAGAGAGCCACCGCACCGCGCGCCGCGACGCCGCAGCTCGGCGGCGCCCCCGCACGGCGCGCGCCGCGCCTCTCCGCTCCCGGGGGGCCCGCGCCGATCGCCCTGCCGCGCGCCCGGCCATCGGCTGCGGATGGCCTCGCGCGACGGGCCGCGGCGCCCCCTCGCGGGACGCCAGCCTCCGTCGGGCGGAGAGGGGCCCCGCGTGCGCGGGGCGCGCCGGGGCGCGCACGGCTCGGGGGCCGTCGGCGGGCTCGGGGCGCTCGGGGCGCTCGGGCGCTCGGGCGCTCGGGCGCTCGGGGCTGGGCTGGGGCCCGGGCGCGGGGGCGGGGCCTGGGCTCGAGCCGGGCGCGGGCGCAAGAGCTCTCGCCGGGGCTCCAGGGTCACCACTGGGCCGGGGCCCTTTGGGGTCCACTTCGATCCGAGCGGGCCGATTCGACCTCGGTGTCGATGCGGTGCGGTTCCGATGTGCCAGCGATCCGGTGCGGCCCGAGGCTTGCGTGTGCTCTGTCTTGCATCCTGGCGCAGCTTGCCCGATTCGACGTCGAAGCCGTGCCGATGCGGCCCGATCGGAGGCACACTTCCAGTCGATCCGGTTTGCCGATGCGATGCTGACTCGTCCTGGGGCCCGAGGTTCTGGGCATCGGGGGCCCCCAACCTTAGAGGAGGACGAGTCGAGACAGCGGTGGTTTGCCACGGCTGGGCGCAGCTCGGGAGCCTGGTGGGTTTTGGTCCCCGGGAGAGAGCCGCCGTCGTTTCGGCTCGCCCTGCTTCGACCGACGGTGCGGTGGCCGCGCCGTGTGGTGAGTCAGGTGGGATTCGGTGTGAAGGTGTGTTTATTCATACACGTATGGACATGTATGCATATGCATGTGTGTATGTGTGTGCCTGTGTGCACGCATGTGTATGTCTGTAGCTCTGTCTGTCTGTCTGTTAGTGTGTATGTATGTATGCATGCATGCATGTATGCATGTTTGTATGCATCTCATCACGTATCCATTCTGTGCACGTGTGCGTATTCCCATGCATGCATGCACCCATTTAGGCATGCGTGTGTATATATACATATATATGCAATATATATATGTATATATATATACATATATGTATGTATATATGCATGCGTGCATGTACACATGCATACATGCATGTATGTATGCATGCGCACATACAGATATGTATGCACTTAGCTAGGTATGTATGCATGCGTGCGTGCATGCGCGTATGCATGTAGGTATCTATGCATGCATGCATGCAAGTATGTATGTATGCATGTCTGTATGCATGGGTATGTATGTATGCATGCATGCATGAATGCATGCATTCATGCATGCATGTCTGTCTGTCTGTCTGTCTGTCTGTCTGCCTGCCTGCCTGTCTGTCTGTAGTCTGTATGTATGTATGTTATGTATGTATGTATGTATGTATGTATGTATGTATGCATGTATGTGCGTAGGTATGTCAGTGCGTGCATGCATGTAGGTATGTACGTATTAATGCATACATTACTGCATGTATGCATTACTGTATGTATCTATGTATGAATGTATGTAGGTCTGTACGTGCGTGTCTGTATGTATGTTTGTATGTTTATGTATGAACGCATTTACGTAGACATGTATGCATGCATGCACGCATTCTCGCATGCATTCACTTATGCATTTATGCATTTATGCATACATGTATGCATGTATGCATGTATATATGTCTGTATCTATGTACACATGCAGATGTATGTAGGTATGCATGCCCGTATGTGTGTATGCAGTTATGTATGTTTGTTTGTCTGTAGTCTGTCTGTATACATATGTGCATGTATGCATGCATGCATGCATGCATGCATGCATGTATGACTGTATGTATATGTGCATCTAAGTATGTATGCGTGCATGTACACATGTATGTACCTATGCATGCATGTATGTTCGTACGTCTGAATGTATGAATGTAGGTAGGTATGTAGGTCGGCAGGTAGGTATGTATGTAGGTGGTTCGGTAAGTGGGTAGGTAGGTCGGCAGCTAGGTAGGTAGGTAGCTCGTTAGGCAGGTATTTAGGTAGGTCGACAGGTATGTATGCATGTACGCATGCATGTATGCGCGTAGATATGTATGCTGGTATGCATTATTGTAGATACGTGTATATAGGTATGTCTGTACGCCTGTCGTTATGCATGTATGTCTGTAGGTCTGTATGTCTGTATGCATTTATGTGTATATGTATGTATGTATGCATGCATGCATACATGCATGCATGTATGCATGTGTGTGTGTGTGTGTGTGTATGTGTGTGTATGTGTGTATGTGTGTATGCATGTGTGTGTGTGTGTGGGTGTATGTGTGTGGGTGTATGTGTGTGTGTGTGTATGAGTATGTGTGTATATGTATGTGTGTGTGTTTGTATGTGCGTGCATGTATGTGTGTGTATTTGTATGCGCGTGTATGTATGTGTGTGCATGTATGTATGTACGTACGTACGTACGTATGGATGCATGCATGCATGTGTGCACGTATGCATGCATGCATGCATGCATGTATGCATGTATGCATGTATGCATGTATGCATGTGTGCACGTATGCACGTATGCATGTATGCATGTATGCATGTATTTATGTACGTGCGTGCGTACGTGCGTGCGTACGTATCTATGTTATGTGTACACTCAGACAGGGCGGGGGTGGGTGGGCTGGCCAAGTCTTCTCTGGTAGGCCTTCCACTGGAACACCCCAGGAGGTCAGGCCAGAAGGCCGCGCGCCCCAGGCCAGGCACCCTGCTCCTTCTCGGGCCGCTCAACTTCTGCTTCCTCCTCCTCCTCCTCCTCCTCCTCCTCCTCCTCCTCCTCCTCCTCCTCCTCCCCCTCTTCTTCTTCCCCGTCCTCCTCACTGCCCGCTCGCTTGGCGCCACTGGGGGAGCCTCTCTTTGCGCGACCTGCCCGAGGGGTCGTGCGCACGTCGCAGCCCCCCCCCTCTGGGGGGTCGTGCGCGCGTCGCAGTCAAGACGTTACAAGAAGGACTGCTTCTGGGTCTGGAGGGGCCCCGGCTCCTGGGCCTGCTCTGCAGTCCGGGTCGGGGACAACCTGTTCCCGGCCGAGGCTCGCCGTTACCCGAGACGCCCCTTTTTGTTTCCCATTCGACGTTCCTTATGGTAGCACCGTGACTGTAAACCCTAGACCCCAGACCCCAGACCCCAGACCCCAGACCCCAGACCCTGGACCCTAGACCCTAGACCCTAGACCCCAGACCCTGAGATGGGAAAAGCCTGAGGCCTGCCTGGAAGGGATCCCCGGGAGTCTGCGCGGAGGCCGGCGTCCTGCCCTCGTCACCGCACGGCCGGCGGCCTGCCGCCGGCCTCTGCCGAGCTTCGGCGTGGAGACGTGTGTGATCGACCGCCACCGGGCTGTCATGGTCTGCGCGCCGAACAAGGAGCAGCAGGAAAGGGCAAACCAGTCGGGGGCGGAAAAGAGGGGGGTGATGACTAGGGGGGGTGGATATCATGGCGGGGGCCATGATATTTCCCCAGATCTCATGGCGCCTCTTCTTATTTCATTACGTCCCTGGCCCCCCCGCTGGGCCGCGCACATGCCGCCGGTCATGATTTGCACCCCCCCCTCTTGGACAGCAGGAAAGGGCAAACCAGTCGGAAAGAGGGGGCGGAAAAGAGGGGGGTGATGACTATCATGGCGTGGGCCATGATATTTCCCCAGATCTCATGGCGCCTCTTCTTATTTCATTACGCCCCTGGCCCGCCCGCTGGGCCGCGCACATGCCGCCGGTCATGATTTGCACACCCCCCTCTTGGACAGGCAGGAAAGGGCCAAACCAGTCGGGGGCCGGAAAAAGATGGGGGGGTGAGATAGGGGGGGGTGGTGGGTGGATATCATGGGCGGGGACATGATATCTCCCCAGATCTCATGGTGCCTCTTCTTATTTCATTACGCCCCTGGCCCCCCCGCTGGGCCGCGCACATGCCGCCGGTCATGATTTGCACCCCCCCCTCTTGGACAGCCGGAAAGGGCAAACCAGTCGGGGGCGGAAAAGAGGGGGGTGATGACTAGGGGGGGTGGATATCATGGCGGGGGCCATGATATTTCCCCAGATCTCATGGTGCCTCTTCTTATTTCATTACGTCCCTGGCCCCCCCGCTTGGGCCGCGGACATGCCGCCGGTCATTGATTCGCACCCCCCCCTCTTGGACAGCACGGAAAGGGCAAACCAGTCGGGGGCGGAAAAGAGGGGGGTGATGACTAGGGGGGGGTGGATATCATGGCGCGGGCCATGATATCTCCCCAGATCTCATGGTGCCTCTTCTTATTTCATTACGCCCCTGGCCCCCCCGCTGGGCCGCGCACATGCCGCCGGTCATGATTTGCACCCCCCCCTCTTGGACAGCCGGAAAGGGCAAACCAGTCGGGGGCGGAAAA
>CAUYUJ010009443.1:10000-34255 GCA_963575745.1 Prorocentrum cordatum | reverse complement strand
CCCCCCCCTCCGCCTCCTCCTCCTCCTCCTCCTCCTCCTCCTCCTCCTCCTCCTCCCGCAGGGGGGGGGAGGACGGCGCCGCGGCGCAGCCGGAGGCAGGCGACGCTTGCACCCGGGGCGTGATGGGCAGGAGCGCCCCGCGCCGCCGGCGGCGGTCGGGGCACGCCGGCGGCCGGAGCAGCGGCGGCGAGCGAAGGGGGGGAAAGCGAGAGGGAGGAGGCCCGATGGGCCCGTTCTGCACCGCCACCACCACAGGTTGGAGGGGGGAAGGAGGAGGAGGAGGAGGAGGAGGAGGAGGAGGCAGGAAGGGAGGAGGAGGAGGAGGAGGAGGAGGAAAGTGCAGGAGGAGGAGGAGGGGAGAGGAGGAGGAGGAGGAGGAGAGGAGGATGGAGGAGGAGGAGGAGGACGACGACGAGGAGGTGGAGGAGGAGGAGGAGGACTCCCTCCCCCTCCAACTCCTGGTGGTGGTGGTGGTGGAAGACAGGCCCATCGAGGCCTGCTCAGAAGGCGTTCCTTGTCTTCGAGGGAGGCTCCGAACACTTCTCGGAAGGCCTGGGGGACCTCCGAGCCTTCTGCGAAGGCCCGCTCCTTCCCGCTTCCCCCACCCCGCGCTCGCCGCCACTCGGAGGGCGGGGGTTGAGACCACGGCGCGTCAGGGCGGGTTGAGACCACGTGGCGGCCAGTGGTTCGTCAGTATCGTTTATCCGACCCCCATCCCCATCCCTATCCCCGTCGAGACCCCCACCAAATTATCCCCCCAGTTGGGGATACATCCCTCGAAACCCGAAGGGAACGGCCTGTATCCCCATCCAGGAGGGCAAATCGGCCAGCGGGGTCCAGGCCACGCCGCTGGGGATGAGGATCGGATGAACGATACTCAAACGGTGCATCAGGGCGGGCTGAGGCGACGTGGCGGCCAGTGGTTCGGTAGCAACTCATGGGTTTTTTGTGTAGCCTCGTGATTCTGTCACTAGCGTCGACTAGCGTCGATTAGCGCCTGGAAGTCGACGAGGTAACGCCGTTTCAGCGTCGGTCAGCGTCGATTAGCGTCGATTTAGCGTCGGTTAGCGTCGATTTAGCGTAAACTGGCGTAGATTCGCAGATTCGCAAGAGCCGACAAGATGGTGGCTCCCATGAGTTGCCAACAGTGGCCCCGAGTCGGCAAATTCGGAGCGACCTGGGGATCGCAAAGCCGGCGATCGTTGAAGCTTGGACGCTCCACGCGGTGTCAACGACCATCACCGAAGTCGTCACGACGCGAGCCCGCCGCAGTTGGCCTCGGAGTGGACCCCTCCTCGCCGGCGGCAGGACGCAGCTCGGGAGACCGGTGCGTCTGGACCCCGGGTGGGGTCGGGGGGGGCCAGTCTTGAGCTGCCGCGGTCTCCGCTCGCCCTGCGCCGACACCGACCACCTCGCCGAGTCCGTCCCCGGCAAAGGTCCTGGAGGCAGGGGCGCCCTCGAGGGCGCGAAGTCGTCCGCGCTTCGCGCTTCGCGGCTCGGCTCCGATGCCTCCTCGTCCTCCCCTTCTCCCCTGGGAGGCGGCGCGAGAGCGCGACGTTGTTCGCACTTCGCGCTTCGCGCAGCGCGAAGCGCGAAGTTGGGAGCCCTTGTCAGAGAGAGAGGCAGAGAGAAAGAGAGAGCGAGAGTGCGAGAGAAGATCGGGAATTGTTGAGAGAGAGAGAGAAGGAGAGAGAGAGAGAGACTGAGAGAGATAGAGAGAGGAAACACATACCGCTCTATACTATCACATGATCCCAAGTCTGTTATGCTCTACGTAGCTCCACTACTCTGCTCGACTGTGACAGCTCCTCTAGTCTACTATTGTGCAGTCTACTCTATCTTGTCTCCTCTCTCAACTCTGCCTCCAAACTCTATGCCCTTCCCTTGCTCGCCAGTACTTCTGCCCCTGCCCCTACTCTCCACCCTCTGCACCATCATCCGCTCTACTCCCACTATCCACTCCACTGTCTGTCATCCGCTCTGCTATCCACGCTCCACTCCCTACGCTGTGCTCTATACTCGAGCGAGTTGATCTGCTAATCGGCCCTGCTCTACAGTACTCATCACTACGGCGTAGAGCGAGGGTAGAGTAGATAATAGAGCAGAGACCAGGCTGGTGAGCAGTGCGCGAATAGAGTCGAGACCAGGCTGGAGACCAGTGCCAGGGTCGAGACTGCAGTAGAGCAGGGTAGAGGAGTCTGTCAAGTAGGGTCGATCTAAGAGCAGAGAGAAGAAGCTGAACAGGGAGTGGAGAAGAACGAGTGGCGAGCACGTGATGCGGCAGAGGAACAAGCATACATTTGGAGGTGGGTGTGAGTTGCAGAGCGAAGTAGAGTGCGGAGAGAGAGAGAGAGAGAGAGAGAGAGGCACACAGCGAGAACCAGAGCGAGAGAACGCGAGAGAGATAGGCAGAGAGGGAAGAGAGAGAGAGAGAGAGAGACAGAGAGAGAGAGAGAGAGAGAAAACAAGACATCGAGTAGAGTAGATGACGGGGTCGGGAGGGGAGTCGATGACAGAGTAAGGCAGTGGCGTGCGTTGCACCGTAGAGTAAGCATCATTGTGATGTTACGTAGCTTCGGCTTGCTGTAGAGTAGAGTCGAGAAGAGTAGATGGGTAGAGTAGACATAGAAGAGAGTCACGTCGAGTATAATAGAGCAAGGTATGAGTAGAGTCGAGAAGTGCCAGAGCAGAACAGAGTAGAGGAAGGTAAGGTAGACCAAGTTAGGATAGGGTAGGCGGTAGGCTCTAGAGTAGAGTAGGGTAGATGGTCAGGTAGAGTCGGATCTCTCTCTCTCTCTATGTATATAGGTATGTATAAATATACAGGCATACACAGAGAGACTGAGTAGCGCAGGGTAGAAACGACAAGAGCACGTTCGAGTCGACACCAGGCTTGCATCTCATTGTAGAGTAGGACTCGAGTAGGCGTACCTTAGGGGTATGTGTAGAGTATTTGTGCATAGGGCTAAGTAAGCAGACTTGATTTGAATACGACATGGTCCTGCAGGGTAGAGTAGATGCGGATAGAGTAGTGCAGAGCCGTGTAGAGCAGGGCAGGGTATATGATAAAGCAGCGTGGGGTATACCAGGGTAGAGCAGAGAAGAGCGTAGCAGAGGATACTATAATAGAGTGACGTAGGAGCAGAACATACTAGCGGTAGGGTGTTACCAGGCTAGAGCCGATTCTAGTTGGAGCGGAGTTGGGTACAGTAGAGTAGGTTCGGGTAGGGTAGCTGGTAAACTAGATCAGGGCAGATGGTATCTTGGGGCATGCAGAGTCGAGTCTGGCGGGACAGAGTAGAGTCCAATCAAGTAGTGTAGAGGATAGCAGATCAGAGAAGAGTGGAGCAGGAGTACAATAGGAACATTCGTAGAGCAGAGTAGGTCAGAATCTGGTGTACTAAAGCAGAGCAGGTGAGGGTCAAGTTGGGCAGGGTAGAGTGGACTCGGGGGTGGAGCAGAGCAGAGTAGTGTAGAGCATAATATGGTAGATTATATAGCAGCGTTGGTATACGAGGGTCGAGTCGAACGTATCGGAGCAGGCTAGAGCAGAGTTGGCCAGCGTACAACAGGGTATAATAGGGCGGGTGAAGATAAACAGTGTATGTGTGATCTTAGAAGTAAGGTACAGCAGAGTAGAGTAGTTCAGGGTAGGGGTGGGGGTAAGAGTAGGGTAGAATAGAACAGAGCCGAATACAGCAGAGTGGTGCGATGGTATAGTAGAGTCGGGCACATTCGAGTCGTAGAGTAGAATCGAATGGAGTGGATTCCGCCACAATCCAGTCTAGTCTACTCCAGTCAACGTCAATCCTTGTCGGACATGGTTAGGACCTGCTCTGGTTTGAATATGAGAATTTGGAGGCACAGATAACGCATCCAATACCCCCTCCAGGGTCCATAGTTATGGCTTCCCTCCGATCGGGATCCCATTGTAATCCTCTTGCTATGTGATATCCTCCTGTATACTTGGAATGTAGTCAGAGCAAGTGGAATCCACTGGTGTTTTTCTAGGCCTGGGATCTGAGCCATTATATTTGGATCCTAACTGGAATACAAGTATTGACGCTTCGCGTGCCCCCACCAGCCCATGAAGAAGAAGATTGTCAGGTGAGCTGCCTTGATCAGGGACGTGTAGAAGAGTGCAGTGAAACAACCGCCTCGGAAGCGTTTTCTCGGGGGTTGCTTGGAGCCATGTTGGGGCTCTCGTGGGATCCTCGGGGAGCCTCTTGGGACACTCTTTAGGCCCTTGCGGGGCTCCCTTGTGGCCTTCTTGGGGCCCTCTTGGGGCTCGGTGGGGGGGTCTTGGAGGCCTATTGGGGCTATCTTGGCCTTCAAAAAAAGAGGGGGGGGGGGTAGGAAATTCAGGTCCCTCCCTGGGAGGCTCAAACATTGCGTCTTGAGGCCCTCATGGTGCGCTCTTGGGCGCTCTTGGGGAAGTCTTGGGGCTTTCTGGAGCTCTTCTTGGGACTCTCACGGGCTGTCCTGGGGCCATCTTGAGACCTCAGGAGCCCATCGGAAGGTTTTGGAGCCATGCTGGCATCTTTTGGGTGTCCTTCGAAGGCCCGGAGGGCACTTGAGATCGTCTTGGGGACGGCTTGAGGACTTAGATGTGGAGTCGGGGGGTTGTCCTGATCCATCTCGAGGTATCCTGAGCCATCTTGGGGGCCAACTTGCGCTCTCAGAGGCCCTCTTGGGGTCATCGTGGTCCATGCTGGGCGCACTGACCCCTCGTGGAGCGCCCCTTCCGGGCCCAGGGGAGGGGGCAGAGGGAGGGGCGAATCCCTCCCCCGAGCCGGGGGAGGAGGGAGCTTCGGCAGAGAGGAGGCACAAGTAGTTAAACCACCTACGCCCAGAGAGCTGGTGGGATTGGGATGAACTTGGAAGCTCCTAGGTCTGGGATCTGCTCTGTTCTAGTTGGGCTGCAGCTGGAGCCCAGTTGGAATCCAACAGGGATCGGGCAGACTTGAGAGCCGATGGGTTTCAACTGGATTTGAAGAGGGTCCACATAGGAGTTCGATTGGACTGTACCAGGCATCAGATCCAGAAGATTCCTGGTCGATTCGGATGGGATCCCATACGGGTTCAATAAGAATTGAGAAGGCCCTCGCTACAGCAGATTTCAACCCCAAATCAAGATGGCAGCGAAACTGAATCAAAAGGATTGGCCCAGACCGCACGATTTACAGTATTTATTTGGATGTGAATAGGAACCCAATCGGAATTCAATCGGAATGCCACCATTGCACCGCGCATTTCAGACTCCATGCCGGGGACCGTTAGATCAAGTCATCGCTTCGCTTGGGCGCCAATAAGTTAAATTGCAGACCCCCAAGGAGTGTGTGTGTGCGCGCGCGTGTGTGTGTGTGTGTGTTGCATCTGCTGTTCGCGCTTGAGGGCCCTGCGCCGCGTGTGTGTGTGTGTGGGGAGCATCTATGGTCTACCTCATTCTCAGTTTCCCTTCACATGTAAACACAAGAGGTAAATGACGGCGAAGAAGAGGACATGTAATCAAATGTTGCTCCTTGCGCATAGGCAACTCTCACGGCGGAAGCTCCACCCTGCGAGCAGAGATAATATATGGAAGGTCCCAAAGAAACTCTATGGGGAGGAGGCTGCCGCCTGAGAGGCCCCAACTAAGTGCGAGAAGGAAGCGGCTCACCGTTCGAGGGCTCCCAACACACACCGCGAAGAGGAAGAGACACCCCGCCTGAGACCCCCCCGCAAAAAAGTGAAGCAATGCAGCCCAAGAGGAGGGACTCTCATCCCTGTATACGTCACAGAAGACACCCAAAGCTCCAGAGGAGGACTGGTACGGGGCTTCAAGTGTAAGGCGGGTGCGTTAGTTCTCCTCTTGAGCTTTGTGTTTTTTGTTGGGTTTTTGTTTGACGTGGCAGTTACAGGGGTGAGAGGCCTTCCTCTTGGGTTCATTTGGGTTTCCTTGGGACCTCTCAGGCGGGAGCCGCCAATTCCATTGGTTTCTGTGGGACCTCTCAGGCGGGAGACCTCTTCCTTACTGTTTTGGGGGACCTTTCAGGCGGGAGACCTCTTTCTCGAAGCGTTGTTATGGGACCTCTCAGGCGCGGTGCTTCTCCCTCTTAGCATTTTTTGGGGGTCCTCTCGGGAGCGGTGCCTCTTCCTCTTCGCGTTCTTGATGGGGGACCTCGCAGGTGGGAGGGAGGCCTCTTCCTCTCAGCGTTGTTTTGGGACCTCTCAGGCGCGGTGCCTCTTACTCTTAGGGTTTTTTTGGGGACCCCATGCGGGGGGGCCTCTCCTTCTTAGCGCTTTTGTTATCTTTCAGACCGGCGGCCTATTTCTCTTAGCTTGTTTGGGTACCTCTTAGGCGGGAGCCTCCTCCGCATAGATTTTGGTGGGGACCTCTCAGGCGAGAGCCTCCTCCCCCGAGAGTTTCTGTGGGACTGCTCAGGCGGGGGCATCCTCCCGCTCGAGCTTCTCCGGAATCTCTAAGGCGGGAGTTTTCGTTGTGAGACTTGCCTATTTTTGTAGTTCATTCCTCCTTCCTCCTCTTCTTCGTCTTCAGGTTCCTCTTCTCCCGTTGCGTATGTGAACGTCCCCTCTGGGAGGGCTACCATCTAGATGTTTGCATATACGCATATGTGTAAACATATGCATGTATATCTATGTTTGTCGTCTGCATCCATCATCCGCCTGTCGGCTGGCATCCCATCGGCACACGGTCGGTGGTAATCAGCCTACAGCATCCCGCTAATGCTCTCGCTGTGTTGGACCAGCCGGCCGCAATGCAAAATGTGTGTGTGTGCGTGTGTGTGCGTGTGTGTGTGTGTGTGGGGGCGTATGTGTATGGGTACGAGGTGGAGGAGGAGAAGGAGGAGTAGGAGGAGAGGAGGATAAGATAGAGGGAACAATTGATGGACACTCCCGCTTTCCCCCATATTCAAACTTGGCACCCGCGGAGGAGACCGCGGTCGAAGTGCAACTCATCAGACCCACCGCCGATTTTTGACACTGGGGGGACGGGGAGGCGTTGACCGATGAATGAGGCATGAGTGTTCGCCGTTTTTTCGGGGGCCTGTCTTGAGGAGTCCGAGGCGGTGCAACGTCAGGGGCCTCCTGCAGGGGTGATTTTTGAGGTTCTGGCGGTTCCGCCAGGCCTCCTCGGAGACGTCTTCAGCACTCCGACCGCCTGCCGGTGAGCGGGTGGCCCTCCTGGCTCGGCAGGGTTCCCGGTGTGCGCTCTGTGACGTCGCAGGGTGTCACCTTTCACACGGCAGTGACTTTCCAGGAGCTTCGGCCCCACCCTGCAACGCAACCGCGGTGCAAGACGCAGGCCGTTTCCCCAAGGAGTCAGGAGGGGACAGAAACACACAGACACAATTTATCGTAGATTCGCCAGAAAATGTTGAAAACATGGGCAGTGGGGGGGAAGACAGAAACCCAGAAACTATGGGAAAATATGTGGAATCCTTTTATTTGTGTGTATTTATTTGTGTGTCCCAGGGCCCCTTTAAGGAACTCCTCCAAACACCGCAGCACACCAGGCATGCGCTCTGTCTAGCCGCGGTCGCCGCAGCAGTGCGGGGCGGCCCTCGGTTGAGGCCCTGCTGCCGCGCAGGAATCAAGCAGTGGCGAAGCGTCCTGGCTCGCCTATAGCCCTACCAAACAATGTTCTAAGGGCCTTTTTGTGGTTTCCACGACATGTTCTTAGAACATGTCTGGCGGAGTCTGTCTTGTTTGAACACGTCGGGCAAATGCTCAAAGGACTACAGGAATGCCGGGACGAGCGGCCCCTGCTCAAAGCAGGGACTGCGAGTCGACCCCTTAGCTCGCGGAGCAGGCGCGCGCACTGCACCTCCCGATTCGGCTCCTCGGCCTCTCGCGCTCACCGCCGAGGCGTCTGCCGGGTGGCTGCGCTCTGCCCTCTGGACCTCCTCCCCTCCACCCACCAAGCCACCCCAACCCAACCCGAAGGCTCAAGTTTACCGTCGATTTCCAGTGAGGGGGGGGGGGTCGGGAAACATGGAGAAAGCGCACTTGGAACCCTTACCCCCCCCCCACCCGAAATTCGGGTCTTCGGGTTGGGTTGGGGTGGTCTGGTAGGGAGTCATCCTCCCCCTCCGCCCCAGACCCCCGACGTCATGATTTTTTCATGACGTCGACCCCCAGAGGTCCCGACCCTTTCCCCATGGCCGGCTTTGCATCCTGAGTCGTTTTTTGACGCTCCCGAGGCCCGGTGAGGGCCCCCGGAGGCCGAAAGGTAAGGAAAACCTCCCGTCGTGATTTTTTCATTACTCGAGGGGGTCTGGGGCCCCAGCGCCAACGAGCACGCGCGCGCGAGCAGGGGCTGCACGGGCACCCCGCCGCGCTCGAGCACCGGCGGGGGGCCCTGCCCCGGCGGGCCGGGGACCACTCCCGACCCCGTGGCTGCGGCTCGACGATCGGGCCGGGCGAAACCCAGACCCCCTCGAGTAATGAAAAAATCACGACGGGAGGTTTTTCCTAATTTTCGGCCTCTGGGGCCCCTCACCGGGCCTCGGGAGCGTCAAACAACGACTCAGGATGCAACGCCGGTCCCGGGGAATGGGTCGGGACCTCTGGGGGTCGACGTCATGAAAAAATCATGACGTCGGGGGTCTGGGTCTGCTGCGTGCAGCCGGTTTCGGCCTCACCGAGGGGCCCACTCCTCGATGCGTGGCCGCCTCCGGCGCCGGGAGGCGCCGGGAAATTCAGCTGCGCGAGCTGCTTCTCAAGCCCTCGATTTTCGGGGGTGGACAGACCTCCTATCCTGACACGTCGATTAGCGAATTGGCCGTTTTCGGTGCGCGAGAGGGCGCCCCCCTGCCGTCATTCTTGCGGGTCCAGGTCCGTCGGTTTCGGTCCCGGGCCGTGTTCACGAATGGGAGGTTTACCAAAGGGAGGTTTGTCCAACGCCGCCCTTTGCTATCCCCCCCCCTTTCGCCGACCTTTGCTATTGCAAGCCCCCAGTCCCGGTTGGATTCCTTCCTTGGGTACGTTTACTAAGCTCAGAAGGGAAAAAAAACACAGACACAAGTAATCGTCGACTCCCAGGAAAATATGGGAAAATTTGGGAAGTGGGGGGGAAGACAGAAACCCAGAAAATATTGGAAAATATGGGGAATCCTTTTATCTGTGTTTCGCGGGCGGGAGAGGGGGACCCCTCCCGCCCGCGGGCTGCGGCTCGACGAGGGCGGCGCCGGCCGCCCGGGATCACGTCCTGCCGCCCACGGGGCGCCTCGTCGAGACGCCCCGTCGGCGCTGGGGATCGGACGGGCCTCCTGGCAAAGTCGCGAGGGAGCGCAGGCAGGCCCAGGGAACCACCGAGCCCCCTCCAGACCCAGAACCAGACTTCGCCTCAGCATCACGACTTCGACTTCGACTTAGTGGGTTAGTAGGCCCTGGAAACGACAGGACCGTTGTTTTACCGGTTCCGTTTTGCCGTTTCCTTGCAGGTTCGGATGCCGTTTTTTTACCAGTTCCGTCGCCGTTCTTTTTATGGGTTCCCGCTCCGGTTCCAATCCTGGAGCCGTGTTTGTTGCCGTTTCCGGTCGCCGTTTTTTTGCCGTTTCCATTTTCAAGGTATATTTTTTCGGAAACGGTGAAATAACGGCCCTGCCGTTTCCAGGGCCCACTAAGGACGGGGCTAGGACGAGGATGCAAATCTGTGCCGGAGCGTTCTGCCTGATCGACGATCCTCAGGACGTGTGTCGGCCCAATGTGTGTTCACCCCGCTCAAGCCAGCCAGTCGATCAGCACATCGCCTTCGTCGGGGCTGGGATCAAGTCGGGCGTGTCCGTCTACAGGAGGAATATTCAAGAATTGTGAAAAAATAGTCTGGGGACTATTTTTTGAATCTTTCTGGACCATTTTGGAGTGTATTTTTTGAGTATGTTTTTTTCTTCGTCGGAAATCCCCCTATAGGGGGACACGCCCGACTTAAGCCTGGGACGAGGACACAAATCTGTGCCGGAGCGTTCTGCCTGATCGACGATCCTCGGGACGCGTGCCAGCGAATGTGTGCTCACTCCGCCCAAGCCAGCCAGTCGATCAGCACATCGCCCTCGTCGTAGCGGAACGGGCCTCAGTGGGCAAACACACACGCTGGCGCCACGTTCTGAGGATCGTCGATCTGAGCAGGCCGAAGCGCCCGATGTATCCTCCGGAGCCTCCGGATCTCTGAGAGTCTCGATTCATCATCACCCGAATTTAAGTCGGGCCTGTCCCTCTACGGGAGGAATCTTCAAAAATAGTCCAAACATAGTCTGAGGACGATTTGTCGAGTATCTTTTGAAACATGTTTGCGCACCTGCTGCATATCTTTGATTTTTCGTCCAAGCGATGCCACTTCGCAACCTCGCCTAGAAGCAGTTCGAGCGCAATTCCGAGTCGACCTTGGCCTAGACCTGAGGGTCCATTTCGTCCAAGCGAAGTGGTCCGTGACCTAACCTCGGAAACTGGAACATATACATTACCAGTGGCGGGCTGTTTTTCAATCCCAGAACTTCTTGAGGGTCGAGGACGACGTCGGGGTGTTGCGGTGTATACTTTTTGTCCCACTTCCAGGGGGGGAACATCGACACATGTGTACACCAGGATCCGCATTCCTGCGCGCATTTCAGTGCGGGCCAGAAAAAGCGCCAGCGTATAGAGTTCTTTACAACCCGAAGTGACCTTTGACCTACAGTCGGCCCGGATTAGCAGGTCGACCCTGCCAGCTCAAGGGCACCCTTGTGTCCCGTGCCTCGCGACACGTGCCTCCCTACACTCCTGTGGCGATGTGGCCCTCGGAAGGGTCTTGTGTTCTCTCGCGTGTCCTGTCCAATCAAGCCCGACTGTAACCTCATGTCGGGCGTGTCCCCCTACAGGGGGATTTTCAACGACAAATAAAACATACCCCAGAAATGCCCCAAAAAGGTCAACAAACATTTTACCAAAATGGTCCCTGGACTATTTTTGTGGACTATTTTTTGTTGACTATCTTGGGGGTGTTGTTTTTCTTGTTTTTCGTCGAGAGTCCCCCCTGTAGGGGGACGGGCCCGACTTCCCAGACCCCCGACGTCATGATTTTTTCATGACGTCGACCCCCAGAGGTCCCGACCCTTTCCCCATGACCGGCTTTGCATCCTGAGTCGTCTTTTGACGCTCCCGAGGCCCGGTGAGGGGCCCCGGAGGCCGAAAGGTAAGGAAAAACCTCCCGTCGTGATTTTTTCATTACTCGAGGGGGTGTAGCCCGAACTTCCTGCTCCCCCTGGCTCCGTCGCAGGGCGGGCCCGCCGGGGCAAGACACCTGGGCCCGTTTCCCAGACATTTCCTAAAACAAGCCCTCCTCCCTTACCTAGTCTTCTTTCTCTCCTTCTTTCCTCCTCCTCCTCCTCCTCCCCTCCTTTACTCCTCCTCCTCCTCCTCGTCCTCTCCTCCTCCTCCCCCTCCTCCTCCTCCTCCTCCTCCTCCTCCTCCTCCTCCTCCCGGGCCCGCCGGGGCGTCGCCCGGGCGCCGGGCCCGCGGGCGACGCCTCGCGGACGCGCCTCCCCTGCGCCGGGGTCGGCGCGCGGAGGCCTCGCGCCCGGCGCCCGCCCGTGGGCGCCCGCGGGCCGCGGCGCGGCGTCGTGGCTCGCCTGTCGCCCTACCAAACTCAGGAGGAAAAGAAACACACAGACACAATTAATCCTCGATTTCCCAGAAAATATGGGAAAATATGGGAAGCGGGCGGAGTAGATGGGGTCGGAGGATCGCGCCGCATCGCCGATGCATCGCCGATGCGGCTCGATGCGGAGCCCGATTTTCTCCGCGCCAGCGTCGCCGATGCATCGCCCACGTCGACGATGCATCGCCAGTGCATCGCCGATGCATCGCCGATGCATCGCCGACGCATCGCCGATGTATCGGCGATGCGGCGCGATTCTCCGACCCCATCTACTCCGACCCCATCTGGGAGGCCACTAGTTGTCGACATCGATAGACTCTGAGCCGACTTTGAGTTTCGGACGGACGACTGGCAAAGCCTCGGCAAGGCTCTGGGTGCCTGCACAGGCATATAAAAACGTCGACTCCCCAAAAGCGACGACGTCGGCGTCGATTGACGACGACGTCGCCGTCCTCGGCGCCAATAACGGCGGCGACGCTTACGACGACCGCGGCCGAAAACGACGACGGCGGCGACGATGTCGACGACGACAACGACGGAAGTCGGGCACGTCCTCCTGCCCTCAAGCAGTGGCGAAGCGTCCTGCCTCGCCCATAGCCCCACCAAGCAGTGTTCTAAGAGCCGTTTGCGGCTTCCACGACATGTTCTTGGAGCATTCTTGGAGCATTTCTGGTCGAGGTTGCCCTGTTTTGTCACGTCGGGTTTATGTTCTAGGAACACTGTGTTTGTTCCTAGAACATTATGGGGTTCTAAGAACATGTCGTGGTAGGACTATAGGAATGCCGGGACGGTCGGTCCCTGCTCAATACCCAGACCCCCTCGGGTAACGAAAAAATCACGTCGGCTGGTTTTTCGTTCTTTTCGGCCCCCGAGGGGCTTTACCGGGCTTCGGGACCGTCGAAGAACAGCCCGGGACGAGAAGCCGGTCCCAGGGAATGGGTCGAGACCTCTGGGGGTCGACGTTATGACAAAAATAATGACGTCGGGCATGTGCTTCTACAGGAGGGATATCCCAAAATTCGTCAGAGGATATCAACGAATCGTCAGGCAGATATTCAAATACTGCCAAACAGTGCCAAAGCATTGCCAGAGAAAATGGACAAACATCGTCAACCTATTCAGAAAGCGGTCCCCCCAGGGGCGGCGCACGCACCGAGAAATCTTATACTATGCGCCGTGGCGGGCGCTTTCTGGCCACACCGCTTGGGAAAGGATATATACTACAAGATGGGTATACTATGTGTTCGGGTCGGACCCGCGCTTTCAAGGATAACATTTAGTATTAGTATGTCTCTGCGCAGGAGGAATATCCCCAAATCGTCAAATAGTATCAACCAATCGTCGAGCAACTATTCAGACATGGCCAAACATTGTCAAGGCATTGCCAGAACGTTGTCAAACATCGTCAATATTCCAACATCGCCGAACAATGCATGTCCTTCTACAGGAGGAATGATCAACAATCGTCAAAAATATGATGGGCCTTGCTTGAAGTCGAGAACAAGATGCGGATGGGCTCAGAAGGTTGGGGAGGACGATGAGGCCCTGGTCAAGCCTTACCTTTCCATCCCCGCCACCTCCCTTCTTACTTCCTTCCTCCTCTTCCTCCTCCTCATCCTCCTCCTCCTCCTCCGCATCCCCCTCCCAGGATCAAGGAGAAGGTGGGCACAACGGCGCAGGTTGTGCAGCAGAGGGTCTCCGAGTCCGAGCGGCTGCAGCAGGCGACACCGCCTCAAGTCTCCACACGGTAGCTTCGCGAGGAGGGGCGGGGAAGATTCAAGCGGAGGGCGGCGAACAAAAAAAGCGCGTGAAGGCACGGGGGGGAGGGGGAGGAGGGGGGCCCTCGCGCGCCGTGGAGCCTCCTGGACTGAAGCGGTCCTGAAACGGGGGGGGGGGGAAGGGAAGGGGCGAAAGTGGGATGGGGGGGGCTGGGGGGATGGGGGGGGGGAGGGGCAGGGGAGGGGGGGGGAGGGGGAGGGGGGGGAGGGGGAGGGGCGGGGGGAAGGGAAGGCATGGGGGGGAGGGGGGGGGGAAGGGAAGGGGCGAAGTGGGATGGGGAGGGGCCGGGGATAGTGGGAAAGCGAGCAGCCAGTGGGGAAGGGAAGCCGAGGAGCGGGGCGAGCAGGAGAGACGCGCTGTCGACTTATTCTTACACGCGCATCTACAGATCTACATCTATACCTATATCTTTACATCGGTATACATAGTACCCCGGTGTGTATACATGCAAAGAGAATTGAATAAGCTGCATGTATATGTACAGAGAGAGAGAGAAAGAAAGAGGGAGAGAAAGAGCCACGGCCAAGTCCACTTGCTGCTGGGTTGCTCGCCGCTTGCGTTGTTACGTCCGCACAACGAGCCCAGGGGTGTTGAGGGCTCCACAGCACTCCAGGCCACGCCTTCGCTGACAGTCCAACCATGTAGTAGTGCGGATCCTCCTCTTGTCTCCTCTTGTTTCAGATGCTTGCTCCTTGGGTCCTCTCGCTCCTGCTCCCAATCCTGCTTCCTTCCTTGCTCTTGCTCCTGCTGCTACTGCTTGCAGAGGCGTCGGCTCCCGAGGTGAAGGTGACGGTGACGATGGTGATGGTGGTAGGCCGCACATAATGCCGATGACGACGACGACGATGACGATGACGATGACGAGGCTGATGATGGGGATGATGATGATGCTGACGATGACGATGACGATGATGCTGATGCTGATGGTGATGATGCTGATGTCGATTATGCTGGTGATGCTGGTGATGATGATGGCGATGATGATCACGACGATGCTGATGATGATGCTGATCATGATTTTGGTGACTGTGCTGGTGGCGATGCTGATGCTGTTGATGATGATGATGGTGGTGGAGGTGGTGGTGGTGGTGGCGATGATGATGATGATGATGATGATGATGATGATGATGATGATGATGATGATGATGATGATGATGATGATGACGAATATGCTGATTATGATGCTGATGACGATGATGATGGTGATGACGACGATTATGATGATTACACGGATGAGTGTGAGCATGAACATTGTGATGGTGAAGTGCATGTCGATGCTGTTGTTGATGCCGGTAGTGGCGGTGATGACGATGAAGGTGATGGTCATGGTGATGGTTTTGCTTGTGATGTTGATGGTGATGGTAGTGATGATGATGACAATGATGTTGAGGAGAACGATGACGATGATGCTGTTGATGATGCTGATGATGCTGATGATGACGACGACGGTGAATATGAGGATGATCATGTTGCTGATGATGATGTTCATGATGATGCTGATGATGCTGCTGATGATGCTGCTGATGATGATGATGATGATGAAGAAGATGATGATGATTATGCTGATGATGATGATGATGATGCTGCTGATGATGAGGAGGAGGAGGAAGAGGAGGAGGAGGATGATCATGGTGATGATGGTGCTGCTGATGATGATGATGCTGATGATAATGACGATGATGATGATGCTGCTGATGATGATGATGACGATGATGATGATGATGATGATGATGATGATGATGCTGATGATGATGATGATGATGATGATGATGATGATGATGATGAGGACGATGAGGACCTTGAGGATGATGGAGGAGAAGGCTTTGCTGCCCCTGCTCGGAGGCTTCTTTATACTTGGTTTCGACATTGTGCCGAAGGGTGGGGGAAGGGGGGGGTATGGACCTGGGCCAGTGCTCAGTCGATCTGCTTTCGCCAGCCGCGCAAGCAGACGGGGGGGCAAGAGGGGCCCTGACCGGTCGCCCAATGCAGCCGCCAGGGGGGCGCGGAGGCGCGCGCCGATCGGCGAAACGATAGACAAACAGCCAACCTCCCATGCCCCCTCCCCGCCCTGCCTGCTCCTCTGGAGGGTGGAGGAGGGAGGAGGAGGAGGAGCTGGAGGAGGAGGAGGAGGAGGAGGAGGAGGAGGAGGAGGAGGAGGAGGAGGAAGAGGAGGGATGAGGAGGAGGAGGAGGCCTTCATGGCGCGGCAAACAACCGAAACAGCGGAGGAGGAGGAGGAGGAGAAGGAGGAGGAGGAGGAAGAAGAAGAGGAGGAGGGGGAGGAGGAGGAGGAAGAGGAGGTCAGCGCCCTCCTGCGAGGAGACCGGCGCCCCTGCGGGTTCGCCGTCCGAGCTTTTACGGAGGTCTTCGTCCTCTGAGCCTCTGACCAGCCGCGCAGGGCCCATTTCGATCCCATCGCTCCGATTCGGTATCCGCGTCGGCTGGCCCGATCCGGCTCGACTCCAAGGGTCCCGTGCAGCAGGATGCTCGCGTGGCGCCGTCGTGCAGCTTGGTGTTGCCCGTCCGATCCGATTCTGAGTCCGTGCCGAGGCAGCCTGATCCGACGCGTACAGTGGGGGCCCATGCCAAGAAACACCCTGCCTGCCTCCAGGGTTCCCTGGGTTTCTCGCGTTTCGATGGTTCCGCGATGGAGAGCGCGACGTTCCCACAACCAAAGATCCATGGACGCCCTGGGGTCTCAGGGCTGGGCTTCTCGTGGAAGGTTTCTTGTGGACTGGCCTCCACCCCAGACCCCCGACGTAATGATACTTTCAGTACATCGACCCCCAGAGGTCCCGACCCTTGCCCCACGACCGGCCTTGCATCCTGAGCCGTTTTTTGACGCTCCCGAGGCCCGGCGAGGGCCCCCGGAGGCCGAAAGTGGCGAAAAACCTCCCGTCGTGATTTTTCCGCTGGCGTGCAGTCCCAGACCCCCTCGAGCAATGATTGCTCGAGGGGGTCTGGGACTGCGCGCCGATCCGACCAGGTCCCCGGAGCCGAGGCCGACCCCGCCGCGCGCGGCGGCGCCGCGCCCCCGGGGGGCGCCGAGGCAGGCCGGCGGCTGGGAGGTGCGGCGGGCTGCGTGGCTAGGCAGGGCGTGGGGGGACGTAACGACCCAGACCCCCTCGAGTAATGAAAAAATCATGACGGGAGGTTTTTCCTAATTTTCGGCCTCCGGGGCCCCTCACCGGGCCTCGGGAGCGTCAAAAAACGACTCAGGATGCAAAGCCGGTCCCGGGGAATGGGTCGGGACCTGTGGGGGTCGACGTCATGAACAAATCATTACGTCGGGGGTCTGGGGGGGGGGGCGCTCGGGCGGGACTGGGACCGGGGCAAGCTTTCGGTCGGGCATGGTCCTCCTACAGGAGGAGTGTCCAAGAAGCAGAATCCTCCGGGGACGGTTTGTCGACTCTTTTTTTGGGTCCTTTTTTTCATTGCTCGTCCAAAATCCGCCTGCAGGAGGACATGCCCGACCTAAGACAAGCCGTGCCAAGACGCTTTGGGGCTCAAGGGACGGGGGGCGATGCAAACAAACGGGCGTCAGCCAGGGCGCCAGATCTTGCAGGATCCTGCAGGGCCAAGGGTGCACTGACCCGGGCTTGGGCGCAGGATTCTGCAGGATCCTGCAGGATCTTTCAGGATCTTGCAAGGCTGGACTGACCCGGGTCTGGATTGACCCGGGTCAGAAGATCCCCGAACGCTCGCAAGACCGAAGATGTGGGACTGCGAACGTGTACCAAAGCCGAAGGCGCTGGAAGATTTTGAGCTCTTCGGCCAGCCCCGGGTGTCCCCAAGACGGCCCAAGGCGGGCGGGCCCCGGAGCGGGCCAGATGGCTCCAAAGCGCTCCAGAACGCCCGCGGAGCGCTCCCGCAGCTCATCTGGAACGGTTGCGGAACCCCATGCGTTCTCTGGGGCCACCAGATCTGACAAGTCCTCGGCCTCTTCGGGCCCCATTTTTTGTTGTCTTGGCCCTGGCGCTTCGTCTTCACCGTGGCCTGCCCCAGAGGACGAGGCGGCCAGGGGCTGGAGTGCCCCTGAGGGACAAGCCTCCAAGGGCATCCCCAAGCCCAGGCCGCGAGCCAGACGTTGTCTTGGCGATGTCGTGGCCCGTCTTCGTTTTGATGTCGTTTTGCAGCAGAGGCGGAACGAAGACAGAGCGAGGGAAAACGAAAGCAAAACGAACACGAAAAACATGGTTCAGCTCGAGCCCTGCCCAAGCCGACACTGTGCCTTGGGCATGGCATGGTCCACGTTGCGGGCTCAGGTTGGACAGGCTCTGACATGGCCGGCGGTCTTCGGTCTGGGGTGGGGGGGGAGCTGGGCACTCTGGAACCGTTCGCTGGTGAAGACGGCGCCGACGACCCCGAGGCCGTCTAGCCCCCCTCAACCCCTTCTCCTCCCCTCCTCCCTCAACCCCTTCTCCTCCCTTCCTCCCTCCCCCTCCCTCCTCCCCCTCCCTCCCCCTTCCCCTCCTCCCTCCCCCTCCCCCTCCCCCTCCCTCTCCCCCTCCTCTCTCTCCCCCCTCCTCCCTCCACCTCCCCCTCCCTCCCCCTTCTCCTCCCTCTTCCTTCCTCTCCCTCCCCTCCTCCCTCTCCTCCGCCCTCTTTCGCCCTGCGCGCTCCCTCCTGACTCCTCCCCTGCCCTCTGATGTGTGTCCCTCGGGAGCGGTCTCTCCGAGGCGACGAACTCTGTGGTCGCTGGCCCTTGTTTTAATTTGGCGCGTGTGGGATTGAAGGCCTGAGCGCCTCCAATGCTCAAAGCTCGCCCGAGCAACTGGATGCCGACTTGGGGATAGAGGTTTACTCGGAGCTGATTTTCGGGTGTTGCTAGAACTGCCCCTGGCCCAAGGCGCCCCCAGGATTTCCAGGGAGGCCCCCGCGTCCTCCAGACTCCAGAGCACCCCTCACGAGGCCCAGAGGGTCCCAGGGGCTCCAAAATGGAGCGAAACGCTGGGGGCACCTTGGCCCATCGGGTGCCTTTAGCATCCCCGGGGTTTATGAGGGAGTGCTCGGGAGTCATGGGAGCATACGGTACAGTTGAGACCCATGCCAAGGAACACCCTGCTTGCCTCCAGGTTGCCCTGGGTTTAAATTGGGTTTCGGTGGTTCTGCGATGGAGAGCGTGACGTTCCCGCGCTCCATGGACGTCTTGGGGTTTCAGGGTTGCGTTTCTTGTGGAAGGTTTCTTGTGGTCGCGGCCTTACGAAACGGTATGCTGTGCCCGAGGGCGTGCAGTTCGTGAGGAAGAAGACGGCCGAGCTTTCGGAGTCCGAGCGGGTGCAGAAGATCGGGGAGTACGCCAAGGCCGGTGGCCTTTTCGGTCTCTGTTCCTTCAGCACGCTCATCTGCGAGTCTTGCTGTCCTCGCACAATTGAGCCTTCCCACCTGGCTCGAAGGAGAAACACAACGCCATACACATAAACGTCTTGCGCAGCGCCATAAGTTTGTGTTTGTGCCGTTTTTCTTCTTCTGCTTGAGCCTTCCCACCCGACACCGTCATCATGATCAGCATTGTGGGGCCCAGTCTTGCGTTTCCATACATCTGCAACAGGGGAGCACTCGCACCAGGTGCCCCATCCCGAGCGCTGTTGCCCACCGTGCCAAGGGCCCCGAGCTGTGGTCGAAAGCTGCGACAGCGGCCGCCCTCCCTCCGCGCCGCCCCCCTCCGCTCCCCCTCGCCCCTCCTCCTCCTCGCCCGGGAGGGCAGCCGCTCAGTGGGCCCCGGAAACGGCAGGGCCGTTGTCTCACCGTTTCCGAAAAAGTGTTTCTTGAGGAGGAGGAGGAGGAGGAGGAGGAGGAGGAGGAGGAGGAGGAGGAGGAGGAGGAGGAGGAGGAGGAGGAGGAAGGAGGAGGAGGAGGAGGAGGAGGGGGGGGGGAGGAGGAGGAGGAGGAGGAGGAGGAGGAGGAGGAGGAGGAGGAGGAGGAGGAGGTCTCTGCAGTCCTGGAAGACCTGCTTCTGAGGGGGCTCGGGTGCACGGCTCCAGGATTGGGACCAGAGCTGGAACCGGTAAAGAAAAAGGCGACGGAACCGGCAAACAAACGGCGTCGGAGCTGGCAAGCAAATTGGCAAACCAGAACCGGACAAGAAAACGGCCCTGTCGTTTCCAGGGCCCACTAAGGTCGGGGGTGGACAGACCTCCTACCCTGACACGTCGATTAGTGAATTGGCCGTTTTCGGTGCGCGAGAGGGCGTCGCGGCCGTCATTTTTGCGGGTCCAGGTCCGTCGGTTTTGGTCCCAGGCCGTTTTCGCTAAGGGGAGGTTTGCTAAAGGGAGGTTTGTCCACCGCCGAACTGAGGGCAACCGAAGTAGCATTTTGCCCCCCTCCGATTTTCGGCGTCGGGCGATCACTGCAAGGACTGCAAGGCGTGGCCTTTTGTGCAGCACCCGTCCTGGAATTGCTTCGGAGCCCGCGGCGCGGTTTCTGCTGGCGCCCTGATGGGCTGCGCCCCGGAGGACGGTCGATGCGTATTGTTTGCAGGCGCGGATGGGGCAGTGCAGTCGTAAGGTTAAGGCGGGCCTGTCCCCCTAGAGGGGGATTTTCGAAGATCGATCCGTATTCTTTTTGCAGGCGCGACTGGGACAGTGCAGTCGTAAGGATAGGCTTAAGTCGGGCCTGTCCCCCTACGTGGATTTTCGATGATCGATCCGTATTTTTTTTTTGCAGGCGCGAATGGGACAGTGCAGTCGTAAGCTTAATTCGGGCCTGTCCCACTACAGGGAGATTTTCGACGAAAAATAAAAATATACAAAAAATAGGCTAAAAATAGTACAGGGACTATTTTTGTGTATTGTTGGATCTTATTTGTGTATCTTTGGGGTATTTTTCACTCTTTGTCGAAAATTCCCCAGTAGGGGGACAGGCCCGACATAATCGTAAGGATAGGCCTGCTTGTGCCGTGGCCGATTTTCACACTTCGTCTGAGTTTGTCTATGTTTGGGTCTGTTCACGGAACTCCCTGGCAGTGATCCATGCGTGGGCCATCTAGCTTCTCATGCACATGGACAAGAAGTTGCCCCCTCTCTGAAGGACACGGCCAAGGTCGTGTCGGAGAGGACGCTGCAGGGCGTCGAATTTGCGAAGGACGCCCTTCGCCTTGACGTATTGTGCTGTGTTTCTGTTGCCATGTGTGTTGCTCACCTATTTGCCAATGCCGCGACATTTTCTGGCAGACCTATGTTTCGCCTCTCTTGTCTTCGCCCTTGCTACGCCTCGCTCTTTGGGTTACGACAGGCGCGCACCGCGGAGGCGCGGCGGCGTGGAGCCGCATGAGGGCGTTGCTGCTGGGGCCTTCGGTGGAGCTCCCTGTGGCGCCACGGAGCGTGCGAGGGGGGTGCCGCAGTGGCGGGTGGAACCGCAGGCGGGCGCTCTTGGAGCGCTTGTGGGCGCTCCTGGGGCCATGTTGGGGCCGTCTCGGGCCCCTGTTGTGGCTCTCTTGGGCCAATTTGGAGCCGTCTTGACGCCTCTTGAGCCCATCAGAAGCTGACCAGCGAACATTCAGCACTAGATGATCCCCGTGGGTATTGGACATGTCTTTGGCATGTCGGGGGCGTCCTTGGGAGGCTCCTTGATCACTCGTAGCTGTCTTGGGGCAGTCTTGGGGCCTCTTGGCAGCATGCAGGAGGCCATCTCGAGCCATCTCGGGCTATCCTGTGCGCTCTGGGGGCTATCTGGGGCAGTCTTGGAGCAATCTTGGGCCATGTTTCAGGGGGGGAGAAGCACACAGACGCAATGAACCGTCGATCCTCACGGAAATATGGGAAAGTATGGGAAGTGGGGGGAAGACGACAGTTAGGAACAAAAAGTAAAGTATGGGGAATCCTGAGATTTGTGTCTATGTATTTGTGTGTTCCAGGGCCCCTTCGGTGTTGGACGCTCTCGCGTCTCGCGGGGCGGTGGGCCCCGACACAGAGGAGGGGGCACGCGGAAGGGGAGCCCGTCCCCGCAAAGGGAAGGCCGGGGCTGGAAGTAAGCCGGGCCTGCCCCTCTACGGGAGGAAAATTCAGAAGTACACCCTGCGAAATGCTTAAGAAATCATGGGTTAAGAAATTCATAGTCTCAGAACTTGAATGAAAAAACAAATATTCTACTCAAATCTTAGGATTTACATTGAAACATTAAGAATAATCGAGACTCTGGCCGAAAATTTAAGTTTTCTTAAGCATCGCCTAAGGTTTAGTCACAAAATAGTTTGGGGACGATTTTTTGACCATTCTTGATTATCTTTGGGGTATGTTGGGGGTATTTCGTGGTTTTCGTCCAAAGCCACCTGCAGGGGGACACGCCCGACCTAGGGCTGGACACGGAGCCGCTCTCGGCCACCTCCGGCCTTGACGAGCTGGTGGAGTGTCCTTGGGATCTCTGCTCGAGCCCTCTTGGCAACCAAAGGAGATGCACACAGTGTGAACCTCCTAGTGGCAAGCAGGAGAATAATAAACAAATCCGGCCCAGAGCCTGCGCCAGATATCCCCCCAACAAGGTAGGGTAGAGTATACGTATTTTGACGCTTCCGTAACCCCATCAGCCCATCCAGGAACGATGTCTATGAAAGCTGTCTGAATCAAGGGCCTAAGTAAGCACGTAGTGAAGCAGGGATGCCAACAATGGTGAAGATAAGACCTCGGGGAGTCTCCTGGAGCCATATTGGGGCAGAGTTGAAAGGCTGTTGGGCCCTCTTGGGGCCATCTTGGGGCCATCTTGGGGCTCCTCTTGGGGCCATCTGAGAAGCCATGGCTCAAAAAGAGGGCGGAGGCAATTCCCACGCCCCCCACCTGCTTCGGATGCTGAGCACAATTTTCTTGCAGCCGTCTTGGGGCCCTCTTGGGCTGCCCTTGGGGATCTTTGGGGCTCTGAGGGCTCTTGGCGCATCTTGTGGAGTCGTCTCGGGGCCCCCGGGCCTCTCGTAGATATGTCAGAAGATATCATTAAATGCCGGTCGTTGAAAGTAGGTATTTTTGGATTCCCAGATCCCAATCTGCTTCGAGCGCCTTCCTACTTCAAGCATCGGCACGCTTTTGCTGTGTTTTGTCATTCCCTGGGGGGGCCTGGGCCCAATCTACAATCTCCGCCTTCCTACTTCATGCTTTTACCTACCTCTTCCGACCGACGTGTAACTATCTCACGCTATCTGGAGCCATTTCGGGTGCCATCTGGGGGTGTCGGGGGCCCTCGTGGAGCCACCCTGGGCGAGACAGGACCCTCCGACCCTTCGCCCTCCCCCCCCCCCGTCCAGGCCCAGGATCACGGGCAGGGGCAGGCCCTCCACGAGTACACCTTAGGCGATGCTTAAGAATACCCAAGTTTTCGGCCAGAGTCTCGATTATTCTTAATGTTTCAATGTAAATCCCACGATTTGAATAGAGATTCTGGGTTTTTATTCAAATTCTGAGACTATGAATTTCTTAACCCATGATTTCTAAAGCATTTCGCAGGGTGTAGGGCGAGGAGGGGCGGGGAGTGTTTTGACGAGCGAGGGCAGACCTGGTGTGCCAAAAGCGGCGCCCTCGAGGGCGCGAGGTTGTCCGCGCTTCGCGCCTCGTGGCTCGGCCCCGAGCCCTCCTCGTCCCCTCCTCCTCTCGCCCGGGAGGCGGCGCGAGAGCGCGGAGTCGTTCGCGCTTCGCGCGGCGCGAAGCGCGAAGTCGGGAGCCCTTGTAGACCCACCGCGCCCAGCGAGCCGAGTGGAGTTTCCGTGGGATCTCTGCCCCTGCGCGAACCTCCTGTTGCAAGCACTGGAGGGGGCAGACAGATGTGGGTTGGCACCCTTATGAAATTCCTTGTGGCAGGCAGGGGTGGGGGAGAGTCATATCTTTTTTTAAACCCGTGTGCGAGCTCCGCTGGGGCAAGCGGGGGGCAAACCAAAACAGATCTCGCGCATAACCCGCGTGAGAACCCCTGCTGCAGGAAGATGGAACTGAACAACTCTCCATTTGAATTTAAGCCAGACGTGTCCCTCCACTGGAGGCATACTCAAAAAAGGTCAACACATAGTCTGGGGACGATTTTTGAACTATTCTTTAATATTTCTGATTATTTGGGGGGCATTTTTTATTGTTTGTCCAGAATCCGCCTGTATGGCGACACGCCCGACCTGACTTTGAATCCCTGCGCCTCGTCATCACCGTTGCCACGGGCTCTGCAGCAGTTCTTGCCTCCAGCGCGCACTACTCGGCGCCGCTCCCGCGCGGGCCCGGATGGCGCTGCCCCGCGCGGAGCGCTGCTCGGCGCGGCCTGGGGACCGGGGGACCGCGCCGACGCGGAGGGGCGACAGCCAACAGCCCCCCTTCGCCGCTCCCCGGGCCGCCCGACGGCCGCTGCCCGGGCCGCCCGAGGCGAGGGCCGCGGAGCGACGCGCGCCGGCCGCCCGCGCGCCGCCCGAGGGCCGCCCGGGGGCCCTCCAGAAGCCGCCCGCGGAGGCCGCCACGGTGCCGCACGACGGCGGCTCCACCCGCGACGGAGGCTCCGAGGTCGGCGAGGACTCCGACGCGGCGCCGCCCTCGACCGGTGAGGCGCTGCCCGGCCCCCTGCTCCTCGCGAGCCTCTGCCGCCCGCAGTTCGGCAGCTCAAGCAGCGCCCTGAGCGACGGGAGCATCGGCCACCCCACGTTCTGCAGGTCGGCGTGCGTTGTCGTCCAGGCCGGCACGCGCTGCCCACGCGGTCCCGCGTGCACGTGGTGCCCCGATCCTTCTTGCAAGACGAGGAGGCGTTTGGACAAGCGGACTCGAAGCCTGTTCAGAGAGATGGACGACCTCATCAAGATCAGCGTGGTCTGGCCTGTTCTGAAATCGAAGGTCGACGAACTTGGCTTCGGTAGCGTGGCGACGCGGGCTCTGGAGAAGTGGC
>CAUYUJ010009443.1:0-5000 GCA_963575745.1 Prorocentrum cordatum | reverse complement strand
AGTGGGTACCTAACGGCGGACTCAAATGGGACCGCTGGCCATCCTTGGGGGGCTGCGATCTGTGGAATTGTCGCCACTGTCGAGGCCTGCTGGGGGGCCAGCACAGTGGGTACCCACGGCGGACCCAAATGGTATCTCGCCATCCCTGGGGGGCTGCGATCTGTGAAACTGTCGCCACTTTCGCGGTCTGCTGGGGGGCCCCGCACAGTGGATACCCACGGCGGACTCAAATGGAACCTCGCCATTCCTGGGGGGGCGCGATCTGTGAAACTGTCGCCACTTTCGCGGCCTGCGGGGGGACCCAGCACAGTGTGTACCCACGGCGGACTCAAATGGGACCTCGCCATCCCTGGGGGGCTGCGATCTGTGAAATTGTCGCCACCTTCGAGGCCTGCTGGGGGGCCCAGCACAGTGGGTACCCACGGCGGACTCAAACGGGACCTCGCCATCCTTGGGGGGCTGCGATCTGTGAAACTGTCGCCACTTTTGCGGCCTGTTGGGGGGCCCAGCACAGTGACGCCACACGCAGATTCAAATTCGACCTCGCCATCCCTAGGGGGCTGCGATCTGTGAAATTGTCGCCCCAGCACAGTGACGCCTCCCAAGTAGCCCGCACATCAAGTTGATTGTCCATAGAAGTTTCGGCCAACTCCTCGTCTCCATTGATACAAATGGGTTGGGTACGTCACAGGGTAATTTACAGTCAGGATGGGCGGGCCCAGATTGACTGCCGCGCGCGATGTGCGCCGCGTCCCATTCCTGCCACGCTGTTCGCATCGTCGACGACAAGAAAGACGATGTTGAAAAGAAACTGCCACTTTGTATTGATTTTTACAGTCCGGATGGGAGGTCCCGGATTGGGTCAGTGTCGGCCGGAATGCGACGTAGGTGGGGGTATATTCTAATAAGGAACAAGGATGTGGGGGTGGGTGGGGTGGGGGGGGTGGGGTGGGTGGGGGGTGTGGGGGATGTGGGGGTGGGGGGGTGGGGGGGTGGCGTGGTGGCGTGGTTGGCGGGGTGCGGGGTGGGGGGGTTGAGGGGTCGGGTGTGGGGTGGGGGTGGTGGGTGGTGGGGTGGGGTGGGGTGGTGTGGGATGGGGTGGTGGTGGGGTGGGTGGGTGGGTGGGTGGGTGGGTGTGTGTGGTGTGTGTGTGTGTTGTGTGTGTGTGTGTGTGGGGCGCTGTGTGGGTGGTGGGTGGGGGCGGGTTGGGGGGCGGGGGGGGGAAATGGGGGTGGGGGGGGGTGGGGCGGTGGTGGGGGTGTGGGGGGGGGGAGGGGCAGCGTGGCGCGTGGGTCACTTTACAACCAGAAACGCACTTTACAACCAGATGGGTCACTTTACAACCAGCTTACAAAATCCGAGAAGGGTACTTTACAACCAGGAAGGGCACTTCACAACCAGGCAAGTAAAACCACATATTGAATGCACGCGGGCTGTTCCCTGAAATCTCCGTGGGCAAGCGCAAGGGTGGCTCTGGGCTCTTTGAGGCATGTTGGTTGTGAAGTTGCCCATCGCGCACGAAGAAGCACTGCGCACGCGTTGGCGATGCGGCGACCTGGTGCGCTATGGTATGTTGCGTGCTGGTGGGCGGATTAGGGTTTTGACCTGCTCTCTAAGCTCTGTCGGTCAGTTCTGCCATTGCGTGCTCTGCTTTTTTCTGACGGACGAAGGCTAGTCGCGCAGGACATACGAATAAACCATGATCCCGTCCAAGACTGGAGTTGCATGGCAGCGGGAAGCTGTAGTGGGAGATGTGGTGGTAGCGGGGGCTACAATGGGAACTGCATGGTGTTTGGAAGCTGCGGTGGCAACTGTGGTGGTCGCCAGGCAGCGGTGGGAACTGTGGTGGTAGCTGGGCTGCAATGGGATTTGCGGTGGTAGCGGGGGGTCAGTCGGAATTGTGGAGGTAGCGGGGCTGCAGCGGTAAGTGTGGTGGTAGCAGGCACAAAGGTGGCGGTGATGCGCTGTCACGGTGGCTCAAGCTGCTGCGCTGGCACGGTGGCTGAGGCTGCTGCCCGAGCAGGATACCTGCGTTGCTGCGCTGGCACTGTGGCTGACGCTGGAAGGAACGATCTTCGAAATAATTGCATGCATTCGGAACGTTGAACCTCGATCTTCCAAGAAGAGGAGCAGCAGGGGGCCAACGGGAGCTGGAGCACTTAGCCCCTTGCAGAACACCGTGGGGCTTCAGGGGCCAACGTGGCCCAAGAGACCCGCGGTGCCAATGGCCTAGTTCCCTGGGGCGCTGGGCCCTTGTGGAGGCCACTGGGCTCGCTTCCTGTGAGTGATCCCTAAAATGGGCAGCGCGTCGCCCTGAGCCTTCCTGCGTATGCTGTCGCCTTATTCCCGTGCGAGCACGGGGCCCTTGTTGAGGCCGCTTGGCCCCTGCTGGCAAGCCCTGTCTTAGTCTGCTGGGCTCAGAGCGCCAGAGCGTCCAGGCGCTCGGGCTCAGAGGCATCGCTGGGGCCTGCTCAGAGCGTCCAGGCGCTCGGGCTCAGAGGCATCGCTGGGGCCTGCGCAGAGCGTCCAGGTCCTCGGGCCCAGAGGCATCGCTGGGGCCTGCGCAGAGCGTCCAGGTCCTCGGGCTCAGAGGCACCGCTGGGGCCTGCGCAGGGCGTCCAGGCGCTCGGGCTCAGAGGCGTCGCTGGGGCCTGCGCAGAGAGTTCAGGCGCTCGGGCTCCAGAACGCCCACGTGCCCTGGAGCACTTTTCAGAGCGTCCGCGCGCCCTGGAGCACTTTTGAGAGCGCCCACTTGCTCTGGGGCATTTTTCAGGGCGCCCACTTGCTCGGAGGCATTTTTCAGAGCGCCCACTTGCTCTGGAGCACTTTGCGGAACGCCCAAACACGCGCGGCCACTCTGAGCTGGTTGTAAAGTGGTCCGTTCTGGTCGTAAAGTGGCCCGTTCTGGTTGTAAAGTGGGCCGTTCTGGTTGCAAAGTGGACGTTCTCGATGAAAAACCATACGTTCCAATACTATGTTGGTTGTAAAGTAACCCATATGGTTGTAAAGTGGTTGTTCTGGTTGTAAAGAGATCGAATCTCGGGGGGGGAGGGGGGGTGGGGTCGGGGGGTCGGGGATTGGAAGGTGGTGGGAGGGACGAGTGCGGGTGGCGGGGGGGGGGTGTGGGGGTGTGGGGGTTTGGGGGTGTGGAGGTGTGGGATTGAGGTGGGTGGTGAGGGTGGGTGGGGGTGGTGGGTGGGGATGGCGGGTGGGTGGGGTTGTGGGGGTGTGGGGGGTGGGGGTTTGGGGGTGTGGGGGTGTAGGGGGTGTGGGGGTGTGGGGGTGTTGGGGGGTGTGGGTGTGTGGGGTGGGGAACTGCGTGAGTGCGTGGCGTGTTTGAGTGTATTTGCGTTTGTAGTGGAGTGTGACGCTGGGGTGAGGGGGCGTGTGGGGTGTGGTGTGTGAGTCGTGTGCGTGCTCCTCCCCTCACGTTTTCTCTGTGTGCGTGTGTGGGTTGGGCGTGTGTGTGTGGGTGCGTGTGGGGTTGAGTGGGTGCGGTGGTGAGTGCGGTTGCGTGTGTGTGTGTGGAGTCGTTTGTGTGTGGGTGTGTGTGTTGTGCGTGCTGTGCGTTGCGTGAGTGTGCTGAGTTGGTGTGTTGTGTGTGTGTTGTGCGTGCGTGCGTGCGTGCGTGCGTGCGTGCGTGTGTGCGTGTGTGCGTGTGTGCGTGTGTGCGTGTGTGCGTGTGTGCGTGTGTGCGTGTGTGCGTGTGTGCGTGTGTGCGTGTGTGCGTTTCTTAGGTTTTGTTTTTTTTTGTTTTCCCTTCTCATCAGCAAGCGCACGCAGCCAAGCTGTGTTTGCGGCAGCCAAAGGCCACCACCGAGTCTGACACCCGATGGGCCGCCCTCCAGCACCATGAGCACGCCGTAGGCGAAGGCGGCGACGGCGAAGGCGGCGAACGGCGCAGCGCCCCACACACTGCGCCGCCTGCTCCCCTAGGAGCGCTCGCCTCACGCCGACTTGGCCGATGCCTCACGCCGACTTGGCGGTGGCCCAGCGGGCCCAGCCAGCGTCACGCGCCGCGGGCCACGCTCGGCAACTGCCCCAGCATGCGCCGCACCTCGGCACAGTGCCACGGCGAAGCACCGACCTGCTCGAGCAAGCTCTGCGCGAGCGCCTGGACGTCGTCGAGCGTCGCCGTCGAGCCGCCAGCACCGCCAGCCGCAGGCGCCGAGGGCGCCGCCGCCAGCTCTGCCGCCGCCGACGTCGAAGCAGCCGCGGGGCCTCCGCCCACGCGCGGCTGCACCCGCCTCTGCCTCCTCCGCCGCTGGCGGGAAGTGAGGCCGTCCGCCCGCCCGTCGTCCAGGTCGGACCCGAGGTCCGACATCGCGATGCCTGGCACCGCAGGCGCCGCCCCAGCCGCCAGCGCGAGCTCCAAGCCCGCGCGCGCAGTCCCAGCAGCACCTGCTACACCAGCAGCCGCGGCAGCAGGGGGGCCCCCCGCCGCCCGCGCGCCCGTGGGGGTCTCCGCAGATCCGTCGTCGTCGCCGCCAGCCGTTCCGCCCGCCGCAGCAGCGGCAGGGGCCCCAGCAGCGCGACGACGCTCGGCCTGACGTCGACGCCTTCGCCGACGCGCCTCCCGCGCCACGGCGGCGGCAGGCGGCGCATCGGGCTCGCCATCGGGTCCGAGCCCCACAGCAGGCGTCTCGGCCGGTAGCAAGGGCGCCTCGGTCAGCCTGAAGAGGCCAGCCGATGCCGCCGCGCGCGCCACCGCCGCAACCGTCCTGCGGGGTGCTTTCGCCAGCGCCGCCCCGCGGACCGCCGCCTCGACCAGCGAGGCAGCGGCAGAAAGCGGCGCGCAAGCCCCTCTAGCCCCACGCACGGCGGCCATCGGAACGGCCGAGGCGGAGGGCATGCGAACGCTTGAGCCAAAATGGTGTGCGTGTGTGCGTGTGTGCGTGTGTGCGTGTGTGCGTGTGTGCGTGTGTGCGTGTGTGTGGTGTGTGTGTGTGTGTGTACGTGTGTGTGTGTGTGTGTGTGCGCGTGCGTGTGTGCTGCGTGTG
>CAUYUJ010009442.1:0-34256 GCA_963575745.1 Prorocentrum cordatum | reverse complement strand
TACCTCCTACCTCCTCCTCCTCCTCCTCCTCCTCCTCCTCCTCCTCCTCCTCCTCCTCCTCCTCCTCCTCCCCCTCCTACCTCCTCCTCCTCCTCCAGCATTTTCTACAGCTCATCCACCTCCTCCTCCTCAGCATCTCCCACTCCCGCGTTCGCGGGAGGACGCGGGGGGGAGGAAGCGGAGGGCGAGAAGGGGGAGGCGAGCGAGGAGAAGGAGGAGTAGGAGCAGGAGGTGGAATGTAAGAGGGAGGAAAGGAGGAAGGAAAAGGAGGAGGAGGAGGCCGAGCTTGAGGAGCAGCAGCAGCCGAAGAGAAACAGGAGGAGGAGGAGGGCGAGGAGCACAAGACTTATAATTACAGTGGTACCATTGGGGTACTCATCCTTGCAGCATGTGTGGGGCAGGTGGGGCAGCGGTGAATGTTGAAACAAAAAGGCAGTTTAGACAATCGCCATTTACAAGAGCTCCAGACCATTGGCTCTGCGGGGATCTGGATGGCGGCCAACATATAAGGATCGCCATCCTGTCATTGCATGGCGTGAGGGCTGACCGTGCCACGAAAAACAAGGAGGCTTTGGAGGACGAGGATGGGGGGTGAAGACGAGGGCAGCGAGCTTCGTGCTCCTCCTGTTCCTCTTCCTCCTCCGGCTTCTCATCCCTTTCCTGCTCCTCGTTGTTGTCTTCACCGTTCTCCTCCTCGTTCTCCTCCGCCTCCTCAGAATCGTCCTCTTCCACCGCCCTCTGAAGGTCGAACCTCCTCCTCCTCCTCCTCCTACTCCTCCTCCTCCTCCTCCTCCCGTGATCGTCCTCATCCTCCTCGTCCTCCTCCTCCCCCTGGAGGTCGAACCCTCCCCTCCTCCTCCTCCTCCTCCTCCTCCTCCTCCTCCTCCTCCTCCTCCTCCTCCTCCTCCTCCTCCTCCTCCTCCTTGTCATCCTCGGCCTGTCCTGCACCACTCCTCCTCGCTCGCCCCTCTCGAGGTCCTGACCCTCACCTCGCCTCGTCATGCTGCTGTGCCCCCGATGATGCCGATGCACCCCCCACACCATTCCTCTCTATCTCTCTCTCTCTCTCTCTCTCCCTCCCTCCCTTCCCCCTGTCCTCATCCTCCCGCCCGACCTCCTCTCTCCCTCCCTCCTCGTCTCCCACCCTCCTCTCCTCCTCTCATTCTCCACCCCTCTGCCTCCCTCCCTCCGACGCGGCGGGTTTTTTGTCGCGACGGCTCCCCCTCGTATCCGCCTCGACTCTCTCTCTCCCTCTCTCTCTCTCTCGCTCTGCCCCCACCCCCAACCCCCTCCCCCTCCCCCTGGCCACGTTTCCCTTCCTCCTACCTCTCCAGACATGCGACGTCCAAATTTTTCCAGGACGGCGCCCCCAGAAATCCAGACCCTTTCCCTGGGGCCGGTTTTTCATCCTGGGACGTTTTTTGACGGTCCCGAGACCCGGCGAGGGCCTCTGGAGGTCTAAAATGGCGAAACACCTCTGCCCTGGATTTTTTTACGACGCGATCATGTCTGGGTCCCCCTGTCTCGCCCGCGGGACGGCCTGGCCCTCGGTCACTCCCGCGGGGAAGCCTATCACGTAGAGGGCGCCTTCGTCGGCCATCGCTCGCTCTCGCCTTTGGGCGCGCCGCGGGCCTGGCGCGGGCCGGGGAGCGCCGGCCACCGCGCAAGAGTGACGCCTGCCACGAGTGCCCCGTCGACCGCGGCGTGCCCACCGCTGCGTGCGATGCGACGGGGCGGGCACTTCGTGGGCCCTGGCAACGACAGGGCCGCATTTGTTACCGGCTCCGCTTTGCCATTTGTTTGCCGGTTCCGACGCCGTTGTTTTACCGGTTCCGTCGCCGTTTTTTGACCGGTTCCGGCTCCGGCTCCGATCCTGGAGCCATTGTTGTTGCCGTTTCCGGTCGCCTTTTTTTTGCCGTTTCCATTTTCGAGGGGCACGTTTTCGGAAACGGTGAAACACGGCCCTGCCGTTTCCGGGGCCCACAAAAGGCGGGCATGTTCGGTTCCGGGCCAAAGGGGGTCTTTCCAGATGGGATCGCAGAAAATATGCGTCGGTCCGACCTGTGGCTAGTGGAGCGTGGCCTCTCGCACGGATCAGCCATGCCACACGCAGCGCACTCTTCCCGCATCCAGCACGGCCCAGCACGAAAGATTGCACTGCTGCGTGCATGTTTTGGAGACCCCTCTGCAAAGGCCCCCTTCGCCCGAATCTGACATGCATGCGCCACGACAATGCGACAGGGCCGGCATGCGCCGCGAAAATGTATAGACGGACACCCTCCACGCATCACTATGGCATGTGCCTTCGGGGAGGGTGGCGGTGTATCGAGTCGCTGGATCCCAGTGGTGATTCATACACCGCCACCCTCCCCCTGAGGCCCAGGAACAGTCCAAGTGGAGGGTGTCCTTGGTCCCAGTGTGCACTTTTGTGCAGGGGCTCCCAACTTCGCGCTTCTCGCGCTGCGCGAAGCGCGAATCACTTCGCGCTCTCGCGCCGCCTCCCAGGGGAGAAGAGGAGGATGAGGAAGAATCGGAGCCGAGCCGCGGAGCGCGAACAACTTCGCGCCTTCGAGGGCGCCCTTGTCTGTAGCTCTCCGTGGCGGCCGGCACGCGTGCACGGGCTCTGTCCCCCGCCACGCCTCCCCCCAAAGGAGCGCCGCGCCAGGCGGCCGGGGCCCCGAGAGGCGCCCTGGGCTCCTCCTCCTCCTCCTCCTCATATCCTCCTCCGCCTCCTCCTACCGCCTCCTCTCCCATCCTCCTCCTCCCCTCCTCCTTCCCTCCTCCTCCTCCTCCCCTATGCATCCTCCTTCTCCTCCTATCCTCCTCCTCCTTCCCTAACATCCTCATCCTCTCCTTCCTCCTCCTCTCCTCCTCCTCCTCATCCTCCTCCTCTCCCTACCTCCTCCTCCTCCTCCTCCCTCCTCCTACTCCTACCCTCCCGTCTCCTCCTCCTCCTCCTCCTCCTCCTCCCCACCAGCGCGGGCTGGGCCCCACTGGCCGATCTACCCCGCTGCTGGGGATCTATAGGCGGCTCTCTCCGGGTTCCGAGGGGCGCACCCCCCGATGAGGCGGCGAGACGCTGGGGCTCGAGATGTGGACGGGGATGGGGACAGGGCTCGGTGAAACGATGCTGAACGTGGGAGCCAGCGAGGTGAACTCCTGCCTGCGAGGCGACAGGGCCGGCCGGCACGCACGCACGGGCTCTGCCCCGCCGCGCCTCCCCCCCGTGAGAGCCGCGCCGGGCGGGCGGCGCCCCGAGAGGAGCGCCCCCCCCCGCGGCAGGGGGGGCCGCAGACTCCAAGGGGGAAGCGGGCGCGGATCCCGCTGGACGGGCAGAGCGAGAGGAGCGCCCCGCCCCCGCCGCAGGGGGGGCCGGAGACTCCGAGGGGGAAGCGAGTGCGGATCCCGCTGGACGGGCAGAGCCCGACCGCTCGAGGACGCGCGAGAGCGGCCCTGGGCAAGAGCGACCTCCTGGTGCGCGGCTCCTCGAGGCGCGCGGCGTGGCCCGAGCCAGGGGCGCAGAGGCCGCTGCCGCCGCTCCGCGCTGGGCGATCGGGGGGCCCCAGCTGGCCCGCACCAGCTGGCGGCGAGCGAGGGGGGGATGAGAAGGAGAAGGCCTTCCCAGAAGGCGGCGAGACTCCTCAGAGGCCCTCGCGCCCTCTGAGAGGTTTGTGTTCTGTCTTCGGGGAGAGCCTCGAAGACTTCTCAGTAGACCAGGGGGCTTCCGAGACTTCTGAGAATGCCCGCCAATTCTCACTTCTGAAGGAACCCTGGACCTACAAATATATAGACTCAAACAACCGGATTACCCATATTTGCACACATATGTTCTGGGTGCTTGTCTTCCCCCCCCACACTTCCCATATCTTCCCCTATTTCTTCCTGGGCATCGACGATTAACATTGTGTCTGTGTGTTTTCGTTCCCCTCCTGAACTTCCCCCCCCCCTCGCTCGCCGCCGCACCAGAGGCCACTCCGGCGCAGGGCCGCGCCCACGTGCAGCCCAGGCGCCTGCGTGCACGGGCTCTGCCCCGCCACGCCTCCCCTCCCCCCGAGAGGGGCCCCGCGCGCCGGGGAGGCCACCGCCCCGGCGGGGCGCGCCACTCCCTGCGCGCCGCCGGCGGTGGCGGCGACGACGGCGACGACGGCGACGACGACGACGACGACGACGGCGACGACGACGACGGCGACGAAGACGACGACGACGACGACGACGACGACGGCGACGACGACGACGACGGCGGCGGCGGCGGCAACGGCGGCGGCGGCGCACCTGTCGCCAGGGCCCCGATGGGCGGGAGAGCTCCCGGCCACCGGCTCGGAGCGGCTGGCTGAGAGCCGAGGTGGCTGCCGGGGAGACGACCTCGAGGAGGAGGAGGAGGGGGAGGAGGAGGAGGAGGAGGAGGAGGAGGAGGAGGAGGAGGAGGAGGAGGAGGAGGAGGAGGAGGAGGAGGAGGAGGAGGAGGAGGAGGAGGAGGGGGGAGGAGGAGGGAGGAGGAGGAGGAGGATGGAGGAGGAGGACGAGGAGGAGGAGGAGGAGGAGGAGCGAGCCTCCCCTGACATCGAAACAGAGGGGGAGGAGGAGCGAGCGACCCCTGAAAGTGTAAACACTTCTGGCTCTGTGCGGGTCATTATTGCGGGTCATTGTGAAAGTGTAAACACTTCCGGCTCTATGCGTTACGGATGATCCCCAAAGGGAATCCGAGGAGGAGGAGGGGGAGGACGACGACGACGACTAAGACGGCGGAGGCGACTGAGCCGGCGACGATGACGAGGGCGACCTCACGGATGGAAGGAGGCATATGCCATTATTGCAAGAAGTGTTCGACAGTTTGCGGAGGGTCGGGAGGAGGAGGAGGCGGAGGAGGAGGAGGGATCAGGGGAAAATGATGATAGTGGGATTTGGATGTAATGAAGGCGTCTATAAGCCCCGCAGTGAGGGGGGCGGGGAGGGGCTGGAGGAGACAAGTGCGGGCGGAAGGAAGGTGGGCGGGATGGGGGGATCGCTGGGGGGGGCGAAAGGAGGGGAAGAGATGAGGGCATGATGAGGAAGGAGGACGGAAAGAGAGAAAGGAACAAGTGGCAACGTTTGCCTGTCTATGGAAGTCGGGGCCCTCTGGAACACCCATCAAGAACACGCCGGATTGCATTGGCTCGGGCATCGACGTTCTACTCATACCCCTGCTGCTGTGCCCCCTCCTGCTGCCAGGGGGAGCTGGGCATGGATGCCAAGCTTGGCCTCCAGAGGCCGGGGTTTTGTCGATGCCCCCGCCCCGCCCCTTCCTAGAACTCTGGCGTGAGCAGGGGCAGCCACCGTGACAATCAACGAAACCGCTGACACCGTCCGAAAACCTCCTCCTCCTCCTCCGCCTCCTCCTCCTCCTCCTCACTGTTCCGCCTCCTCCCCACCTCCTCCTCTCCTCCTCCTCCCTCCTCTCCCTCCTCTCCGCCTTTCCTCTCCGCCTCCTCCTCCTCCTCCTCCTCCGCCTCCTCCTCCTCCTCCTCCTCCTCCTCCTCCTCCTCCGACTCCTCCTCCTCCTCCTCCCACGCCGTCGCCGTCGGCGGAGACGGAACCTTCGGCATGCAGCCGCGGCAGCAGCAGCGGCGGCGGCAGGAGGGGCCCTTGCGGAGCTCTGCCCTGCCGTCGCGCGGCGCCGGCCCAACGAGTTCAACCTTCGCGCGGCGCCGGCGCCAGCCTTCCCGCCACGAGTTCAGCGGGTGGCCGGCGCGGGGCGGCACAGCGGCGCTACCGCGGGAAGGGAGGCAGAGCGGGAGGCAGAGTGAAAGGGCGCCCCTCCCACACACACACACACTCCCACACACACACACACACACACACTCCCACACACACACACACGAGCACACACACAAACCCATACACACAAACACACACACAAACACCCACACACACAAATACACACGAGCACACACACACAAACACACACACACAAACACACACACAACCACACGCACAAACAAACACACAAACACACACACACACACAAACGAACACACACAAGCACACACAAACACACACACACAAACACACAAACACACACACACAAACACACAAACACTCACACACAAACACACACACACACGCACACGCACGCGCGCGCACACACACACACACACGCGCACACACGCACACACGCACACACGCACACACGCACACACGGATTCACGCACACACGCACACACGCACACACGCACACACGCACACACGCACACACGCACACACGGATTCACGCACACACGCACACACGCACACACGCACACGCGCACACGCGCACACGCGCACACGCGCACACGCGCACACGCGCACACGCGCACACGCGCACACGCGCACACGCGCGCATACGCGCACACGCGCACAAACGCACACGCGCACACGCACACACGCACACACGCACACACGCACACACGCACACGCAGACGCTCACACACGCACACACGCACACACACACACACTCACACACGCACACACGCACACACGCACACACGCACACACGCACACACGCACACGCGCACACGCGCACACGCACACGCACCCGTACCCACACCCGCACCCGCACGCACCCGCACCCATACCCCCACACCCACACACACACACCCACACCGAAACACCCACACCCACACACACACACCCATTGGATCAAAGTGATCTGCGTATGACGACCTCACGCTGGGCCTCCAGGAAACCACGAAAAGTGGCGACAGTTGCGCAGATCGCAACACCGCAGGGGACAGGGAGGCCTCAAAGTGATCTGCGTATGACGGACCTCCGCTGGGCCTCCCAGGAACCCACGAAAGTGGCGACAGTTGCGCAGATCGCAACCCCGCAGGGGACAGGGAGGCCTCAAAGTGATCTGCGTATGACGTACCTCCGCTGGGCCTCCCAGGAACCCACGAAAGTGGCGACAGTTGCGCAGATCGCAGCCCCGCAGGGGACAGGGAAGCTTCAAAGTGATCTGCGTAGGACGTACCTCCGCTGGGCCTCCCAGGAACCCACGAAAGTGGCGACAGTTGCGCAGATCGCAGCCCCGCAGGGGACAGGGAGGCCTCAAAGCGATCTGCGTATGACGTACCTCCGCTGGGCCTCCCAGGAACCCACGAAAGTGGCGACAGTTGCGCAGATCGCAGCCCCGCAGGGGACAGCCAGGAGCCCACGAAAGTGGCGACAGTTGCGCAGATCGCAGCCCCGCAGGGCACCGCGAACACAGGAGAGAAGGAGGAGGAGAGTGCGGGAAGTGGATACCACAGTGCTCTGTTCAAAACGAGTGCCCAACACAAGGAGGGTTGGGAAAAAGCGGCCCGAAACGACAAAAAAACGAGGAACAACCGGCAGCCGGAAACTGTAAAAAAAGCGTCGGATAGCAGCCGGAAACGGCGCTGAAAACGACAAACAAACGGTAACGGAAACGGCAACAAAAACTGCGCTGAAAACGACAAAAAAAACGGCAAAACAAAAACGGTAAAAAAACGGCCCTGTCGTTTCCAGGGCCCACTAAGGCGGCCTGACGGGGCAGCATCCGGTGGTCGCTGGGGTCTCATGGTTGGTGGGTGCCGCAGCGGTTGCTCATGGTGCGTATGAGCGGCCAGTCTCAGCCCAATCTTTCTTCCACGGGGAAATTGTGCGCTACATCGTCGTCTCCTTCTTTGCCACATTCTCTGCGCAGGCGAGGCGCCGTAGTCGGGAGGGACACAGCCGCGCTGTATTATCCTCCCTATTCCCCGTTCTGTGCAAAGAGATTCTCGCGGGCGTTTTTTTTGTCAGGGTGCCCGTGACGGTGTTCGGTGGGGTCTTCTCCCGCGTGCTGCTCGTGAACATGTTCTTCTTCCGGGTTCCCGTGGAGGTACTCGAGGTTCTTCTCTGCGCGCTTGTGGTCGTGAAGTCCTCTTCTTCACCTGTGGCGGTTCGTGGCGTGTTGTGAGCTTTCTGCGCGCTTGCGGTCGTGGCGTTTGTAGAGACACTTTTCTACCAGGTGCTCGGGAGGTGCTCGTCGAGGTCCTCTGCGAGATGGAGCCCCTCGGCGCTCGAGGGCGGCTATCGTCTTCCGCAGGGTGCTCGTGGAGGTGCCCGCGGAGGTCTTCAGCGCGCGTGTGCTCACGGAGGTCATCTTCACTGGGGTGACTCGAGGAGGCCACTTTCCCCAGAGGCCCGTCGACGTGCTGCCGAATGGTCTTCTGCCAAATGGTCTCCTGCGTTGACATCTTCTTCGTTGAAGCATTGGTTGAAGCCCCCGCCTTCCGGGTGCACGTGCGGGGTGCGCACGGCAATCTTCATCGTGCTTGTGCTCGCGGGGTCTTCGAGGCGCCCAGGGGTGGTCAATTTCTCTGGGGCGCGCGCGGGGCGTTCGTGGAGGTCCTCCCTATGGCGGTCGTGAAAGATCTCGTCGTTCAGGCGCTCAAGGAAGCCCTTTGTCGTCAGGGCATCCGTGGAGGCTCTGTTGGGGATCTTCACCGTGCTGCTCGTGGAAGTCTCCTTCTCCACCTTCCTCGTCGAGGCGCTGGCGCAGGCCATGCTCTTCGGGTGCTCGTGGAAGTGTTCAGGGCGGCTTTCTGCGTGCTTGTGCTTGTGGAGGTCTGCTTCACCAAGCTCCTCCTCCTCCTCCTCCTCCTCCGCCTCCTCCCCCTCCTCCCCCTTCTCCCCTTCTCCTCGGCCTCCTCCTCTCCTCTCCTCTCCTCCTCCTCCTCTCCTCTCCTTCCACCCCTCCTCCTCCTCCCTCCTCCCCTCCTCTCCTTCTCCTCCCCACATTCCCTCCCCCTCCAAACTCCGCCTTCCTCCCCTTCTCCTCCTCCTCCTCCTCCTCTCCTCCTCCCGCAATCATCTCTCCTCCTCCTCCTTTCGCTCCTCCTCTCCTATCTCCTCCTCCTCCTCCTCCTCCTCCTCCTCCTCCTCCTCCTCCTCCTCCTCCTCCTTGGGTTGTCTCATCGCGTTCGGGGTCGCCTTCGTGGCGGCTCCCAGGGAGGTCAGGATCTTCCTCCGGGCGTTGGCGGAGGTGCCCACGAAGGCATCGTGTGTGCTTGCGCCTGTGGCATTCGTCTTCGTTATAGGTGGCTCGTGAAGGCCATTCTCACCTGGGTACAGTCGGGGCCTTGACCTAAGGAACCCTAAATAAGGAACGAGGCCCCTTGTTCCAATAAGTTGAGTTCTGATTTCCGATGGAAAACGACAGGAAAGCCCACGGCAAACTGTATAACTATCAAGGAACGCCGAGCCCCTCCCCAACGAAAAGGGTTTCTTCTTCAGCACCCCGACCGTACTTGTAGAGTGCTCGTGGGGGTAGTCTGCCTTGTACTTGTGCTCGCGGGAGGCGTATAAAACGTTTTCTTCGATCTCTCCAGGGAATATAGTGGCACCATTTTCAGCGCGCTGCTCCTGGCAATCCTTATCGTTTACATCCTCGAACTCGTGGTGACCATCATCGCCAAGGTCTTCGTGGAGGTGCTGGTGGTGACCATCCTCAGAGGGTCTCGCGCAGGAGCTGGGCTTCGTGCTTAATGTGGTTCCCTATATAAGTTCTAGATTTGTTCGCTTACTCGTCAAATGGAGCACCAGTCCGTCGCCGCCTTCTCGGCTCCCACACATCCCCCCCCCATCCCCCCCATCCATCCTGCATCCTCCCATTCCCACATGTGCACACGCACACGCACACACATACACTCACATACACATATACACACACACACACGCGCATACACGCACACACACTCGGAGACTCACGCCATCTTTCCATGGTGCTTCCCACGCTGGTAGCTTCAAGTCCATCGCCACCGCCAGATCGAAGTCTTTGCGCCCGCAAGCGCATTCCGCCTCTGGCCTAGCGCCGACCCGCGAGTTTGGATCCCCTCCAAACTCCCCGATCCCGCAACCATGTCGATTAACCTTTTTCCCTGTCGATTCGCTTCTCCGTCGCGCGAGGCAGCTGCACGTCGACTCGGTCAAGGCAGGGCACTACATTCCTTCCCGTTCCCCCCCCTTTCCCTCCCCCCCTTCCTGCCCCCTCGATGTCACCTCGTCCTTCCCACAGGCAGTGCCGTGGCGGACTCGAGTCGTTTCCCATATGGCGCCTCTGAGTCGAAACCAAGACATGTGCTCCTCCGCCCTCCTTTCCCCCTTTTCACACTCGCCCCCCCTTCCCGTGTGACATCCCTGAGACTGTAGGCTTCTGTCCTCATGCATCTCCACCTCGGTGACGCACATCTCTGGCAAAGGTCTGGTGAAGAATGATAATTTGACAAAGGCTTGGCAAAGGCTTCTTGCGCCGTGCACCATCATATCGGCGACGCAGTTCTTTGATAAAGATGGCAAAGACAGGGCAGAAGCGATCGACAAAGGGTCTTGGAGAAGGCCCTCTGCGATATGGAGACGTCGCTGGTGTCGTCAAGGCTATCGCGGTAAAGCCGGCGGCGAGCGAAGTGGGGAAATGAGACGGATAAGGCCTTCTCAGAAGGCGGCGGGACTTCTCGGGGATGGACAGACCTCCCTTTAGTAAAACGTGGTTTAGTGAAAACGACCTGAGGCCCAAACCTGGAGGGCGCAGGCCTGGAAAATAACGGCCGCGGCGCCCTCTCGAAAACCGAGAACGGACAATTCACGAATCGACGTGGCACTGTTGGGGGTTCTGTCCACCCCCAGTCATCCCGCATTTTGACGACGAGGTCGTCAAAAAAATGACGAGGCCGAGCCTGCATTTTGACGAGGCCTCCCGCTGCAGACATCCCACGAAAATCCTCCCCGAACTTCTCAGAAGTGTTCTGTGTCTTCCGGGGAAGGCTTCGAGAACTTCTCACAAGGCCGGGGGACTTCCAAGCCTTCCGGGGGGGCCCGCCCCTTCTCGCTTCCCCCCAGGGCTGGCCACCGATTTTAAGATTTTGGCAAGGCTCGGCCGCCACGGGCGGATGTTTGAACATCCGAGGGTCTTGCGACATGCGTGCCAACCCCTCTGCGAACGCGGGGGTGCACACACACACACACACCCACACACACGCACACACGCGCACGCACACGCACACGCACACACACACACACACACACACACACACACACACACACACACACGCGCACGCACACGCACGCACGCGCACGCGCACGCGCACACGCACACGCAAACGCACACGCACACGCACGCGCACACGCACACGCACACGCACACGCACACGCACACGCACACGCACACGCACACGCACACACACACACACACACACACGCGCACACACGCACACGAACACGCATACTCACACACACACACACACACGCATACTCACACACACATACAAATACACACACGCACTTGTAAGCCAGCGGCGCAGAGGATCCTCAGGCGCGAGCAGCACATGGGGGTGCTACCTGCGATCGAGCATTCGCGATAGCGCGGCGCACACAGCGTCGCACACTGCAAGATGTCCTTTTTTATCGACGGGCGGGCAAGAGGAACTGCACATGCAGCGGCCTGAGAACGAGGCGAGCACCCCACTCAAAGTGAACTAGCGGGACGCACACACACACACACTTGAAATAATGTGTTGAAGATTCACCGTGACCAGTATGATCAGGGCCTCCGCGCACGTGTCTGCTGGCCTGCCCTGGCCTCCCCGCGAACGGGCGCTGCGGCACCGAGGGCGCCGACCGGGACCCGGCAGGGTGTCTCCTTGTCGGTGCCAAAGACGGGGCGCCAGCCCGACTTCGCTGAGGACGCCGCACGCGGCGGGGACGCCGTGCCACGCAGCCTACGCTCGCACCAGCCCACCCCTTCGGAGCAGGGCCCCCTGTCACGCGCTTTCTGCGTCGCAGCGCGGCAGAGGCGATCTGCACGCGCATCGGGGCCCCATTTCACACTGACGCACACACACACACACTTGCACTTGCACACTTGCACACTTGCACACTTGCACACACGCACACACGCACCACGGGCCCACCCCAAAAACCACCGCCCCCCCACGCACGCACGCACGCACGCCAACGCACGCACACAAACACAGACACGCACACACACACCACCCACGCACGCACACACACACACACGACACGAACACACACACACACACACACACACGCACGCACACACGCACACACGCACAACACGCACACGCGCACACGCACATATACGCACAACACGCACACACAGACCACACACAAGCACACACACCACGCACACCACACAACACACACACACACACACACACACAACACACGCACGCACACGCACACGCACACGCACACGCACACGCACGCACGCACAAACGCACGCACCGCACGCACGCACGCACGCACGCACGCACACAACACACACACACCACACATACACACACACACCGCACAGCACGCACGCACGCACGGACGCACGCAGCACGCCCGCACGCAGCACACACACACGGAACACACACACACACAACACACCACGCACGCACACACACACACACACGCACACACACACACCACACACACACACACGCCCCCACCTTAGCACGCACGCACACACGAACACACACCAACACACGCACACCGACACGCACACACACGCACACAACACGCACACACACCGCACACACACGCAAACACACACACACACACACACACGCACACGCACACACACACGCACACACACGCACACACACACACACACTTGCACACACACACACTTGCACACACACGCACACACACACACACACGCACGCACGCACGCACGCACGCACGCACGCACGCACGCACGAACACAAACCCACACACACACACATACAAAACACACACACACACACACGCTTCTGCGATCGCGGCCTCGCACGCAGCGGCGAAGCGGAGAAAACGCACCCGAGCAAACTAGCGACGCGCGCGGTCGGGCCCCGAGAAGCACACGCGCGCGCACAGACTGTTCGTCGGCGGCTGGGCAGAGCGACTGCGCTGGCGGAAGGGCACATGTTGCACACTCTTTGGCGTCGCGGTCACGCGCACGGCGGAAGGCAAGGCCGAGTGGAAGAGCGGCGCGCGGCGCCCGGCCGAGGAGGGAAGCGCTTTGTGTCGAGCTCCACGCCAGATTTCCCTGACAGTGCCACCGCCGAGCGTTTTGAACACCGCGAGCACCGCGAAGAAGGGTGTCGCAGGCGAGTCCAATGAACACACTGCGCACGGCAGCAGGGGGGGTCTGCTGTACGCCCACGGAATGCCAAAACCAGTATAGCGCAAACGCTGCCCGATTCCTGCGGCGGACACAAAAAGACCTTCTCAGCGGCCGCTGTTGTGCAGGCGGCCTTTTGTCTCGAACGGACAACGTCCGCGGCGGCGCGGACAGCGAGTCCTTCTCGAAATGAACAGGGGCTGCTGTCGGTCCTTTCGCCCATCCGTTCCGCAGCCATATCGATCGTACCGATCTCAGAAGGCGGCTGGGCTTGTCAGAAACGTCCTGGCCCTCTGAGAAGCCCTCGGCGGCTTCGGAGAAGGCTAAGAACACTGCTCGAAAGGCCTGAGGCCCCCCCTGCATCCTCTGAGCGAGCCGCCGCAGCCAACTTTCGGGTCACAACAGGGGGTCCGTCGGCCGTTCGGGACGACTCGGGCACCCCAGGGACTCGAGTAGGGGGTCGACTACAGAATTGAATTACCCCAAAGTTGGTTTCTCGTCGAATCTCCAAAAAATAATAGCACCCCCGAAATGCGGATGGGAGTGAAAAGACGGCGGGGATGCCGGCAGTCTGCGAAGCTCTGGAGAAAGCTCGCCGCAAGCCTTTCCTTTTTTACAAATTATGTTATACAACGAGCTCGCCGCAGGCGCCGATTTAAAGCGATGTGGACGGGTCGCGGGGTGTGTCGCGGACGGGTCGCGGGTGGGTCGCGGGTGGGTCGCGGGCCGGGTCGGTGGTGGGTCGGTGGTGGGTCGCGGGCGGGTCGTCCGGTGGGTCGCGGGTGGGTCGCGGGTTGGTCGCGGGCCGGGGCGCGGGGGGGACGACAACAACAAACAAACAAACAAACAAACAAGCAAATAAACAAGCAAGCAAGCAAGCAAACAAACAACAACAATAATCCGTACCGCATAACCGCACTCCAGCCACGCGCCCATGGACAGTGGATGACCGTTCGCCCCCCTCACCCTGACCTAGAATGTTCCGCAAACCTGCGGAGCATCCTACGCATCCTGTGCAGACTCGGCCTGGAAATGCATCTCAACGTGCGTCGATTCTTCGGGAGCGGCCAAGAGGGGGGTGTCCAAGAGGGGGGGTGCAAATCATAACCGGCGGCATGTGCGCGGCCCCGCGGGGGGGCCTGGGACGTGATGAAAAAAGAAGAGGCGCCATGAAATCTGAGGAAAAATCATGGCCCGCGCCATGAAATCCACCCCCTCCTAGTCATTACCCCCCTCTTTTCCGTTCCCGAATTCTGCAGACGATCGACTACTCGAGGGACGGCGCCGGCGAGGCGCAGCTGCTGGAGAGAGCACCCCTAGGCTGGACAATCTGCGGGCGGCTGCGAAAACAGCGGACATCTTCGAGCTTGCCCCCCGTGGGCCTAGGAGGAGGAGGAGGAGAAGGAGAGGGAGGAGGAGAAGGACGAGAGGGAGGAGGAGGAGGAGGAGGAGGAGGAGGAGAAGGAGGAGGAGGAGGAGGAGGAGGAGGAGGAGAAGGAGAGAGCCCCCCCAGGCTGAACAATCCGCGGGCGGCTGCGAAAACATCGGACAGCTTAGAGCTTGCCCCCCGTGGGCCTTCCGCCTCTGGGCGCGCCGCCAAGGGGGAGGGGGCGCGCCCGCACGACCGAGCGAGGCGAACGAGGGGCCACTGGAATGCAAGAGGGGTGGAAGCGATGTGGGAACAAAACAGCAAACTATGGGAAGCCACAACAAGCAAACACAACAACACACGCACGCACGCACGCACGCACGCACGCACGCACGCACACACGCACACACGCACGCACGCACACACGCACACACGCACACACGCACACACGCACGCACACACGCACGCACGCACACACGCACACGCACACGCACACGCACACGCACACGCACACGTACACGCACACGCACACGCACACACACACACACAAACAAACAACACACTGTGGAAAAAACAACACACACACACACTGTGGGAAACAAACACACTGTGTGTGTGTTGTTTCCCACTGTGTGCGTTGTTTCTCCACAGTGTGTGCTTTTTGTTTGTGTGTTGGTGTTGTGTGTTGCTTGCGTTTTGTTTGTGTTAGTTTTTGTGTTGTGTGTGTGTCTTCGCACAGCTGCACGAGCGAGAGGGCAGGACGCAGGACGCGCGCACCGAAGAGCTTTGAGCGCAGGCGAACTGCTGCAGAGGGCAAAAGGACGGGGATGGAGGGAGGACGGAAGGTGGTTCGCCGTCGCTCGGACCTCCACTCCCCGTGCATGTGTCACGGTGGAGAGCCGGAGACTGGATGGTGGGGAGGAAGAGGAGGAGGAGGAGAAGGAGGAGGAGGAGGAGGAGGAGGAGGAGGAAAAGGAGGAGGAGGAGGAGAAGGAGGAGGAAAAAGGAGGCGGAAGAGGGACGACGGAGGACGAGGAGGAGGAGGAGGACGGGAGGAGGAGGAGGCAGGAGGAGGAGGAGGGAGAGGGGAGGAGGAGAGGAGGAGAAGGAGGAGGAGGGGAGGAGGAGAGGAGGAAGGGAGGAGTGAGGCAGGAGGAGGAGGAGGGCGGAGGAGGAGGAGAGGAGGAGAGGAGGAGGAGGAGGCGGAGGAGGAGGAGGAGGAGGAGGAGGAGGAAGATGGAAGGGGGATAAAAGGGGGTGGGGAAGGTCGCCACGAGGAGGGGCGGAACGGCCCCCCCGGGCGGCGCGTCCCTCGGGCGCCCTCGCCCTGGCGGGAGGGCGCCCGAGGGACGCTCCCTGGCGCGGCTGGCGGTCAGGGGAGCAGCTCGTCCAGGCCCATCTTCCAGCGCTGCGCCCACTCGCGGACCTCCTCGGGGGGCGGAGGAGGAGGAGGAGGAGAGGGAGGAGAGGGGGGAGGAGGAGAGAGAGGAGGAGGAGAGGAGGAGGAGGAGGAGGAGGAGGAGGAGGAGGAGGAGGAGGAGGAAGGAGGAGGAGGAGGAGGAGGAGGAGGAGGAGGAGGAGGAGGAGAGGAGGAGGGCGGAGGAGGAAGAGGAGGAGGAGGAGGAGGAGGCGCCCCAAACAGCCAACATCTACTCCATGGGGAGGGGGAGGGGGGAGGGGCGAAGGCCCGCGCCGACTGGCCAAACAACACAGAACAAAAACGATCACGATGCCAACGGGCTCTGTTGAGACGGCACGCGTGAGTTCCGGACGCAGCTACCTTTCTCGGAGGAGGGCAACGTGAGACAACGGCCGTGAGACAACGGTGGCCAAATCGGCTCAAAATCGGTCCCCGGACCCCTCCGGGGTCCAAACGCACCGATTTTTCACGCTGCGTCCAGCCGTGGCGACGAGGAGGCCCCTCGGAGGCGAAAAAGGCAAAAACGCCACCCTTGTCTCACCCTGCCCTCCTCTGACTTTCGGCAGAACGCCGCGGCCCCGAGCGGGCTCGGAGAGCCCTTGCTGCGACGGCTGCCGCGACGGCTGCCGCGACGGCTCCGCGGCCCCTTCAGAGTGCACGGGCGCGCTGGGCTACTGGCGGAGCGCCTCCCCGCCAGCGCACCTCGAGGCGCTGGCCCCTCCTATACTTGGGAGGGCGGGGGCAAGCTCGCGACGTCAGCGCTGCCTCGCGAAGCGTGGGGAGACTTGTATGAAGTCGGGCGTGTCCCCCTACAGAGGGATTTTGGGCGAAAAATGAAACATATCTTAAACATGCCCCCAATTCGCCCCAAAAAATGCGAAAAATAATCCCTAGACTATCTTTGGACTATTTTTTAAATATTTCTGGGGTATGTTTACTTTTTCGTCGAAAATCCACCTGTAGGGGGACACGTCCGACTTAAGACTTGTAGCAGGAGGCGGGGTCGGCTACACTCAGAAGCGACCCCTACGCAAGAGTGTGACCTCCGGTGCCCGGCTTTCTCCTGGGGGGCCGCGGGGGGGGTGGGCAACCATCAGCGCGCAGGATGCTACTATCGCACCGCAATCGGCGAACGAGAGGCCCCAATGGGCTCCCGCACACAAGTCGGGGAGACGTGAGACTCGGGTACGGGGGACTCGGGTTGGCCTGACGGGGCCGTCATGAGAATGATGAGACCCAGTCTGAAATCTGATGCGAGCTCACCCTGTAGACATCCCACGAAAGCTGGGCCGTCAAAATCCAGGACGCGCCTGTCAAAAAGCATCGGCAAACCCGAGTTCCGGCGCACTCGAGTCTTACGCTTCCTTGAAAAAGGTGGCTCCAACGAAGGGCCATTCCTAAATTTAAGTCGGGGTTGCCCCTCCTACCGGCGGCTCTTGGGCGAGAAACGAAGAATAGTCAAGCAAAGACGCAAACAAAGCCAACAATACAGTCGGGGCGTTGACCAAAGGAACCCTAAATAAGGAACGAGGCCCCTTTTTTCCTTAAGTTAAACTTCGATTTCCGATCGAAAACATAAGGAAAATCTGAGGCAAGCTGTGAAACACTTAAGGAACGCGGAGCCCCTCCCCAACGAAAAGGGTTCCTTCTTCAGGGCCCCGACTGTAGTACAACAACATCGTCCCCCGACTAATTGTTCTGGCTGCTTTTGAATATTCCTCCTGTTCCTCCTCCTCCTCCTCCTCCTCCTCCCCTCCTCCTCCTCCTCCTCCTCCTCCTCCTCCTCCTCTATCATCATCTTACTCCTCATCCTCCTCCTAATCCTCATCCTCCTCCTCTACATCCCCCTCCCCCCTCCTTCTCTCCCCTCCTCCTACTCCTCTCCCCTCATCCTCCTCCTCCTCCTCCTCCTCCTCCCCATGCCCCTCCGGGGGGAGGGGGCCGGCAGGGAACGCCTGGCCAGGGCTCGACCGGTGCCCGCTGCCCAGCTGCGTGGTCGCCGTGCACATAAATGCAGCCAGGGCGAGTGGAGCCCCGGAAGCGCCGAGGAGGAGGAAGAGGAGACAGAGCGCGAAGAGGAACCAGAAGGAAGAGGGGCCCGGGCCGCCGCCCCCGCCGCCGCCCCCGCCGCTGCCCTCGCCGCCGACCGGCTGAGGGGGCCGGTGGACGGGGGGCCCTCCCAGGGCCCCCCGCGGCCGGCGCGGGCGCCGGTCCGCAGGGAGCGCTCGCCGAGTGCCCCGGGGGTTCCACCGGACTCGGGGACCCCCGGGGCCCCGCCCGCGGAGGAGGGGGAGGGGGAGGAGGAGGAGGAGGTGGAGGAGGAGGAGGAGGAGGAGGAGGAGGAGGAGGAGGAGGAGGAGGAGGACGAGGAGGAGGAGGAGGAGGAGGAGGAGGAGGAGGAGGAGGAGGAGGAGGAGGAGGAAGACGAGGAGGACGAGGAGGAGAGGGGAGGAGAGGGGGAGGAGGAGGAGGGGGAGGAGGGAGAGGGGAGAGGAGGAGGAGGAGGAGGAGGAGGAGGAGGAGGGAAGGAGGAGGAGGAGGAGGAGGAGGAGGAGGAGGAGGAGGAGGAGCAGGAGGGAGAGGAGGGGAGGAGGATGAGGAGAGGAGGAGAGGAGGAGGAGGAGGGGACGAGGATGCGGAGTGAGGAGGGGGAGGAGGAGGAGGGGAGGAGGGATCGAGGGGAGGAGGAGGAGGAGGTAGGGAGGAGGAGGAGGAGGAGGAGAGGAGGAGGAGCAGGAGGGAGAGGAGGAGGAGAGGAGGAGGAGGAGGGAGGAGGAGGAGGAGCAGGAGGAGGAGCCAACCTTCGCACCGCGCAGTCGCGTGCACAAAAATGCAGCAAGGGCGAGGCCGGCATCGGGCGAGGAGGGAGCCGGCATCCCTCGGAGGGTGCCTCGGGCGCCGCGGCCTCCTCGGAGCGTTCCGCAGCGCGCTGGGAGCGCTCTGAGAGTTCCAGGGCGCTCCGGAACGGGCTCTCATTGTCTTCCATTTCGTTTTTCCTCCTCCTCCTCCTCCTGCCTCCTCCATCCTCCTCCTCCTCCTCCTCCTCCTCCTCATCGTGGTCGTCGTCGTCCTCCTCCTCCTCCTCCTCCTCCTCCTCCTCTTCCTCCTTCCCTCGCTCCCACGCGGGCCCCAGGGATGGCCCAAAGAGGCACCCTGGCTGCCCGCTCTGTTTCACTATCTGTGTCCCGCCCGAGCCCGCCCGACGATCCCCGCCACACACAGGGGTCGGCGTGCCTCGCAACGGTGACAGGAGGAGGGAGAGGGAGCCACCCCAGGGGGAGGAAGGAGGACGGGAGTAAGAGGCCCGGCACGTGACCGCAAGATCGCCCCGAGGCGGCCCCAGAAACCCCCAAGAGGCCCCAAGACGGCCCAAGAAGACACTCTAGGAGGCCCCCAAGAGATCCCAATGGGGCCCTAAGAGGACACCAAGCGGGACCCCAGAGGGGAACCCGGATTTAAATGTCGAGCACCTCTTTGAAAAGTTGGTCCCCGAGGCCGCCAGCATGCCCCCAAGAGACCCCCAGAGATGCCACTAGGAGATCCCAAGATTCCAAAATGCTTCCAAGAGGCCCCCGAGAAGTCGCCCCAAGAGAGCCCAAGAACCTTCTAAGAGACCTCTTGCCTATGACATAGGCACGGTGGCAGGATGAACCGAAGACCGCGAGATCTGCCGCCCCCTGTCGACTCATCGCAGGGGTGCCTGGCGTGCTGAACCCTCTCGTGCTGAACCCTCTGGCCCTGGGGCCTGGTTTTGGTTTTTTTTGTCCACAAGAACTCCCCCTGGGGGTCCCGCCGGCCACCCGGAAGACCCGGTTGCAAACGCCAAAAACGGCCGGTTCGCTCGGGACATCCTCAACAAATCGCGAAGATGGCCCACGATGACCTCCAAGTCCGCCCGAGATGGTCCAAGACGGCCTCCAAGACAGCCCAAGAGAGTCCAAGACGGCCCAAGACGGCTCAAGAGGACCCCAGATGCCTCCAAGACAGCCCAAGAGGCCTCCAAGAGGTCCTCCATGAGGGCCCGAAGAGGCCAAAATCATTGATTTTCCTTAGATTTTTGAAGGGTTTGGGCATTTGCTTCTTCTCGGCATTCCGACGGCTCAAGAAGCCCCCAAGATCGCCCAAGAGGCCCCCAAGAGGGCCCCATGACGGCCCAAGTGGCCTCCAAGACGGCCCCAAGAAGGCCCCAAGACGGCCCAAGAGGCCTCCAACACGCCGAAGATGCCCTCCAAGACGCCCAAGATGGCCTCCAAGACGGCCCCGAAGCGCCCCAAGAGGGCGCCCAGTCAGCCCAGAAAGGCCTCCCAAACGGCTTCCGACGGCGTCAGACGGGCCAGGAGCCCACCAAGATGGCCGAAGTTGGCTCGCAGCTGGCCCAAGACGGCCCAAGAGGCTTCCAAGAGGGTCTCCAGGAAGGCCAGAGAAGGCCAACACACATAGATGTTCCCAAGGTTTTTGACGGATTCTGATACTTTCTTTTTTTCGGCCTTCCGACGGCCCGAGACGGCCCAAGAGCCCCCAAAGATCGCCGAAAGATCGAGGCCTCCAAGATGGCCACAAAACGGCCCACGAGGGCCACAAGACGGCCCCAAGAGGCCCCCAAGACGGCCCAGGAGGCCTTTAAGATGACATAGATGGCCTCCAAGATGGCGCAAGATGGCCTCCAAGTCCGCCTAAGATGGTCCAAGACGGCCTCCCATACGGCCCAAGAGAGTCCAAGACGGCCGAAGACGGCCCAAGAGGCCCCCCAGAGGCCTCCAAGACGGCCCAAGAGGCCTCCAAGAGGTCCTCCAGAAGGGCCCGAAGAGGCCCAAATCATTAATTTTCCTTAGATGTTTGAAGGATGTTCGATTTCGCTGCTTCTCGGCTTTCCGACAGCGTTCCAACCAGAATCTCGAGGCGAATCCAGCCGCGGCGACGAAGACGCCCCAGAAGGTCCAAAAAGAACCGAGGATTTCGAAATCGCATTCGCAATCGCCGTCACCAGTCGTCCCAGTCATCGACGCCGGCGCCGCCAGCGCCGTCATCGTCGTCGAAGTGTCCGTCGTCTTCGCCGCCATCGTCGCAGCCACCCTCGCCGCTTCCGCCGTCAACCTCGCCGCCGCCGCTGGTGACACCGCCGCCGCCGCCGCCGGTGTCGCCACCGCTGCCGACGTCGGCGCCGTCGAACTCGCCCTCGCCCTCCTCCTCCTCCTCCATCTCCTCCTCCTCCTTCTCCTCCCTCCTCCTCCTCCTCCCTCCTCCTCCTCCTCCTCCTCCTCCTCGCTCCTCCTCCTCCTCCTCCTCCTCCTCCTCCTCCTCCGCCTCCGGTGTCGCCACCGCTGCCGCCGGCAGCGGCGGCGCCGCCGCCGCCGCCCGCCGCCCGCCGCGGCTCCTGCCGGGCCGCCTCGCGCTCCCAGGCGCCAGCCTCCGCGGAATGCGCGCGGCGCGCGGGCGACGCCATGGTCGCCGTGGAACGTCGCCGTCGGCGCCGTCGGCGACGCTGTCGGCGCCGTCGGCGCTGGCGCCATCCAGCGTTGTCGTCGTCGTCGTCTTTGTCGTCGTCTTTGTCGTCGTCGTCTTTGTCGTCGTCTTTGTCGTCGTCGTCTTTGTCGTCTTGTCGTCGTCTTTGTCGTCGTCGTCGTCGTCGTCGTCGTCGTCGTCGTTGTCGTGGTCGTCATCATCAGCGCCGTCGCCTTCGTAGTCGTCGCGACGTCGTCGTCGTCGTCGTCGGCGGCACCCTCGCCATCGTGGTCGTCGTCGCCGTCGCTGCCGTTGCCGTCGTCGAGGCCAAAGATCGAGAATCGTGGTCCAGGGTTCGAGGTCGTCGTTGCCGTCGTCGAGGTTCGAGGTTCGGGGTTCAAGGTCGCCGTCGTCGTCGGCCAACCTCGGCGGCTGTCGGCGGCCCAGAGCGGGCCTTCAGCGAACCTCGGCGGCCTCGAAAGCAAGGAGCCCAAATCATCGTCGTCGACGTCGCCGAGGCTCTCAGACCTCCCGCGGATAGTTCTTGCGACCGCGGGCAATCTCGGCTCCCGGGGGCCGTTCTCGATGCCGGCGCTGCCACGCCGGCGGGCGGAGCGCGTGCCGTCACGGAGGGGAGCGTCGAGCAGCCGAACTCGGGCTCGGGAGAGGGGCGGGCGCCAGCCTGACCCCGCGGCCAGGGTCGGGTCGGGCGAAAGGGGGGGATAGCAGAGGCGGGGTTTGAGCATCAGCTCACGCAGCTGACGTTCTCGATAGAAGTCCGCCCCCAGGCACGGATCGAGACATCGCGGGCCCGCGGATCGGAAAAGGCCACGCCGCACTGCAGCGGAATGCCTCGGCACGGGCTCCGAGGCTCGACGGGCCTCGGCAGGCCCTGTGCTGCCTGGGAGGCGGCGGCGGCGGCGGCGGCGTCGCCGTCGCTCAGTTCGTCGCCGGCGTCGCCGTCGTCGGCCTCGTCGTCGCCGTCGTCGCCGTCGCCGTCGTCGTCGTCGTCGTCGTCGTCGTCGTCGTCGTCGTCGTCGAAGAGCGATGCTCGAGGATCATTTTTTTTTGTGCTGCGTGTCCCGCCCTCTTCGGGCAGCCGGAGGCCTCGGAGGGACCGCCGCGCAACTGCGGACGCCTGCGGACATCTCTCTCTCGCTCTCGCCCTCGGCGGCGGCGGCCCCCGGCGGCCCCGAAGCCTGCGCGGAGGTCGTCGTCGTCGTCCTCGCCGCCGCCGCCGTCGTCGTCGCCGTCCTCGTCGCCGCCGCCGCCGTCGTCGCCGCCGCCGCCGCCGCCGCCGCCGTCGTCGCCGCATCCGCCGCCGTCGTCGTCGTCGCCGCCGTCGCCGCCGCCGCCGTCGTCGTCGTCGCCGCCGCCGTCGCCGCAGGAAGGCCCGCGCTGGGCGCGGCGCGCAGGCCGCGGGCGGAGGGCGGGGGGGGGGCCTCGAGGAGCGCCCGCGCGCAGCGCGGGCTGCCCCGCCTGGCCGCCCGGAGCAGCGCCGACTCGCCCTCGGCAGCCGCGAGTTGTTTAAACAAAAAAACATGTTTTTGAATTCCCACGTCTTAAGAAGAGTTATTGTTGATCCCCCTCTGGGGCACATGGTGCGATGTCCGTCCAAATTCTCCTCCCAGGCCTCGCTCGCGCATTCAGAAAAAGCAAAGGAACATGACGGGTCACCAAACTGGGCCTCTGGCCCCCGAAGGGGCTGCGCGAAATACGCGCTGCAGGCAAGAAAGATATACCCCTGAAGGGGGTGCGATCAAAAACGAAGAGGGCGTGTATCGAGGATGTGGGAAATTACGTGTTGAATAGCACATGAGCAGATAAGAGCGAGCAAGCGAAAACTGATTGTTACTGGACTCCCACTACTACAAAATATTGTTGATCCCCCCTCGGGAACATAACATGTTCGTTCAATGTGAGTGTCTTCCCGGGGCTCGCACCCGATGATGCTATCCAGGAACATACTGGGTCCCAGAATTGGATTGTAGACCCCTGGTTTACAACAGTGGCGGCTCCCGCCTGATCATTCCTCGCCATTCGTTCCAGAGTCGCGCTCTCCCGCGTGACTTCCTCACGTACAGGAACCGCGCTCGCGCGTGGACGCCCTCGCAATGTATTGAGACGCCGCGCCCTCGACATTCTGGAATCACGCTCTCGCTGTGGACTTCCTCATTATTTATTCGGGGATCGTGCAATCCCTCGAACCTTCCTCGCGAGTCCTTCAGTCATCACGCTTCAGCAACCCGCCTGCTCGACCTAGCCGTCTGGCCCAGCCTTCCCGACCCGCCCGCTAGGGTCTACCAGCCCGATCTGCCCGTCGGGTTTTGCCACGTGGTTTCCGTTCCTAGCTTTCTCTCTCTCCCTCGTGCTGCAGCCTCCCCCTCTCCCCCTTGGGGGCTGCACTAAATACACGTTGCAGGTAAGAGAGATGTATAACCCCAAGGGGGTACGATCGAAGACGAAAAGGGGGGGTATCGAAGATTTGGGATAGACGTGTTGAATGGCTCGCGAACAGATAAGAGCGAGCAGTGTTCAAATGATTGCTGCCGTTGGTCACGAGATCAACGGCCACCACATTGAACGCGCAGGAGATCAAGATAAGAGAGCTTGACACGAACCTACCTCCCCGCGCAAGCAGCGATTGCGCATTCAACTAACAAATAGTATCAACATAAATTATATTAGCAATACTTCCATTATTGCTGGCACTCGTAATCTGAATACGATTGTTCTTATCATTCGACGAAGAGCTCCCCAAACGTGCATCTCAGTTACTGGCACTTCCGTGGGTGGAAGTCTGAACGAAGGAAGCTGAGCCTGTGGCGGCTGAGCGGTCTCTGGCGGTCCCCCCTTGGAGTGCCCAAGTGCTATGACTGCTACGTCGGGATGCTCTCGGGACTCTGAACGAAGACGGAGGGTCGGGTGTGCCTGAACCAGCGTGTCGTCTCAGCGGTCCCACGATATGGGCGCGACCTGGCGAGTGTCGCGCCCCCTCGCGGCGCCCTGTTGGGGTGCACCAGTGCTATGCCGTCTACAGCGCGGTGATCCTGAGGCTCTGGGCAGAAAATGGATCGGGGGCGCCGAAACCAGCGAGCTGCTCGAGGCACCCCCGCAGTATGTGTGCGAACGATCGAGTGCAAGACCCCTTGGCGGCTCCTCGTTGGTTGGGCGCGAGTCGGCAACTGTCCTGCCCCATGGCGGCTCCCTCTCGGGATGCTCACATGGCATGCCTGCCGCATCGAGGTGGTCATTTGGCTTTCACAAGGCAAGAGCCGGGGCCGCCAAACACGCGAACCGCCGGGGGCATCCACAAGATCTGGACGCGAACAAAAAAAAGTTCTAACCCCTGGGGGCTCCCCTTTTGGAGCGATCGAGTGCCATCTGCTACATCGTGATTCGCATGGGGCTCTGGGAGGAAAGACATCTGGGCTGCCAAACAGGCACCACGCATGGGTCATCCCCACAATCTGGCCACGAACGGGCGGATGTCCTATCCCTTGGCGGTTCGTCCATGCCGTGATCAAGGGCCACGCCGTGCTATACCGCGGCGATCGTTGGACTCCCCAAGAGAAACAAGTCTGACCCACCAACCAGGCACACCGCCTGACTCACCCCCGCAAGTGGGCGCGAACCAGCAACATCCACACATGGATCTTGCCCTCTGGCGGCTCCTGCTTGGAGTGCTCAAGCGTCGCGCGTGCTACATCGCGATGCGCATGCAGCCCTGACAGGAAGGAAGACTGGCCCACCAAACAGGCACAACGCCTGAGACAGCCTAACAATCTGGCCACGAACGAGCAGGTGTCCAACTCCCCGGCGGCTCCCTTTCGGGGTGAACAAATGCCCAAGCCTGCGACATCGCGCTGAGCACTGGAATCCCCAGCCTGGGCCACCAGACAGGCAAACCACCTGAGGCATCCTCACAATCTGGGCGCGAACGGGCAGCCGTCCTACCCCCTGCCGGCTCCTCCTTGTGGTGCCTAAGGTGTCACGCAACGGTGATCACCGAGCTCTCAAGAGGAGTGAGTCGGACCACCCGAACAAGCAACCGGCAAGGGGCCCTGTGCCCTGGGGCACACAAATAAACACACACGCACACAAATCACAGGATCCCCCATCTCTTCGCATGTTTTTGGTTGTTGTCTTCCCCAATCACTTCCTATAGTTTCCCATATTTTCCTGGGAATCGACGATTCATTGTGTCTGTGTATTTTTTCCCCTCCTGAAGCCGCTTGAAGCATGACCACAATCTGGACGCGAACGGGGCCGTACAACCATCCCTGGCGGCTCCCCTTTGGGGTGCTGGAACCACCGCCATGCTCAAGAAATCCTCACACAGCGAGTGCGAGGCAAGCCTGAGTGTGTGGCCTGCGTGAGTGAGTCTGAGTGTGAGTTAGTCTGAGTGTGTATGAATCTGAAATGAAAGGTGAGCTTGAGTGCGAGCGTATCGGAAACTGAACGCATCTGCATATGAGCATGGGTGCGCCGGAGGGTTGAGTCCGAGTATGAGCGAGTGCGAGTGTGAGCCTGACTCTGGCGAGAAAGGGGGGCGAGAAAGAGGGCGGAGGCATGACGCTGCCAGCAAGAACCCTATAGTCAGGATCGGGGGAATTTTGGAAAAGGCGTAAGAGGATGAGTACGGCGCGCAGCGCCACCCGAAAGAGGAGCTCTGCTTTCGAAATTAAAGGCTGGATGCGGACATGTACTGCTGAACGCTGACACCCCATACAGCCATAACGCACAGATCCGAACTATATATATATATATATATATATATGTGTATATATATGTATATATATAGATATATGTATATATACGGTGCCTCATTGTATACATATATTGAGAGAGTGAGGGAGACAGAGAGAGAGAGAGAGAGACATGAAGTAAAGTGTTTCAGTCGCCGAGGTCCCAGCTCCCGGTTTCACTCACGATCTCTCCATGCAGTCAGCGGGGACCCCGGACAGCGTGTTTCTAGCAGTCTGTGGTGTGCGATGTGCGTGGGGCAGTCTATCATGTGCAATCTCAGCAGTGCGCTCTATGTTGTGCAGCCTGTGTGGTGCTGTAAAAATCTGGGTGGTACAATCTATGTGGTGCGGCCTATCTGGAACAATGTATGTGGTGGAAGCTCCGTGGTGCGCGATATATGCGGCGCAACCGACGTGGTGCAATCAAAGTTGTGCAGTCTGTGCGGTGCTACCTATCTGGTGCAGTGTAGGTGATGATGCGGTGCGCACTAATGGTACAATCCATGTTGTGCAATCGATGCAATATCTGTTGTGCAGCCGATGTTGCACAATCAATGTGGTGCAACAGATGTGGCGCAATCTATGTGGTGCAATATCTGCGGTGCAATCTACGTTGTGCAATTTAGGCGGCGACGGGGCGGCGACGGCGAAATATAGCCGCAAGACCACGCTCCACGAGACGATGGGCGGCGACGAGGCGGCGACAGCGACAACATAGCCGCAAGACCGACAACCCCCCCCTGATCCTTAGAACCGAGGAGCCCGTATGTGTTTGGAGAAAAGTGGAGAGAGGAGGCGGACGAATGCGAGCGCGAGGATACGCACAAGGGCGCTCTGGGCCAACAGTTTACTCCTGTTGCCCCCCCAGCAGCCAGGCTTCGGGCATCCTGCCGAATCAGCCCAATGTTCCCGACGATGGCCACATGGCCGACGAGGCCGAGGACGACACTGCTTTGATCGTGGCGGGGGAGCCCAGTGGCAAGGTGACATCAGAACTGCCGACGAAGACGCCGAGGCGGCTCGCCATTCTCGAGACATGGCTCCACAGACCGCGCGACCTTAGTGGGCCCTGGAAACGACAAGGCCGTTTTTGTTACCGGTTCCGTCTTGCAATTTTTTTGCCGGTTCCGACGCCGTTTTTTTTATACCGGTTCCGTCGCCGTTTTTTTATACCGGTTCCGTCGCCGTTTTTTGACCGGTTCCGGCTAAGGTTCCAATCCTGGAGCCGTTTGTGTTGCCGTTTCCGGTCGCCGTTTTTTGCCGTTTCCATTTTCAAGGGCCATTTTTCTGGAAACGGTGAAAAAACGGCCCTGCCGTTTCAGGGGCCCACAGAGTCACAGGCGTCAGCGGCGGCCGCAGAAGCGAACACCAACACCGACCACGGAATCGACACCGACCGAACCCGAACCTGGGAGAAGCAGCCGAGACTGGCGGCGCGCAGAGGGGGGTAGGGGGAGGGGGGGAGGCTTCCTGGAAGGAGGCTGCCTCTCAGAAGGCGCCGGCCTTACATCTGTATCGGGAGCGGCCAGGAGGGGGGTGTCCAAGAGGGGGGGGGGTGCAAATAATGACCGGCGGCATGTGCGCGGCCCAGCGGGGGGGCCAGGGACGTAATCAAATAAGAAGAGGCGCCACGAGATCTAGGGAAATATCATGGCCCCCGCCATGATATCCCCCCCCCCTAGTCATCACCCCCCTCTTTTCCGCTCCCGACCTGTAGAGAAGGCCCACGCCCTCTAAGAAGCAGGGGTGCTTCCAAGAAGCCCGCCCCCCTCTGGCCATCGCTCGGACGTCCATTCCCTGTGCCTTTTCTTCGTTTCGTGCGTGGTTTTTTTCGCGAAATGATCAAGGATGCTCCTCGATGGCCCTCGCCGGAGGAAGAATGCACGCGTCCGAGCGATGCCAAGCCCTCCCCCTGCCGCCCCCTCCGCGCGCGGCCGACGGGAGCGGCGCAACGCTGGGGCCACGACACGGCTGCACCGAGAGCCGAGCTGGCCGCGTGCCACCGGCGCCGCCGCGCCGACACTGCCCTGGGCCTCCCCGGTCCCTCCTCTCTTCACGGAAGGGGCCCCAGGACACACAAAAAAGTACACACAAATAAATAAAAATCCCAATCTGTTCTTACATGTTCTGGGTTTTCGTCTTCCCCCCCACTTCCCATACTTGTCCACATTTTCTGGGGAATCGACGATTACTTGTGTCTGTGTGTTTTTTTTCCCTCCTCTCTTCACCCCGAGCCGTGGTGCTCGCCTCCCCGGCGCGCGCGCGCGCGCCTGTCCGCGAGCAGGCCAGCGGCAAGCGCGTGCGACGCAGTGCAACCTTGCGTGTTCGACGGTGGGCCCCTCACGCCTCACGCGCTCGACGTGCGACGGGGTCGCTGCCGGGGCATCTTCGGCGGTCTGCCGCGGTCTTCGGACGGTTTCGGGGCGGCCTGCGGCGGTCTCCCGACTGTCTGCGGCGCTGTCCGGCGGTCTTTGGCAGTCTCCCGCGGTCCTCGGCGCGAAGCAGCTGGATGGCTGCGATCAACGAGGGCTCCACGATCGACCACCTCACGAGATCGACACCCCGCCGACACGCCGGGGGTTGCGACGACCATGCAAAAAACGGGCTGCGGAGGCACAGCCTCGGAACGAGATCCGTCGACAAACGACTACGTTGTCTTATAGCCGCCGCCGCCCTTAGGAGGAGGAGGAGGAGGAGGAGGAGGAGGAGGAGGAGGAGGAGGAGGAGGAGGAGGAGGAGGAGGAAGAGGAGGAGTAGGAGTAGGAGTAGGAGTCAAGCTAGACAGCTCGAGCGAGTCAAGCATGGCATGCCCAGTCCCACCCGCCCTCCCACAACATAAGAAGCAAAGCTGGCACAACTGGGGGCCGAAGTCACACCGGCCAGCCGGTTTGGTACAGCTGATGCGGCCGCGATGGCGGTTGCCGACGGGAACTGGCGAGCGCGTGTTGAATGCCGCGCACGCATTGCCAGACGAGTCGAGAATGGCCCGGTACACCGCAGGAAGCCAGAGGTGGCCGGAGGAAGCCCGACGGTCTGACAGGACACCCCAAAGCATTTTTGTGAAAAAGCATTGGGTTTTTGATGTTTTTATGTTGAAATGCTTGCAAACACACGGTGTTCGGTAGGATTCTGACATGAACGCGCGAGTGTGCTCTTTGTGGTATTTTTTGCACAGGATTCGCGGCCTGGGTGCATGACAGAGCATCGCGAGTGCACCGCGCGATGACGTGAAATCGCTGGATTTGACCGAATTCTTAAGATTCCTATGGTTTTCCTATGATTTCAGCAAGAGGGCCCGGGCGGGAAATTTGTACATTTTTTGTGAAAAAAGCATTGGGTTTTTGATGTGTTTATGTTGAAATGCTTGCAAACACACGGTGTTCGGTAGGATTCTGACATGAACGCGCGCGTGTGCTCTTTGTGGTATTTTTTGCAATGGATTATCGCCGTGGACGACAGGACGTCCATGTCGAGAGGAAAAATAAGAAAAATGTTGATTTTGTATTGTTTTTTACAGGTTAGGATGGGACCACCCGGATGCGGCCCCTAATGGCCGGCCTGAGGGGGGAGTAGGAGTATATTCTAATAAGGAATAAGGATATGGAGAGAGGAGGAAGGAGGAGGAGGAGGAGGAGGGGAGGGAGGAGGGAGGGAGGGAGGGAGGGAGGGAGGGAGGGAGGGAGGGAGGAAGGGAGGAGGGAGGAGCGAGGAGGAGGAAGAAAGGAAAGGACAAGGGTGGGGGAGGAGGAGGCGAGGCCCAGCGCGCCATGCGGCCCGAACCGATCCGTCTGCGGCCTCGGCGCGCGCGCGCGCGCCCGCGAGGCCGCGCTCGAGCGGAAGGGCGCCGCCACAGACGGCCGCCGGCGGCGCCGCTGGCCGCCGACGGCGCCCTCGGGGCACCGCGCGGGCACGCCAGCCAGCCCGCCGCGCGCGCGCGCGCGAGGAGCGCGGCCGCTCACTCGCCGCGGGCGGAGGGGCGCGCCGCAGGGGCCGTCGGGGAAGGCTGCAGGCTGGAACCCCACCACCCAGCCCCGGGACCATGCTGCAGGCTCGTGATGCGGGAGCCAGGCTGCTGTGGTGGAGGGGCCCTGGGGCACACAAACAAATACGCACAAATAACAGGATTCCCCATATGTTGTCACAGTTTCTGGGTTTCTGTCTCCCCCCCCCACTTCCCATGTTTTCCCATATTTTCTAAGGAATCGACGATTGATTGTGTATGTGTGGCTTCTTTCCTGTTGAGATGACTTATACAAGAAAGGGAACCTTGCCACCAAACGAGCCTGGGCGCAGTAGGAGGGCTGCAGCCGAACATAGGTCGGGTGTTGGCAGAACTGGGTTTAGTGGAACCTGGTCCAGTGATCTGTACCGGGAACTGCCGTCACCCGACAAAACACCAGCTGTGGCAAACCTGGTTTCGTGATTCTGGCCGATTCAGAAGCTCCGGGGCCCTACCACGAACCGGGTCCCCTTACCTGGGGTCCTGGCCATACCCGAATGGGATCAAAGACATCACAACTTCAGAAACCCGGGCCGGCCTCCTTTGGCGGCGCGCACCAGGGGGGTATGGGGAGGGGGGAAGGCTTCTTAGAAGCACCTCTGCTTCTTAGAAGGCGCGGGCCTTCTCTACAAATGTAAGGCCGGCGCCTTCTAAGCAGCAGCCTCCTTCTAAGAAGCCTTCCCCCCTCCCCCTACCCCCCTCTGCGCGCCGCCAGCTCCTGGAAGTGCCTCCACGCAGGCCAGGGCGACCTTCTGCCTCGTTCACGCTGGGGGGAGCGACGGGCTCAAGGAGCCTGGCCAGCTTTTTCCGGCAGGGTGCTTCAGAAACGTGGGCCAGGGTGTTTGGGGAGGAGGCTTCTTGAGCAGATGCTCGACTGCACAGTCGGACTCGATTGGACAGGACACGCGAGAGGACACAGGAGCCTGCCGAGGGCCACATTGCCACAGGAATGTAGGAAGCATGGGTCGCGAGACACAGGACACAAGGGCACCCTTGATTCTGCAGGGTCGACCTACTAATCTGGGCCGACTGTAGAGGCACAGCCACGGATTGACCCTAAGGTTGTGGATGCCATGACAATGGACATCCTAACAGTCCTATCATTGAGTTAAACATGTGTTCAAACGGTATAAAAACATGCTCTAAACATGTTACAAGCATGATTGTCCATATGTAGCATATGTTTGAACTGTATGTTTTAGACATCTGGAAATCATTTGGCAGCATGCCTCCTCTCCATTATCGGCGGTGGACAAACCTTCCTTTAGCAAACCTCCCCTTAGCGAAAACGGCTTGGGACCGAAACCGACGGACCTGGACCCGCGGAAATGACGGCCGCGACGCCCCCTCGCGGACCGAAAACGGCCAGTTCGCTCATCGACGTGTCAGGGCAGGAGGTCTGCCCACCCCCGACATTCATCGACTTCCACGACCCTCTCGCGAACCGAAAACGGCCAATTCGCTAACCGACGTGTCAGGGTAGGAGGTCGATCCACCTCCGATTTTCAGGGGGCCGAGGGGGGGGGGGGGGAGCGACCACGAGCGCACGGGAGCGACCGCGAGCACGGTAGGGGGGAGCGACCACGAGCGTCTGTCCACCCCCGACATTCATCGACTTCCATAACCTCCTCCTCCTGTTCCTGCTCCTCCTCGTCCTCCTGCTCCTCCTCCTCCCCCTCCTCCTCCTCCTCCTCCTCCTCCTCCTCCTCCTCCTCCTCCTCCTCCTTCTCGTTCTGCTCCTGCTCCTCCTGCTCCTGCTCCTCCTCCTCCTCCTCCTCCTCCTGCTCCTGCTCCTCCTCCTCCTCGCCCTCCACCTCCTCCACAGACCCCAAGGAGCATCGCGCCCCTCCCGGACCCGAAGAGCGGCCCTCCTCTCCGCGTCTTGCCCGCCCCGTGCTGTGCGCGGCCCTGGGGCGAGGGCCCCCCTCGGCCGGCCCCTCCCCGCCACGACCGGGCACGTCCGTGGCGCCCCGCGGGGACGCACGACCCGAGGAGGAGGAGGAGGAGGAGGAGGAGGAGGAGTGAGATGATGAAAAGGAGGAGGAGGAGAGGAGGAGGAGGAGTGAGGAGGAAGGAGGAGGGAGAGGGAGGGAGAGGAGTGAGAGGGGGGAGTAGGGGAGGAGGAGGAGGAAGGAGGAGAGGAGGAGGAGGAGGAGGAGGAGGAGGAGGAGGAGGAGGAACGCCACAGCTTCACGCTCAGGTTGGTCAAACGTCAACATAGGAGGAGGAGGAGGAGGAGGAGGAGGAGGAGGAGGACGAGGAGGAGGAGGAGGAGGAGGAGGAGGAGGAAAAGGAGGAGAGCACAACCCTGGCCCGGCCACAGAGCCTGGGCGGCCGCTCAGCAGCTCCCAAGCCCCGCGGTCAGCTTTTCGTGTTCGTTTTGTCTTCGTGTTCCTTCGTTCTGTCTTCGTTCTGCCTTTGCTGCGCAATGGCATCAAAACGAAGAGGGCCCACGACATCGCCAAACACACCGTTCCGCTGGAGCCCCGGGGCAGACAGGGGGGAATCTTCCCCACGTGGCTCGGGGGCGCGCAACCATGGATCCGTCGCGCGGTCGCCAAATCCATGGATCAGGGGAGGTGCCCTCCCCAAAATGCGGCCGGTGCCACACCGCTCGGCGGCGGAAATCTCCGATTCGCCATGGAAACGGGAATCCACGCCCCCTTGATCCATGTTTGCGATCGCCTGAGTGGCTCCTGGAGGAGGAGGAGGAGGAGGAGGAGGAGGAGGAGGAGGAGGAGGAGGAGGAGGAGGAGGAGGGGGAGGAGTATAGGGAGGATGAGGAGGAGGAGGAGAAGGAGTGAGGATGAGGAGGAGGATGAGGAGGAGGAGGAGGATGAGGGAATAGGGAGGAGGAGGAGGAGGTAGGGAGGTGCGGAGGAGGAGGAGGAGGAGGGAGAGGAGGAGGAGGAGAGGAGGGATGTGGGGAGGGGGGGAGGGAGGGAGTGGCAGGAGGAGGGAGAAGGGAGGAGGTCAGCCAGAGGGGCTGGCTGGCCCCCGAGAGCGCGTTGCCCCCCGTCAGCGCTGCGCCCAGAGGCCGCGCGGCCGCTCAGTCGGCGGCGGGCGCGGCGGCGCCGGCAGGCGTGGCCGCGGCCTCGCGGTTCGCCGCGCGGGCCTCGCCGGCAGCACCCCGCAGCAGGAAGGCGAAGACCTCTCCGGGGGGGAGGGGGGGGCCTCCTCCTCCTCCCTTCTTTTTCACCTCCTCCTCCTCCTCCTTCCTCCTCCTCCCCCTCCTCCTCTCCTCCCTCATCCTCCTCCTCCTCTCCCCGCCTCCTCCTCCTCTCCTCCTCCTCCGCCTCCTCCTCCTCCTCCGCCTCGCCTCCTCCTCCTCCTCCTCCTCCTCCTCACCTTCCTCCTCCTCCTCCTCCTCCTCCTCCGCCTCCGCCTCCGCCTCCTCCTCCTCCTCCTCCTCCTCCTCCTCCTCCTCCTCCTCCTTCTCCGTCTCCTCGCCCGCCGATCGGGACGGCGGCGGCGGCGCTGACGCCGGCGAAGTCCCCGCCGCCAGCAGCGGGGACGGCGGAGGGCGGTCAGGAAGGCCACGACCAGGACGACGGCGACGAGCGGGACAGCGACGTTCACGACGACGGCGGCGGCGGCACGTTCGTCGACGAGGTCCGCGGCGGGCGCCAGCGTCGGAGGGCCTCCTCCGTTGCCGCGTGCGTCGTCGCGGGGGGACTCTCGTGGCCCGCGCTCAGGGTGAGCACCTAGGGGGGCACCCTTTGCTGCGGCCGCAGCCCTCCCTCCCAGGTGCAGGAGGAGAGAGGATGAGGGAGGAGGCCTCCTCTGCATCGTGCTGCCAGTGCTGATGGTGCTGCTCAGGCGCCCTCTCCCCCATGGTGCCCCGCCCCCCCCCTACGCAGCGGCCGCCTGGAAGCAAACTCTGGCATGGCAGGCAGCTGCCGCTGCTGGCCTCTGCTCCGGGATGGCTGGAGGACGGGGCTCCCATGCCGTGGCGTGGCTGACACACTTCTTTGATTCGCGGGTCGAGAGCGAGCCTCTTCCGATCGAAGCTAAGCGGGCCGCGCAGAGCTTTCATTCACATAGGAGGGAAAATAGAAGGCGGGGCCTCACGTCGAGGCCGAGAGAGGGCAACGCCCCGGGAACAGGCGGTGCCGAAAGCGAAGTGCCTGCAGAGGAACGCCTTGAGCATGAACCCG
>CAUYUJ010009441.1:10000-32500 GCA_963575745.1 Prorocentrum cordatum | reverse complement strand
CGACGAGACGATCTGGGTAGCGGTATCCGTACCTTCTCCTCTGAGAACTGCTGCCAGCTCTCGTACCCAGTTTTGTTTCATACCCGCCTCAATCGTACCGCGCCAGGCGCCGAGGGGGCGGCCACGCAATTCTCGAGGCGTGCCGTGCGGCGGAGCCGAAAACAAAAAAAACAGCTACAGGCAGCAACTGTCGCAGCACACATGTCCCAAGTACATGGGGCGAGAATGATGCCATGGCTCAACGTGCATTCCAGGATTTCACCAGCAGGGCCGGACCTAGACGTTGCTTTTTCGTTTTGTGTTCGTTGTCGTTGTGTTGCTCGTCTTGCTCTACCTGGTTTCCTGTGCCTCCCTGCCAAAACGAAAAACAAAATACAGCCGAAATCCAGTAAAACAGCGTTTAGGTCCAGCCCTGTTCAACAGTATGTGGCGGCGCGGCCAGTGCGGAACACTATGATATATATATATATATATATATATATGAGAATGCCTGAAGCCTTGGTGGAATTCATGGAGCGGTAGCTGTATCATAACCCCTCGCTCCTCTGGCCAATACCCCGCGAGGAGCTGGACACGAGCATGTGAAAAAAACACCTGTTTGATCACTCGGGGCCAGGCGCCGGATCACGCCAGGTCGAACACGCGGGCGTCCAGCAGAACGCTGGGGCCCGCCCGAAGACTGACAGATGAAGTGTGCAGCCTCGAGGACGAGGACGAGGAGAACAAGGGAGGCGGAAGGTGGGGGGTGAGGGGAAGAGAAGAGAAGAAGAAGAAGAAGACGACGAAGAAGACGAAGACGAAGAAGAAGACGAGGAGGGAAGAGAAGACGGAGGCCTCCGGTCTCCAGAAGCTCTCGAGGGCCGCAGAAGCCCGAAGAGGCTCCAACGCACGCACGCACACGCACACGCACACGCACACGCACACGCACACGCACACGCACACGCACACGCACACGCACACGCACACGCACACGCACACGCACACGCACACGCACACGCACACGCACGCACAAACACACGCAGACGCACACGTGCGCACGCACGCGCCAAGCCGTCACCTCGACCCTCCAGGGCCACGCGGCGGAGGGCCACCGTCCCCGAGGGACCTGCGCTGAACCCGAGCTGCCCGGGGCCCCGCGCGCGCGGAGGCTCGGCGCCCGCGCCCTCCGCCGGCAGCTCCCCGCCACTCGCGTTGGGTCGGGCGTGGCCCTCCTCCTCCTCCTCCTCCTCCTCCTCCGCCTCCTCCTCCTCCTCCTCCTCCGCCTCCTCCTCCTCCTCCTCCTCCTCCTCCTCCGGCGGATTTGGGGCGAAAAATCGGAAACACGGCAACACAAATACCCAAAGATAGCCCACAGAGCAGTCCAACCATCGTCCCCAGACTATCTCTTGACTATGCTGTGAATGCTCCTCCTGTAGAGGGACGGGCCCGACGCAACGCTCGCGCCTGCGGCGCCGCCCCCGTGCGCGCCCCCCCCCCCGCGCGCCCGGGGGACGGGGCGCGGGAAGACGGGGCTCCCGGCGCCGACTCGAGGAGGCCGCGCGAGGCCTCCGAGGAGGCCTCCGCGGGGCCGAGGAGCTCCAGCTTTTCTGGGAACCACACAGCGCGCGCTGCGTGGCTGGGTGGGTGGGTGGGTTCGCTGGCACACACGGTGATGGCATCGGATAAGGAGACCTTCGGAATCCAGGGTCTCGAAGCCGGTGGAAAGCCAATCGTGGACTCGCCATAGACATCACCGCCGCCCTCATCAGATAAGGAACCCTCCAGGGTCTGAAGCCTCCTGAGCGCTTTCCTTTCCGAACGCCCCCACTGTAACATAACACGTTGCGCGCGCACTACGAGCAGTATACCTGTGCGCTCAACAACAGGCGCTGCTGCAACGGGGGCGGGTGAAGCGGAGGGCGTTATGTCAGCTACTGGGCGGGCGGGTTGGAGGCCGCATGGCGCGCGTTGTGCGTTCGAGTAATAACCGTCAGCTCAAGGGGGGGGGACACAACTGAATCGGCACAGGTTCCAGGGTGTCCCACGCTTCCACAGCCAGCTCCCGCGTATTCTCCTCTTCCCCATCCACGTGCCATGGCCTCCTGCACAGTCCTGGAGATCCACGCTGTTGGGTGGTTGCGCCGACTTTCCCTCCTGACGAGACCCAGCGGCTGCGAAAGCACACAGACAGATACCTTGGCCAAGCTGTGCTCCTCGTCATACGCTTCTTGGGAACCTCATGGAGCTTCAGGGGAACTCTTCGGGGCGTCTGGTCTTAACCTTCACGAACAACTCCAGCTGTCACCTTCACCGTGAGGGTCCGCTTCCAGGGTCGGCGGCACCGGCCATAAGGCCTTCACAATCCATGTTGTTTTGTGGTTGTGCCGATTATTCCCGGTTAACCCAAAAGGGGGTCCAGCGAAAAGAGGGTGGTGCAATAGATTTGGTCAATAATTCTGTGGGGTTGCACTAGTTTTGGGGTGTGCAATACATTCGGGGGCGCAAATGGATTGCTGGATTCTCGCGTGCAACACATTCGTTGCAACACAATGCGATACCATTGTCTGGCGCAACACATTTGCAATACAATTGCCCCAAATCTATGGCCCCACACCCTTTCAGCTGGACCCCCTTTGGGGTCACGAGGACTTTTCCCCCAAACGACAGTCCGCGCTCGCGCCAATCTTTGCCTCCCGACGACGCCCGGTCCCCGAGGCCTCCAGGGGCGCCCTGGGCGGCCTCTCGGAGGGCCGCCGAGGCCCGCGGAGGCCCCGTGGCGCCCCAGAGCCCAGATCCTCCTCGAACCTGGTCCTCCTCCTCCTCCTCCCTCTCCTTCTCCTCTCCTCCTCCTCCTCCTCCTCCTCCTCCTCCTCCTCCTCCTCCTCCTCCTCCTCCTCCTCCTCCTCCTCCTCGTCCTCGTCCTCGTCCTCCTCCTCCTCGACCATCCGAACCCCCGAACCTCGAGGGCGATGATCGGCGGCGAGCGAGGGGGCGAAGCGAGAAGGAGAAAGCCTTCTCAGAAGGCGACGGGGCCCCTCAGAAGCCCTCCTGCCTTCTGGAAACTGTTCTGCGTCCTGCGTCCTCGCCAAAGGCTCAGGCTTCTCAGAAGGCCGGGGGGGTTCTGAGCATTCTGAGAAGGCCCGTTCCTTCTCACTCCCCCCCCGCAGCCGACCTGGACACCCGACGTCGTCATTTTTGGTCGCAGCGTGGCTCCCTGAGATGTCTGGACCCCTTCCCCGCGACCGGCGTTTCGTCCTGAGCCGTGCTTCGAGGGTCCTGGGGCCCAGCGAGGGCCCATATCCAGCCCCCCCCCCAAAAAAAATCCCGTTGTGCTTCCCGTCGTGCCTGTTCCACGACGCGAAGGCTTCTGGGCCATCCGCACGGCACACAAAACAAATGCGCAAAAGGGACGGTGAAAAGCCTGCTCAGGAGGAGAGACTGGACCAGGGGCACCCCAGAAGCCCACCACCAGCAGAAGCTGCCCGTCGTGACAGGTGCTCGCAACGAGAGGATGCCCCTGGTCACACGGCCGCGCCTGTGAGGTTGAACGTCAGGGGGGGCGGGCTCAGGGGGGAAGCATCGGCCTGGAATCGGCGATGCGTCTAGATGCCTCCCAGACGGGATCCGAGTAGATGGGGTCGAAAAATCGCGCCACATCGCCAATGCATCCCGATGTATCGGCGACGTCGGCGTGGGGAAACACGGGATCCGCATCGAGCCGCATCGCCGATGCGTCGGCGATGCGGCGAGATCCTCCGACCCCGTCTCCTCCGACCCCATCTAGACGTCCTGGAACATCGCCGACAGCTCGGCGATAGGCCCCCGACGGCGAATCCGCACGCTCCTGGGCGGTGTGGGCCATGGGACTCCCATCGGTGATCCACAGGCGACTGGAGGCCGACGCACCGACATTCAGCAAGCCGCCGCTGTCGCATCTCAATCCGCGATCGGGGAGCCCCTGTGGGCCCGCACCAGGGGAGGTCGCTCTGGCGAAAGTCCAACTCTCACGTGTAGCCGATCGTTGCAGCCCTGTCCTGGCGGAGCGACGACGACGCCAAGGGCGCCTCCTCCTCCTCCTCCTCCTCCTCCTCCTCCTCCTCCTCCTCCTCCTCCTCGGGCCTCGTCACCAGCCCGATCAGGAACCTGGCCGCGCCCAGCGCCTCGGGCCGGGCCTCGGGCCGGGCTCCCGCGGCGGCCTGCCGGGGGCGGGCTGCGCGGAGAGCAGCACGGCCCAGGCCAGGCTCGCGCACTCGCGCCCGCGGGCAGCAAGAGCAGGGTGGGAGGTCTGTGGCCGTTTGGGGCCTCGGTGGGACGCAGAAGTGCGCACTAGTACTGCGTGCCCCGGTTGGAACTACACGTCCGACCCAAGCATGCAGCACAGACATGTTGCAGTCCATCGTCTCCCGAGAGGGATGGCCAGAAAGGGCCCACCACGGAGCTTGTACTAAAAGACTTCCAAGCGGGCGCGACGCCCTCGCGTGGCCGACGCACATACGGTCAGCCCGTGTAAGGGTGCGCGATAGGGATGCGAGGGCCTTAGAAGTCCATGTTGACACTTTGCTGGCGGGGCGCGGCCAAGGAAAGCGGCCAATGATGGACCGAGGAGGCAAGGATGCAAGGGTGCCCTTGGGAAGGTTGCCCATCCTGACCATGCGGGTTGACTGTAGGAGCTCGACCACAAGAAACCTTCCAAAGGAAACCCAACCCTAAGACCCAAGAACGTCCACTGATTTTTGGTGTGGGAGCGTCACGCTTTCCACAGCAAAACCATCGAAACCTAAGAGACCCAGGGCACCCTGGAAACAAGCAGGGTGTTTATTTACATGGGTATCCACTGTATCGGGCCCCGGGGCCATCAAAAAACTACTCGGGATGAAAAACAGTCCCAGGGAAGGAGACGGGACTTCTGGGGACCCAGTGCTGATAAAATCAGGGCACCCCATGTCTGGGAATGCAGCAGTTGACGATCTCATGCCTGCGACTGAGTCGAGTTAAAACGGCGATTGCCGCCCTTCAAGAAAAAACAACATAAACATAAACTTGTGGCGCTCCGCGCGGATTTCTTGGATCTGCGCTGGACCCCCCTCCCTGGCGCGCGGAGCGCGCCAGGGTCGGCGCCGGATGCGCCGCGGGGCGGGGCCCAGCGCGGATCCAAGAAATCCGCGCGGAGCCCGGAAAGTTTCTGTTTATGACGTTGTTTCTTCTTCGATGCCAGCACGCGCGCGCTGGAGCAAGGAGGGGAAGAGAAAGGAAGGTGCTGTTAAGTCGGGCATGTCCTCCTACAGGCGGACTTTGGGGGAAAGATGGAGAACGGCCAAGACGTACCAAAACATCGAGATGGCAAAAAAAAGTTCCAAGATCGTCCCCAGACTGCTTGTTTTTGTTTTACAGTTTTTGGGCACTCCTCCTGTGGAGGGACATGCCCGACTGGCCAGTGCTGTCGGACTGCCCCGCTCCAGGCTTCGGCTGTGCGGCTGGTCCAAGCACGCTCGGCGGCGCGCCCGGGGGAAGGCAGGCGGCGCACACCGGCGAAGGCGTGGCAGGTCGCGGCGGGTGGCTCCCGCAGCTGTTCGGCCTCTGGCGGCGCCCACACAGGGGGGGGCAGGGGGGAGGGGAAGGGCTCCTCAGAAGGGGGCTGCTTCTCAGAAGGCGCCGGCGTTGCATCTGCAGACAAGGCCCGCGCCTCCTAAGAAGCAGGGGTGCCTCTGAGAAGGCTTCCCCCCTCCCCCTGCCCAGTGGCCGACCCTCGTCGGACTCAGGGGCCTCCAAAAAATTACTACTCGGGAGTGGAGGAAGAAAACAAACAAACAAAAAAAAAAAAACAAAAAAAACGTACACATACACTCTTGGAGGTCCGCGCGGGTTTCTTGGATCTGGGCTGGACCCCCCTCCCTTTCGCGCGGAGCGCGCCAGGGGCGGCACCAGAGGCGCCGCCGGGGGGGCCCAGCGCGGATGCAAGAAATCCGCGCGGAGAGCCAACAGATGTTTGCTAGAACCACGCGCGCGCTTCGCGCGCGCTTAGGTTCCAGCGAGCTCCAGTTGTAGTCTAGAGTGTCCGGCATCGGAGGACATCTCTTGTCACAAGGATCGTGCACCTCAGGGATCTCCACCTGAGACCCCTCAGACAGGCTTGGCTGAGGGTCCACCCGCCCATGCCGGCACACCCCTCGCAGGCATCGCGCCCTGCAGGGAGACCCACTTAATTACATCCCCAGAGACGAGGTTCGCACAGTGGCACGCCCCTCACGCGGACCGTGCCCGCAAGTAAATGCATTTGCGGCACCAGAGGGGAGCTTCATGACATCGCCCTGCACACTTCGGCACACTTCTCACACGGATCGTGGCCCGCAAGGACATCCACGGACAGCCCAAAAGACGAGGTTCGTATCCCGCCATCCCGCCTACTTCGGCACACCTCGCACAGCCCACAGGGATCTCCACCCACGGCCCCAAAGGCAGGGTTCGCACTGCCCGCCCCCGGGCCATTGCGGCACGACGATGCGGCAAACCCGCGAACTTCTGCCGAACAACTTCCCGAAGAAATGAAAAGAACAAAGCATCGAATTTTTGGCCGCGAACGAATCCGCGAACTTGTACCAAACAACTTCCTCAACAAATGAATAACAAATCTGGCTTGAATATGCAATGGGCTGGCTTGAAAAGTACGGGCCTCTTGTAGATATTCCTGCTTGGGCTACCTTGAAAGCCTTGGGGCCCGCTTGGGGCCCTCTTGGGCTCTTCTTCGAAGTTGTGGGGCCGTCTCGAGCCTCGGCGCCTTTTGAAGATCTCCCGAAGCCATCTGAAAGAGACGAGCGTGAGATTTACTGAATATGGAGAAACCTGAATGCTTTTTGCGCTTATGGCTCGCTGGGGTCATTTTGGAGGACCTTTGGGAGCTCCACTGGGACATCTTGTGTCTCCTGGAGGCAGCCTTGAAACATCTTGGAGCGCCTTGGACCACTAAGGGGCCATCTTGGCGGCCAGAAAGCGTCCTCCTGAACCCGCGCGGAACCCTCTTCAGGCCGAAAGGCTCACCCAAAGACCCCAAAGCGGATCCCGGAGCCAAGGGGGGGGGGGCCAATTGGGTTGCGACGGGGGGAGTTTGGGAAAAGTGGGCCACCCCAAGGCCACCCCAGGTCCCCTCCCCCATGGGCGGTCCCGTCGTCTTCGTACGTCGTCCGACATCCGTCGTCCGTCCGCCCGCCATGTTGTTTCTCTATGATAGCTCTGCCGCGGAGATCTTCTCTCGCTTGCTTTCTCAGCAGAAGATGCCAGGGATGCAGCGGCCAGCACTGTACATGAGCTGTTACCTTGGGCTGCAGCTCGCTGGACACTGCTGCGCGAAAGGCGCTGCTAACCCTAGGCTGCAGTGCCACGCAACTACATACCCCAGTATTATCTATCACACACGGCACTTAAACGAGAGATGGACATGCTTGGTTCGCGCATGGATTCTTTGCCCTCTGAATGAATGAGCATCTAACCCGAACCCCAAATTCCCCGATTTCTTTGGGCCTTCGGAGACTCCTCGAAACCGTCTTGGGGGCGATCCGGGGCTCTCTGGGGCAGTCTTGACGGTGGTTTGGGGCCGATTATAGGAATACGCCTGGCGTGTGGGCCAGAGGCCTCATGGACGTATCTTGTGTCTCTTTGGAAATCTCTCGGAGTACAATTTTGGGCCTCTTGCGGGGGGGTTCGGGATCTCTTAGAGACTAGGTTGGGCACTGTTTTGGGTTTCCTGGGGGCCTTCCGGCCCTTGGGGGGCCTTCTCGGCGGCCTCGTGGGCCGTCTTGAAGGCCATTGTGGCCGTCTGGGAGCAGCATTGGGCTGTCTTCGAGCGCTTGTGGGCTCTGGGAGCCATATCATTGCGCTCTTCAGCCATCTTCCAGAACACCTGGGGCGCTTTGGGAGCCTCTTGGGCCAGCTTGGGGGCCTCTGGGGGGGTCTGGGGCCCCCTTGTGGGACGTCTTGGGGCGATCTTGAGGGCCTCTTGGGCCGTCTTGGAGGCCTCTTGGGATGTCCTGGGGCGATCTTGGGGTTCTCTGATGCTGTCGTGGACGCTATTTAGATCAAAAAGGGAAGATGCTAGAAATATACGCTCCCCCGGAGAATTGGGACGTTGTATCTTGCGGCCCTCATAAGTGTCCTCTTGGAGCCCTCTTGGGGGGTTTGGGGGGCCTCTCGGGCCGTCTAGAAGCCATATTGGGCGTCTTGGCGCGCTCTTGGACCGTCTCGGAGGCCTCCTGGACCGTCTGGGGAGCGCCTTCGGCCCCTCCGAAAGCGGGGGGGGCCCTTCGAGCCCCAGAAGGCCTCTCCAGGCGGCCCCAGAAGGCCTCTCCAGGGAGGTCCAGAGGTTTGCTCGGTAGAAGTCTGGAGGTTTGTTCGGTTCCTGTTCGGAGTTTTTTGTCGGTTCCTGTTCAGGGGTTTGTTCGGTGCCTGTTCGGGGGATTGTTCGGTAGAAGTTCGGAAATTGGTTCTGGAATTCGTGGGCTTGGTGTAGTTTCATTGAGGCACACCCCATCACGTGGATCGTGCCCACAAGGAGCACAACCTAAAGGCCCGGAAGGTTCGCACAACGCCCCCCACCCGCCCATGTTGGCACACCTGTCACGCGAATCATGCCCCAGAATAGGCATCTTTGCATGGCGCCCCCGCACCCATTTCGGAACATGCCTGGCACGAGGCGTGCCCAGAGGTCCACTTGAGGCCCCAGTGGGCGTGTTCGCGCGGCCCTTCTCACGGATCGTGCTCCACAAGGAGTTCAGCGCACCCGTGCAGGACGCTGCTGGAAGTCGTCCTTGAGGCCTGTCTTCGCCGTCTTCGAGCCCGCTTGGAGCGCTTCGGGGCTGTCTTGGAGGCAATCTCAGGCGTCTTGAGTCCTCTTGGACCGTCTTGGTGCCCTCCTGGGGCCTCCTTTGGGACTTGTTGGGCCGTCACGGGGCTATCGTGGAGGCCTCTTGGGTGCTCTGGGGCGATCTTGAAAGCCTCTTAGGCCATCTGGACCGTCGGCAGGCAGAAAAAAATGCACAGATCCTTCAAAAGCCAACCTGAAATCATGATTTTAGCTTCTTCGGGCTTTCCTAAGGGATGTCTTGGAAGCGTCTTGGCCGCCTCGGAAGCTATCTGGAGCTATCTGGACTCCGCATAGGGCCGTGTGGGGTACATCTTGGGGCCATCGTGGGCTCTCCAATTGGAGGAAGGGTCTACATGCACATTAGCATCGCAAATGTAGCGTGGCGAAGACCGCTGTGGCAGAACTGCTGCGAAGGGTTCCAGGCTCGACAGCGTCGGGCATTCACAAAATCCGCCGACCCCTTGTGGGTCTCCAGGCGCGCGAAATTCGCCCCCATAATCCCCCCCCCCCCAGGACCCCAAAACCAGGAATGTGACCCCCCCAGCCCCAAACGACCCTCCCCCCGAACGCCCCGTCGCAAAAGCGCGCCGGACTACCAACCGGCAACCCCGTCATGAATGATCGCTGCATTCGGAGAAATCGTGATGGAGTTGAAAAAAAACAAGGCAAGTTGTTAAGACGTGGAAGAATCACCTGCAGTACTGGGGCTCTGCTCTGGGTAATGCTTCTCGTGGGTGCTCGTGATGACCGTCCAGGTTGACAGCTCAGCTGGCCACGACGCGCACTCCTGCAGCTCGACGGTGCGGGACGAGAAGCCGTCCTGCTCGGCCCTCTCCTTCCCGAGGACGAGGCAGAGGCTGGTGTTCACCACGGCGAACTGCCAGCTCGGGGTGTACCTGAACTTCTGCAGAGAGTCGGGCGCCCGGCACTCTACCATGACAAGCCCAGTCCCAGCCTCGAGGGACCCAGCGACCCTGAGGCAACCGCCGCGGGTGTTGTTCAGGTCCGCCTGCCAAGTCCTTCCGTCCTGCTCCCCGTCATACATCGGATTGCATATACCGTTGAAATTCTGCGACACGATCGACTCCGTGTCGGGGTCGTACCGGAACTGGGTGTCCGCACCGTCCGACTTGCAGGTGTGCCCCTGGATGCTGTCGCACTGCGGGTGGGGCGGGGACCCAGCGATGTCGAGGCAGTAGCCCCAGTAGTTGTCGAGGTCCACGAGGTCTGCGAGATAGATGTTGGGCCCCGGGACGTACGGGTTGCCCTCCACGGCGCTCCGCTGGCTGCGCTCTGCCCCTCCCGCGCCCCGCTCGAGGACGGGGCGGGGCCTCGACAGCGCAGAGGCCGTCTGCAGGGCCTCGAAGCCGATGGACGCGTGCTCGCACTCCTGCTCGTGGCCCACGTCCGCCTCCGAGCGCGCGGCCCCGCCGGAGGGGCCGCGGCCCGCGGAGGCAGTCGCCGCCGCGAGCGGCACGGCACACCTGGAGAGGAGGAGCCAGGAGCGCGCCATGACCCAGGGCTCGCGGCAGGCCGCGTTGCGATCCCGGGCGCTGTCGGGGCACCCGACTGCGGAAGGCTTGAGCAAAAATGGCTACGGAAAAGCTTATTGGGCATCTTGGGGGCATTTTGGGCCGTCTGGAGGCCGTCTTGGGCGTATTGGTTCATCTAGTGGCCTTCGGTCCATCCAGCCACCATGCCTGGGTTGTGGGTTAGAGGCCTCTTGGAAGTTCGTTTGGAATTCGTGGGAGGCCTCCCAGGGGACTCTTGTCAGTTTTGGAGGCCTCTTGGGGGCCGTTTTGGGCCTCTGTGGGGCTTCATGAGGCCTCTGGCGGGCCGCTAGGGGGCCTCTTGTGCTCTCTTTGGGGCCTCTTGGGGGCGCTGGGACCCCCTGGCGGCGCCTCCGGCGCCACCCCTGGCGCGCTCTGCGCGCCAGGGAGGGGGGCCCAGCGCCGATCCAAGAAATCCGCGCGGACGACCTCCGAGTCTTTATTATTATGTCATTGCTTGTTTCCCTAACTGACAGCTCTGAGGTGCAACGCTGACTGCAGCGCCTTGCCAAGCTCATCTGACGCACAATCGGACCTGGGACAGAAGCGCATCCGCTAAGAGCACGAGACACTCCACCAGCCAAGAAAAAAACACAGAGCATCCGAGGGTGCCCTCCCTGAAGAACACTTGAAGGGGCCCAGGGACACACAAATAAATACGCACACATCCAAGGATTCCCAATACTTCGCCGTATGTTCTGGGTTTTCGTCTTCCCCCCCACTTCCCAGATCTACCCATATTTTCCTGGGAAGCGACGATGAATTGTGTGGGGGCCCCTCCCCGAACCGACCTCGATCTTGTACCCTCGCGACTGTACCAGAAACTGCTTGTCGGCAGCGCTGGCGGACCCGAGTGCGACCGCAGGGCCGGCAGGACGCGCCGAACGCCGGGCGGGCCAGAGCGGACGAGGAGCGGAGCGCGGCCGCGGAGGCGGAGGAGGGGAGGGAGGCTCGGCCGACGAGGATCACCTGGAAGCGGGCGCGCGCAGGAGGCCTCGGGCACTGGATGCAGGTGTTACGAGGCGTTACTGGAGGCCTCCCGAGTGGGGTCCGAGTAGAGGGGGCCGGAGGTTCGTGCCGCATCGCCGATGCATCGGCGATGCATCGGCGATGCATTGAGCGACGTCGGCGTGACGAAAGTCGGGGTCCACATCGAGCCGCATCGCCGATGCATCGGCGATGCATAGCGATCCTTCGACCCCGTGTATTCGGACCCTTTTTGTTGGCGGCGAGCCTGGGGGGAAGTGAGAAAGAGAAAACCTTCTCGGAAGGATCGGAAGTTCCCCGGGCGTCTGAGAAGTGTTCTGAGCCGTCCCCGAAGGCACAAAAAACTTCTCAGACGGCGCGAGGGCTTCTGAGAAGTCCCGCCGCCATCTGAGAAGGCATTCCCCTTCTCGCTGCCCCCCTCGGGCAGGGGGAAACCATCAGTGGACACTCCCCCGCTCCCCATAAATCAAAGTTGGCACGCGCGGGGGGGACTCCGGTCGAAGTGCAACTCATCAGACCGACCGCCAACTTTGAACACTGGGGGAGGGGGAGGAGGAGGAGGAGAGGAGGAGGAGGAGGAAGGAGGAGGAGGAGGAGGAGGAGGAGGAGGAGGAGGAGGAGGAGGAGGAGGGGAGGAGGAGGAAGGAGGAGGAGGAGGAGGAGGAGGAGGAGGAGGAAGGGGGAGGGGGAGGAGGGAGGAGGAGGAGGAGGAGAGGAGGAGGAGGAGGAGGGAGGAGGAGGAGGAGGAGGAGGGGGAGGGGGAGGAGGGGGAGGAGGGGAAGGCGGAGGAGGAGGAGGAGAGGAGGAGGAGGAGGAGGAGGGAGGAGGAGGAGGAGGAGGAGGAGGAGGAGGAGGAGGAGGGGGAGGGGGAGGAGGAGGAGGAGGAGGAGAGAGGAGGAGGAGAGGAGGAGGAGGAGGAGGAGGAGGAGGAGGAGGAGGAGGGAGGAGGAGGAGGAGGAGAGGAGGAAGAGGGGGAGGGGGAGGACCGGGAGGAGGAGGAGGAGGCGGAGGAGGAGGAGGAGGAGGAGGAGGAGGAGGAGGAGGAGGAGGAGGCCGCCCCCTGGCCGCTGCCCTCCGGTCGGCGGCGCGGAGGAGGCGGCGGCGCGCGGCGGCCGGGGCTCCCCCGCCGCCGGGGCTACGGTCGATCGCGCGCGCAGCCCAGCGGGCGCGCAGCGCGGGCGGCCGCGATGGGCTCGTGCGCGCGGCCTGCCGGCCCAGACTGATGTTGCTCCAATCGAACTTAAGGACCACATCCCAGAGCTACCTCCGAGCACCCGAAAAATTGTTTATACGACATGTCGAACGAGCATCCCCTCCCAGGGCCCGGCACGTGAGAGCCCTCCAGTCTCGGTGCTTTCTTGGTGCTGGGGATTATTTCTGGGGATCAACGCTAGCAACATCACAGGCCCAGACATGCTCGCGTCCTGGAAAAACCAGGGCGGGAGGTTCGGGGCCGTCTGGGGCATCTGGGGGCCCGTGCTGGGCCCCGGGGCCGTCAAGGAACGACTCGGGACGAAGAGCCGATCCCGGGGAAAGCGTCGGGACTTCTGGGCACCCCGTGCTGAACACGGCAGGACCTCACATGTCTGGGGGTGGAACGCTTTGTTCGCAGACTTCCTCAAGACTTCCCGATGCGGGCAATCGCGACGCGAGTCCCCACGCACGAGCGCATGCGTTGCAATGGTATCGACCTGGCCTGGCCCCAAATCACCAGCTACCCGTCGGTCGGAAGAAGTGCGGGCAGAAGCACAGGAAGCAGGAAGGCGCTGGCAGCAGAAAATAGAAGCAACGATGGGGGGCGATACGCACAGGGGGGACGCACCGACAACGAATGGCCGATGCATCGTCCGTGTATCGTCCATACGTCGTCGATACAGACCGCCCAGTGCGTCGTCTGTACATCGCCCTGACATCAACGATGCACTGTCGGTGCATCGTCGACGTGTCAACTGTTCCAGGTCGGTGCGTCCACCCCGAAATGAGCAGGGACCGACCGTCCCAGCATTTCTATATCCCTCCCACGAAATGTTCTTAGAACCCAGAAATGCTCTAAGAACAAAAACAATGCTCTTAGAACATAAGCCCTACGTGTTAAAACAAGGCGGTCCCAGACAGAAATGTTCTAAGGAAATGTCGCGGAAACTCAAGAGGTTCTCAGAACATTATTTGGCAGGCCTATAGGCGAGCCAGGACGCTTCGCCACTGCTCGAATCTCCCCCCATCGCTGCCCCAGAGATTGTGTCGGCGAGGCCGGCGTCGGCGCGTGGAGGAAGCTCACCGTGGTGCGGGGGGGGTCTTCGGGCAGGAGCCCCGGGGCGGGATCGGGGAAGCCAACCGGTAGACACGGTGGGGGCACTGCATGAAACCTTCAATAAGGAACCCCGGGTGTGGAAGCCGGTGTAACTCCAGTCGTGGATCGGTGATGGATCTCATCGCCGCCCTCATCGGGTAAGGAAGCCTCCAGCCTCCAGGGTCTGCAGCCTCCTGGTCACATTCCTCATCGAACGCCCCCACCATACTGCTACTCCCTGGACCTCTCATGGGGAGCGCTCTGACCGGAAGCTCGAGGCGAATTCGGCGGTGGCGAAGGGGGCCTCCCAGGAGGCCCCGAAATGGCGAGAACAAGGGAAGGTTGTACAGTGGAGGCCCGACCACAAGAAACCTGCCACAAGGAACCCAACTCGGAGACCCCAGGACGTCCATTGATTTTTGGCGTGGAAGCGTCACGCTTTCCACAGCAAAACCATCGAAACCGAACAAACCCTGGGCACCCTGGAGGCAAGCAGGGTGCTTCTTGGCATGGGTCCCCACTATAGCGGTATGTTTATCAGTTCCCCTGACGGATAGGCCGCGGTGGAGCAAAGCGGGCAGAGGAGGGGAGGAGGGAGGGAGAAAGGGAGGGCGGGAGGGAGGGAGGGCCAAAAACACTGATGTTCCTGAGGTTTTTGAAGGATTTTGACAGTTGCTTCTTTTCGGCCTTCCGACGGACCGAGACGGCCCAAGAGCCCCCAAAGATCGCCCAACGATCGCCCAAGAGGCCTCCAAGATGGCCCCAGAACGGCCCAAGAGGCCCCCAAGACGGCCCAGGAGGCCTTTAAGACGCCCAAGATGACCTCCAAGACGGCCCTGGAGCACCCCAAGAGGGCCCCAAGTCGGCCCAGAGAGGCCCCCCAAACGGCTTCCGACGGCGTCAGACGTGCCAAGAGCCCACCATTACGGCCCAACAGGCCTCCAAGAAGGCCTCCAGGAAGGCCCGAAAAGGCCAAAATCATTCATTTCTCATGAGTTTTTGAAGGATTGTGGCATTTGCTTTCTGTTCGGCCTTCCGACGACCCGAGACGGCCCAAGAGCCCCCAAAGATCGCCCAAGAGGCCCAAGACGGACCCAAAAGGCCCCCAAGACGGCCCAAGAGGCCTCCAAGACGCTCAAGATGGCCTCAAAGACGGCCCAAGGGCCCTCCAAGACGTCCTCCAAGAAGGCCCGAAAGAGTCAAAATGGCCTTCAGACGGCCAAGAGGACCTTCAAGATGCCCACGTGTTCCCCGAAGCCTTTCCAAACCGATTTGGGGAACACATGATCCGATAGCTTTGCAGATCTGGCCTCAACGTTCGGCCACATAGGCGCTTCCAAAAAGGCAGGGGGCGGCGGTGATTCGCCGTAGGCGTCTTCGATATAAATACAAGCATAAGTCACGCAGCACCCAGAAGCCACAACAGCGACTCTCCCCCAAGTGGTCGGCGGTGCGGCGTAAGCCGAAGAATCACGACGGAAGGTTTCGGGCCGTGTTCGTCTTCTGGGGGCCCCGGGCCCTGGGACCGTCAACAAGACTGCTCGGGATGGGACGAGCCGATCCCAGGGAAGGGGTCAGACAGAATTTCTGTGGGCCGACGCCGTGAACAAAAACACGACGTCTGGGGGAGGGGCGGAGGAGGAGGGAGGAGCGGACGGTTAGGTCGGGCCTGTCCCCCTACAAGCGGATTCTGGACAGAAAATAAAAACACCCCCAAAAAATACCCCCAAAACATATCAAACAATGGCCAAAAACCGTCCCCTGACTCTTTTTGGACTATCTTTGAATATTCCTCCTGTAGAGAGACAGGCCCTACTGCAGGTCCGTGCCGTGTCGACCCTGGCGTTGGTTCCTGACACCGCGCTGGATCGTTCAACCTTGAACGATCGGCCGTCTCCGCAACGTCCGATCGTTCAACATCGATCGATTCTGGGTCGCCGGCGGCGTTCAACCTTGAACGCCCGCGCTGGGGCCGCCGCTGGTCGACACGACGCAAACCTACCGTACTTAAGCGGACGGCGGACAGCGGGCATCGGCCTGCAGCACGCACCGCGAGCGGCCTGCCTCGGCTGCCGCGGGGGGCGGGGCCGAAGCGCCCGACGGCGGCCAGCAGAAGCGGAACGAGGGCCGGCCGCAGCGGAAGCGGACGGGGAGCGAGAGGGAGGAGCGAGGGGGGAGGGCGAGGGGGGGAAGGGCGAGGAGGGAAGGAAGGGCGAGCGAGAGGGAGGAGCAGGAGGAGCAGGAGGGCGAGTGGAACGATGGCCAGCAGAAGTGAACGGGGGGAGGGCGAGGAGGGGAAGAGGAGGAAGAGAGCAAGGGGAGCGGAGAGGGGGAGGGGCCCCTGGAGAGGGCGGGGCGGGCGGGGCCGGGTGGAGGACGAGCGGGGGGGGGGCGCGGAAGGGGAGGATGCCGGAGGCCGAGGCTTTGAGGCTGCGGCTGCGCCCCAGGGTGTGGCCGAGATCGGGAGGATGTGGGCTGATGGTGAGGAGCGGGGTGAGGATGAGGAGGAAGAGGAGTAGAATGAGGACAGGGAGGGAGAGGAAGAGCAAGAGCAAGGGGAGGAGAAGCAGGGGCGAGGACGCAGGGGAGGACGAGGACTCCCCGTCTGCTTCCGCACCCCCCTCCCCCTCCTGCCTCTGCCTCGTCCTGACCCGCTCCAAAAAACCTGCTCCTCCCGCGGCGTGCGGCCTGCGGGGAGGGCTGCAGGGGCAGCACCACGTCCATCTCCTTGACGAGGGACCTGTGCCGGGACACCGCCACGCAGAGCAGCTCCAGCGGGAGCTTGACCTCACCAGCACGCGGCCGCGCCCGGCGGCAGGGGCCCGGTGGCGCCCGCGCGCCGGAGCCGAGGGGGCACGCGGGGCCACGAGGGCAGGGGCCGGCAGCATCGGAGCGGCAGGCGGCAGCGGACTGGCGCAGGCGGCGGCTGCGAGGGAGGCCAGTCCACCAGGAGGCCTGCCAAGAGGAGCCGGGCCCTGAGACCCCAGGGCGCCCAGGGGTTTTTTGGCGTGGGAGCGTCGTGCTCTCCATCCACAGCAGAGCCATCGAAGCCCAAGAAGCCCAGGCAAGAACGTGAGACCCTCCGCCAGCCAAGCTGAAGGGCATTCGAGGGTACCCTCCGCCAGTATGCCAACAAGGCATCCAACCAGCACGGAGAACTGGGGTACCCTCCCCGAGCCAACCTCGATCTCATATGCCTCGGTCCGACCGCACCGGGCCGCACCATGGCCAAGATCAGCGGCCCGACGCATTCCGAATCCTACCCTCACGGCCCATCGAGTTGCCTGAATCGTTGATCGGCCTATGATGTCCCAACCTACTTTAGCTTCGACCACCAGAAAGAAGTTCGAGCACCACGAAAGTACCAAACGCTCTAGGGCTTTCACGTTTGGGGCCCTGGGAGGCGAGACTCGTTCGACACTGCTTCGACACTTTTCTGGGCGCTCGAAATCATTTCTGGGATGTTGCTCTTAAGTTTGATGGGAGCAACGTAACGCGAGGACTCGGCACCGTCGGGCCGAGGTATAGTTTGGTGGCGAACGATGGGATTCGACGCGGGCTCGACGCGGGCAGGGCCGCGACGGGACAGGCGAGGTCCCCCCGAGGATGCAGCACGAGGCCCTGGGGTCTCTCACCGCGCTCGGGCTCCTTCGGCAGCAAAGATGGGGCTCGCCGCCGAGCTGCCGGTTGCGTCGGCCTTCGGTTCTGCTGCCGCCGTGGACGGCCCTGGCCAACCGTCGTCGTCGCGGGTGCGGTGCTCCACAGAGGCTGCCCTCCAGGATGCACGTCGACCCGACTGGTCCGTTTCGATATCGGCTTCGGCCGGCCCCGCCCTGGCTGGCTCCGATACTCCGACAGAAGAATCGATGCAGCTGGTGGGGGTACAGTCGGACTTGATTGGAGAGGGCACGCGAGAGGACACAAGACCCTTGCGAAGGTCACATCGCCATTGGAGTGTAAGAAGGCACGTGTCGCGAGGCACAGGACACAAGGATACCCTTGAGCTGGCAGGGTCGACCCACTGATCCAGGCCGCTTGTAGGCCTTGGACCTAGCCGCCAAACAGCGAAACCGGCACCGACCGAAGCCGACAGGGCTCAGCGACGCGGCAATGACACGGCAGCCGACCGAACCGGGCCGACCGAGCGCAGCCGACTGCGGCGCAGCTGGGCCGGCGGAGCCGGCCGAGCTGCCAGCTCCGCGGGTGACCGGTGCCTTGACCGCGCACGAGCGCGGCAGCGAGCAGGGAGGGGCGCGAGCGCGGCCTGGCTGCACGGGCCACAACGGCCCACGTCTGCGTGCCCTGGGGAGGTCGTGGGCGCCTACCTGGGGTGGGGTACGGAGTCATCGCGCTGCAGCTGGACCTGGGACCGAAGAACAGCCTTCAAGAACGCGAGACCCTCCGCCGGCACAAACCGAATAACGTCCCAGGGTGCCCTCCCCAGGACGCACCAAAGCATCCAACAGACACGACGAGCACGAGGGCACCTTCCCAGAACCGACCTCGATGTGATACTTCGGTGGCATCTCATGGGAGCCTCCCGTACCATCTTGTCGGCTCAAGCGAATCGACGCTAATCGGCGCTAATCGATGCAAATCGACGCTAGATCGACGCTCTGAATCGGCTTTACCTAATCGGCTCTAAGACGCTAATCGACGCTGATCGGTGCTACAGGCGGCATCAGGATGGAGAGGGTATACCAGGCTCCCCTCTTTTGCTGCCGAAGGAGCCCGAGCGCGCTGAGAGACCCCAGGGCCTCGTGCTGCATCCTCGGGGGAACCTCGCCTGTCCCGTCGCGGCCCTGCCCGCGTCGAGCCTGCGTCGAATCCCATCGTTCGCCACCAAATTATACCTCGGCCCGACGGTGCCGAGTCCTCGCGTTACGTTGCTCCCATCGAACTTAAGAGCAACATCCCAGAAATAATTTCGAGCGCCGAGAGAAGTGTCGAAGCAGTGTCGAACGAGTCTCGCCTCCCAGGGCCCAAGACGTGAAAACCCTAGAGCGTTCGGTACTTTCGTGGTGCTCGAACTTGTTTCTGGTGATCAAGGCTAAAGTAGGTTGGAACATCATAGCAGTCTAGCAGTCGTTTGTTCATTCGGCGTTTCGACATTGGGCGGAAGGGGGGGGGAGGGGGGGGGTCTGGCTCTGGACCCCTGCGTAGCGCGACTGTTTGCACCAGCGCGTCCCATGAGGGAGGCTCCACCTGCTCGAAAAGGGCGCCAAAGACAGCCAAGATCTACTCCATGCGGGGTGGGGGGAGCGGGAGGGGTGCGAGGGCCCGCTTTCCCCTGGTGGCACCGCCTCCTGCTGCTGGCCCGCCTGGCTGGGCGTTGGCCCTTGTGCTGCCGCGCCCCTCCTCCTCCTCCTCTCCTCCTCCTCCTCCTCCTCCTCTCCTCCTCAGCAGCAGCAGCAAAAGCATCAGCATCATCATCATTCATCAGCAGCAGCAATAATCATCATCATCATCATCATCATCATCATCATCATCATCATCATCATCATCATCATCATCATCATCATCATCATCATCATCATCATCATCATATCATCATCATCATCATCATCATCATCATCATCATCATCATCATCATCATCAGCATCATCATCATCATCATCATCATCATCATCATCATCATCATCATCATCATCATCATCATCATCATCATCATCATCATCATCATCATAATCCGCCGGCCCCCTTGTGGGGCCACCAGGCTGTAGGCCCGTGATTCGCAGTTTCCTGTACCAGTTGTAGCTTGTAGTTTCCAGTGTTACAGTTCTGCTTCTTGCTGGTTACTGTAACTAGTTGACTTATTGCTGGTTACTGTAACTAGTTGATTGACCGCGCGAGGGGGGGGGAGGCCCAAACCGGCTTTTTAGCACCCCCTGGGCGCGTTGTCTGAATTGCTGGGGGGGCTCGAAATCGACACCCCTCACGCAGATCCGCGGGGTCAGGGTCCAAAAACACAGGGATTTGCCACATTTCTGAAATTCGGTGCCACCCCTCACGCAGATCCGCGGGGTCAGGGTCCAAAAACACAGGGATTTGCCACATTTCTGAAATTCGGTGCCACCCCTCACGCAGATCCGCGGGGTCAGGGTCCAAAAACACATGGGATTTGCCACATTTCTGAAATTCGGTGCCACCCCTCACGCAGATCCGCGGGGTCAGGGTCCAAAAACACAGGGGATTTGCCACATTTCTGAAATTCGGTGCCACCCCTCACGCAGATCCGCGGGGTCAGGGTCCAAAAACACAGGGATTTGCCACATTTCTGAAATTCGGTGCCACCCCTCACGCAGATCCGCGGGGTCAGGGTCCAAAAACACAGGGATTTGCCACATTTCTGAAATTCGGTGCCACCCCTCACGCAGATCCGCGGGGTCAGGGTCCAAAAACACATGGGATTTGCCACATTTCTGAAATTCGGTGCCACCCCTCACGCAGATCCGCGGGGTCAGGGTCCAAAAACACAGGGGATTTGCCACATTTCTGAAATTCGGTGCCACCCCTCACGCAGATCCGCGGGGTCAGGGTCCAAAAACACAGGGGATTTGCCACATTTCTGAAATTCGGTGCCACCCTTCACGCACATCCATCGCAAGGCGTGGTAACCCAAACTGCGAGAACTCCCTCGGCCCTTTAATCGCAAGGTGTGGTAACCAAGCCCGTAAACCATACACGTCTTACCAATCGCCAGGTGTGGTAACCCCTCTTGTGATCAGTTGGTTTTGCTGATTGCGAATCGGCTTCGCATGAAGTTTCGATACTGCTTCACGACAGCGCCAAGGCCTCATGACTTAGCTCTTCCATGGCCCATTCTCCGAGAGAGGGGGCCGGCGGCAGGGGGCGAAGCCCTTACGGATCATCATTATCAGCAGCATCATCAGCTTCTTCTTCTTCATCATCATCAGCATCAGCATCAACATCATCAGCATCATCATCAGCAGCAGCATCAGCATCATCATCAGCAGCATCATCAGCATCATCAGCAGCAGCATCAGCATCATCATCAGCAGCATCATCATCATCAGCAGCAGCATCAGTATCATTATCACCATCATCATCAGCATCATCATCAGCTGCATCATCATCAGCTTCAGCAGCATCATCATCAGCAGCATCAGCAGAAGCATCAGCATCAGCATCAGCATCATCAGCAGCATCATCATAATAATCATCATCGTCATCATCATCAGCATCAGCATCAGCATCAGCATCATCTTCATCAGCAGCAGCATCATCATCAGCATCATCATCGTCATCGTCATCAGAGACCTCAAGAGGCCACGAACGCGCAGGCAAACGCCTGTGATGGCACAATACGGGCCGGCGGAATGAGCGAAGCGATTAAACAAGAAGCAGTCAAAGCAGGATCAAAGATGGTCCAAAGAGCACGAGCAAGCGTCGCCAGACATTGTTGTTCTGCTGTTATTGGAGATTCCTCCTGTAGAAGGGGGCATGCCCGACTTCACCGTACAGAGCAGGCCAATCCACAAGCAACCTTCCACAAGAAACCCAACCCTGAGACCACAGGACATCCATTGATTTTTGGTGCGAGAACGCCACGCCCTCCATAGCAAAACCAGCGAACCCACGAAACCAGGGCCCCCTGGACGCGAGCAGGGTGTTTCTTGGCATGGGGTCCAGCGCGGATCCAAGAAATCCGCGCGGAGCGCCAAAAGTTTATGTGTATGGCGTTGTTTCTTCTTCGAACTCTCCCATGCGTTGAACTTCGGCTTCCCACAGAAACCCTGAGGGAAACCCAAGACAAGCTGCAACACAAGCTAGGAGCACCGAGCCCCTCCCCAACGAAAAGGGTGCCTTCTGCAGCGATCCGACTGCACGGGTACGGCGGGGTCGTGTCGTGGCGGCCTCGGCAAGGGTTTCTAACACCGCGTGGACCGTTCAACCTTGAACGATCGACGGTTTCTCGATCGCCAGATCGTTCCACAGTGGCAGGATCTGGGCCACTGGCGGCGTTCAACTTTGAACGCCCGCGCTGGGGTCGCCGCCGCGTCGGCACGACACGCACCGACAGTGCGAGGCTCGCACCTGGGTAACTCGCTGCTTGACAGTGGCCCCGCCCCCATCTGCGTGCAAGTGCGTCGAGCTCCAAACCTCTGCACGCCCCCTGCTCGCGCTCGAGAGACCCCCCCCCAGCGCGACGCCATCGAGAGGCGTCAGATTGGGCCCCTGACCTCGCACATAAAGTCGCAGACGAGGCTTCGCTCGGTGACGAGGGTGCTGACAGCGTTGGCGTTCCTCGGGCCGGGTGCGCTGACTGCCAAGCAGCTTGGGCGGTGCGGAAGGGGGAGCAGCGGCAGCACACTAGCGGGGGAGGCAGATGGCGAAGGAGGAGGGTGAAAACCCTGGGATGCTGGGGGGGCAGGAAGAGAACAGAAGGGAGGAGGGAGGGAAGGAGGCAAAGGTGGGAGGAGGGCAGGGTGAAGGGAGGAGGGCAAGAAGGGAGAAAGGAGGAGGGATATGACGAAGAGGGGGGGGGGGCAAGGACTCAGGAGGGAGGGATGGGCGACGAGGGAGGAGCACTGAGGGTAGGTTGGAAGAGGGAGGAGGGAGAGAGGATGGGGTGGGGGGAACGGTGAGAGGCGTGGAAAAGCGGAGAAAGGAAGGAGGAGGGATCAGGACGGAGAGTCGAGGAGGCAGGAGGGATCAGGGATCAGGGACGAGAAGGGATAGATCAAGAGCAGGGCTGTAGGCGCACGGTGCAAAGACTGGGCTGCAGCGAAGGGACACGACGAGGAGCCTCTGAGACTAACACGCACACCGTAGGAGCTCGACCACAGGAAACCCTCCACAAGAAACCCAGCCCTGAG
>CAUYUJ010009441.1:0-5000 GCA_963575745.1 Prorocentrum cordatum | reverse complement strand
GCGTTGGTGCGCTGCTGGAGCGCCCTGGTGACTCCTCTCGGGACTCTCTCAGGACCTTGCCGGGGTACTTTCCGCCCGGGGACCCCCAGGGGCCGCCCCGCGCGCGCGAAGTAGAAATAGAAAGATTGTAAAGCAGTCACCGGAGATCTTAGCACGCCTCTGGCCCGTTGGGCCGGCGAATTATCCTGGCGAAGGACCCTACCATATGAAATTGTGAATACCGCAATTGTGAATATCTTCTTCGGTGGCGCTCCCTATGGGGCCACGAAACGTGTGAGGGGTGTGCCGAAAAGGGTGCGCGGGAGGCGTGCGGGCACACCCACTGGGACCTTCGGTGGAGCTCCCTATGGGGCCACGAAACGTGTGAGGGGTGTGCCGAAATGGGTGTGTGTGCGGGACGCATGCGGGCACCCCACTGGGACCTTCGGTGGAGGCCCCAGGGGTGTGCCGAAATGAGTGTGCGGGACCCATGCGGGCACACCCACTGGGGCCTTCGGTGGAGCTCCCTATGGGACCACGAAACGTGTGAGGAGTCACGAAACGCGTGAGGGGTGTGCCGAAATGGGTGTGCGGGACGCATGCGGGCACACCCACTGGGGCCTTCGGTGGAGCTCCCTATGGGGCCACGAACGTGTGAAGAGGTGTCCGAAATGGGTGTGCGGGACGCATGCGGGCCACACCCACTGGGGCTTCGGCGGAGGCTCCTTATGGGCACCGCAACGCGTGAGGGTGTGTCCGAAATGGGTGTGCGGGACGCATGCGGGCGCAGCAATGGGGCCTTCGGTGGAGCTCCCTATGGGGTCACGAAGCGATGTGAGGGGTGGGGGAAATGAATGTGCGGGGACGCATGCGGGCACAACCACCGGGGACCTTCGGTGGAGCTCCCTTTTTTTTTTTTTGGCGGCACGAAATCGTGTGAAAGTTCCGTTCTGTGCCGAATTGGGTGTAGGTGGCGAATGCGGGCGGCAGCACAGGGGCCTTCGGCGGAGCTCCTATGGGGCCACGAAACGTGTGAGGGGTGTGCCGAATTGGGTGTGGGTGCGGGCGGCAGCACTGGGGCCGTCGGCGGAGCTCCCTATGGGGCCACAAAACGTGTGAGGGGTGTGCCGAATGGGCGTGCGTGACGCATGCGGGCGGCAGCACTGGGGCCTTCGGCGGAGCTCCCTATGGGGCCACGAGACGTGTGAGGGGTGCCGACTTGGGGTGCGTGACGCATGCGGGCGGCAGCACTGGGGCCTTCGGCGGAGCTCCCTATGGGGCCACGAAACGTGTGAGGGGTGTGCCGAATTGGGTGTGCGTGACGCATGCGGGCGGCAGCACTGGGTCCTTCGGCGGAGCTCCCTATGGGGCCACGAAACGTGTGAGGGGTGTGCCGAATTGGGTGTGCGGGACGCACGCGGGCGGCAGCACTGGGGCCTTCGGCGGAGCTCCCTATGGGGCCACGAAACGTGTGAGGGGTGTGCCGAATTGGGCGTGCGTGACGCATGCGGGCGGCAGCACTGGGGCCTTCGGCGGAGCTCCCTATGGGGCCACGAAGCGTTTGAGGGGTGTGCCGAATTGGGTGTGCGTGACGCACGCGGGCGGCAGCACTGGGGCCTTCGGCGGAGCTCCCTATGGGGCCACGAAGCGTGTGAGGGGTGTGCCGAATTGGGTGTGCGTGACGCATGCGAGCGGCAGCACTGGGGCCTTCGGCGGAGCCCCCTATGGGGCCACGAAACGTGTGAGGGGTGTGCCGAATTGGGCGTGCGTGACGCATGCGGGCGGCAGCACTGGGGCCTTCGGCGGAGCTCCATATGGTGCCACGAAGCGTGTGAGGGGTGTGCCGAATTGGGTGTGCGGGACGCATGCGGGCGGCAGCACTGGGGCCTTCGGCGGAGCTCCTATGGGGCCACGAAAAGTGTGAGGGGTGTGCCGACATGGGTGTGCGGGACGCATGCGGGCGGCAGCACTGGGGCCTTCGGCGGAGCTCCTATGGGGCCACGAAACGTGTGAGGGGTGTGCCGACTTGGGTGGGGGTGACGCATGCGGGCGGCAGCACTGGGGCCTTCGGCGGAGCTCCCTATGGCGCCACGAAGCGTGTGAGAGGTGTGCCGGCTGGGGTGGGGTGGGTGGGGGTGACGGCATGCGGCGGCAGCAGGCATGCGGCGGCAGCACTGGGGCCTTCGGCGGAGCTCCCTATGGGGCCACGAAACGTGTGAGGGGTGTGCCGAATTGGGTGTGCGTGACGCATGCGGGCGGCAGAACTGGGGCCTTCGGCGGAGCTCCCTATGGGGCCACGAAGCGTGTGAGGGGTGTGCCGAATTGAGTGTGCGGGACGCATGCGGCGGCAGCACTGGGGCCTTCGGCGGAGCTCCCTATGGGGCCACGAAACGTGTGAGGGGTGTGCCGAATTGGGTGTGTTGGGTGTGGGTGTACGCATGCGGCGGCAGCATGGGCCTTCGGCGGAGCTACTATGGGCACGAAACGTGCGAGGGGGGGCGGGGGGGGCGGGTGGTGTGCCGAATGGGTAGGTTTTTTTTTGGGGGGGTGTACGCACATGCGCGCCATGGCACTGGGGCCTTCGGCGGAGCTCATACGGTGAGGGGTGGCCGAATGGGTGGGTGACGGCATGCGGGCGGCAGCACTGGGGCCTTCGGCGGAGCTCCTATGGGGCCACGAAAACGTGTGAGGGGTGTGCCAAATTGGGTGTGGGTGACGCATGCGGGCGGCAGCACTGGGCCGTCGGCGGAGCTACTATGGGGCAACGAAAACGTGTGTAGGGGTGTGCCGAATTGGGTGTGGGTGACGCATGCGGGCGGCAGCACTGGGGCCTTCGGCGGAGCTCCTATGGGGCCACGAAACGTGTGAGGGGTGTGCCGAATTGGGTGTGGGTGACGCATGCGGGCGGCAGCACTAGGGCCTTCGGCGGAGCTCCTATGGGGCCACGAAGCGTGTGAGGGGTGTGCCGAATTGGGTGTGGGTGACGCATGCGGGCGGCAGCACTGGGGCCTTCGGCGGAGCTCCTCTGGGGCCACGAAACGTGTGAGGGGTGTGCCGAATTGGGTGTGGGTGACGCATGCGGGCGGCAGCACTAGGGCCTTCGGCGGAGCTCCTATGGGGCCACGAAGCGTGTGAGGGGTGTGCCGAAGTGGGTGTGGTTGACGCGGAGGGGGAGGAGGGAGGAGGGGGAGGAGGAGCGAGAGGAGAGGAGAACGCGGGGACCGTCTCTTCAAAACGAGGACCCAACACCACAGGATGGTTGGGAAAAAAACATATGCATACATATACAAACTTTCGATGGCCCGCGCGTATCTCTTGGATCCGCGCCAGGGCCTGGCGATGGAGGCGCCGCCAGGAGATCCGCGCGGACCCTTAAGGTTCATGCGCATGCCGATCTGTTGTTCCTCGACACGCCAATGACCGCGACCAACATCGTGGGCAGAAAACATATCCGTGTTCACTGCCTCCTGGGCCATGCCGCGGCCCCCGTGGGTACGCCGCAACTTGCCGCGGATGCCCAGCGCGGAGCGCACCCGTGAGGGTGCGCATCCCCACGGGATCGCGCCCACGGCCAGACCGCGACGACGTCGATATGGATACGCTCGCCGCTAACGACCACCACCACGACGACCACCACCACGACGACGACGACGACGGAATCTGAGAAGTCCTTCGCAGTCTCGGAGGCGAGAACGAAGCGGCTCTGAGGCGCGGCCGCTCGGAGCGGAGGCCTCGCTTGCAAGGGGCCAGGGAGGACACAGCAGGGGCCCGACCACAAGAAACCTTCCACAGGAAACCCAACCCTGGGACCCCAGGACGTCCATCGATGTTTGATGTGGGAACGTCACGCTTTCCCTAGCAGAACCATCGAACCCCAGGAAACCCAGCGCACCCTGGAGGCGAGCAGAGCGTGTCTTGGCATGGGTCTCCAATCTAGTCGGAACTGAATCAAAAATGCTCCAAAGAGCACGAACCATCGTCACCAGACTGGTCTTCTACTATTCTTGAGCATGCCCTCTGTAGAGGGGCATGCCCGACTCTACTGTATGGAGTCGGCGCCGACGTTGGTGTTTCTTGGCATCGGGTCTCCACCGTCTGGGGCCCGAAGGCCGCACCGCGCTCCCCTCCACACGTCGGCAGGGCATCGGCGAGTTGCCAGAGCTGCTCCTGACCCGAGGTGTCCCCCCCAGGAGGGGGAGGTGGAGGAGGAGGAGGAGGAGGGGGAGGGGGAGGAGGAGGAAAAGGAGGAGGAGGAGGAGGAGGAGCAGGAGGAGCTCTCTGCGCCATCTTGTGACCCCTTGGACCCTCTGGGCCTCGCGAAGGGTGCTCTGGATGCCATCGGGGTCTCCCTGGAAGCGCTGGGAACTCACCCTTGGGCACCGCATTCGGCTCCAGACCGGCGAATCATCGGCAGACCCTGACATTCCCTCCTTGCGGAAACAGAAACGACTGGATACTTTTGCTCATTTGCGCGGCGCGCACAACGGGTTGGCACCAATCTCAGCACACCGATCCCAGCACACGGATCCCAGCACACCGAGGCAGTACACCGACACATCCCAGCACACCCAGGCACGGTCGGTCGAAATAACGCAGCGCAAGATCACAATGGTAAGCATGATAATGAATTCGCTCAGAAGACGGTGCCCACTTGGCCTGGATGTGTGTACCTCCCTAAATCACTTGGGGCATCTGTAACAAACTTACAGATTACATCCGGCCAGCTACAAGCCACCTGAGCATCCACACATAACCTCCCTGTCCTATAAAACCCCGTCGCGGTGATCCAGGCAGGCATTCTGGAAGGCCATTGGGGGACCAGTCGAATGCCTCCAGATGCCAGACGAGCGCCCCAAAGCAGCCCCAAAAACCTGAATCCTCAAGGGAGCTGCTCGGGTTGGAGGCGGCCAAGGGCTCTGAACTGGATGGGCCCCGAAGGAGTGTCAAGAAGTGAAGAAGACGAGATAAAGGCAAGCCCGTCAAAATCAGTCCGCAGACCATTCCCGGCGTCTGTCTGGCGC
>CAUYUJ010009440.1:0-32500 GCA_963575745.1 Prorocentrum cordatum | reverse complement strand
CCACATTCTGAAAGCGGCCCGCCCTCAATCCGTGAAGCTCTTGCAAATGTTTCAATCGAATGTTCGCGGCGCTAAGGCGAGAGTCACATTTTGAAAACGGCCCGCCCTTAATCCGTGAACCTCTTGTACATATTGAGACGAATGTGTGCGGCCTTCAGGCCAGAGCCACATTTTGGAAACCACCCGCCCTTCATCTGTGAAACTGTTGTCACGTTTTAAGCTGCAGCGTCATGTCTTGTGAAGAAGTCTCGGGTGAAACGCCTGGCCCGCCCTAAGAATTGGCCTCGGGGTGCGACAGGGAGAAGTTATAAGGAAAAGGGATGGAGGAGGAGGAGGAGAAGGAGGAGGAGGAGGAGGACTAGGAGGACTAGGAGGAGGAGGAGGAGGAGGAGGAGGAGGAGGACTAGGAGGAGGAGGAGGAGGAGGAGGAGGAGGAGGAGGAGGAGGAGGAGAAGGCCAGTCATCCCCTCTCCTTTCTCGCCCGTGTCCTTCTCTTCCTCGTCCCCGCGCCGAGGGCAGGGGGCGCGAGGGGCGGAGCGAGGGGGGGGAGGGGGAAGGCGTGGCGGAGCGAGGGACGCTCCCGCGAGCGCAGCGGCGGCGGCGCGCGCCGGCGCCGAGGGCGGCAGTCCGCACCCCTGGCGCGTGGCGGTCGGGGACGGGCGGGGCCCTCCTCGCCGTCGTCGCTCGTGGCTCGTCGCTCGTCTTCGTCAACGTGGCTCCTCGTCGCTCGTCGTTCGTCGTCGTCGGCGTCGTCGTCGTCGTCGTCGTCGTCGTCGTCGTTGTCGTCGTCGTCGTCGTCGTCGTCGTCGTCGTCGTCGTTGTTCGGTTTCATCATGGTCGACGTTGTCACCACGGTCTTCTTCTTTTTCCTTCTCCTCCCTCCGCCTTCGCTTTCGCCTTCTCCTCGTCATTCTCCTCCTCGTCCCTCTTGCCGTCTCCTCCCACATTCTTCTCCTGTTCATCCGTCACCCGACACCTCCTTCCTCGCTGACTCCTCCTCCCTGTCGTCCTCTCCTTAATCTCCCCTCCCTTCTCCCTGTTCCCTATTCCCTTTCCCTCTTCACGACGTCGAGGTGCACGCCGCTCGGAGCAGCACATCGGGACCCAACAGCGGGCTCCAGCAACTCGACGCTCAGTAGCAGCAAGACTTCCACTTCCGCACGTGCGACGACCAGCACGACACGCACCACGTCACTGGTCGGCACGGCTGGGACCAACACCACGACGATAAGCAACTCCCCACGCTCTGAGCAGCACTTATGGGGCCCAGCGGCACGGTGGTGAGTAGCCTTCCATCCTCCGCGCCCACGAGTTGAATGCGCAGACTGACGTGCGCCATATGAGGCGTTCCAAAGAGGGCCTCGCCTTCGAGGATCGAAGGAATTGTCATCTCTCCCTCGGCGGAAGGCGGCGGAAGGTTGGCGGAGGGCGGCGGAAGTAAAACGGCGGCGGCTCCGCCGGCGGAAGCCGGCGGAAGCAAAAGTCGACCTCCCACGAGATGAAAACGTTTTTGGGTTCAGGGTTTCCGAAATTCGCCACATGCCGATCGCGAGGCCAAGCGGGGACTAGCAGCACGTCGCCGAGCAGCACGCCGCTTGGAGCAGCACGGCGGGGCCCAGCACAGCACAAACCCAGAGATCCGATGTCGTGATTTTTTCAATGCGGGGTCCCTGGAAGTCTCGACCCATTCCCCAGGACTGGTTTTTCGTCCCGAGTAGTTTTTGGAAGTTTCCTGGGCCCGGCGAGGGCCCCTAGAGGCCGAAAGCTGCGAAAAACCTCCGTCTTGATTTTTTTCAATGCGTTGGATATCTGGGAATCTTCCCCCTGTAGCGTAGACGGACGTGCCCGACCTGCGACAAATCCCGCGACGGCTCCCCGCTCGCGCCCTCGCCAGGGGCGAGGGCAGCCGCGCCCCTGCGCCGCCGTCCTCTTCTCCCTTGCGCGCGGCGGCGCCCCGCATTGCCTTGGAGGAGGAGGAGGAGGAGGAGGAGGAGGGGGAGGAGGAGGAGGAGGAGGAGGAGGAGGAGGAGGAGGAGGAGGAGGAGGAGGAGGGGGGGGGAGGAGGAGGAGGGGAGGAGAGGAGGAGGAGGAGGAGGAGGAGGAGGTGGAGGAGGAGGAGGAGGGGGAGGAGGAGGAGGAGGAGGAGGTGGAGGAGGAGGAGGAGGAGGAGGAGGAGGAAGTGGAGGAAGAGGAGGAGGCCGAAAGCTGCGAAAACCCTCCGTCTTGATTTTTCCAATGCACGCTGGATATCTGGGACTGCGCTGCGGCAGCGCGAGCCCCTCGCGCGCTGCCCTGGGCGACGGCGGGGATCGGCCGCGCGACGCTCGGAGCCGCAGCTCGCGCCGTGCAGTTTTCGTCGTCCCCCTCCTCCTCCTCCTCCTCCTCCTCCTCCTCCTCCTCCCAGCGATTCTTAGCCATTTCGCGCCGAGCCCACCTTTGGCCTGCAGAGAGGCGGAGCGCGGCGCCAGCGGGCGCCAACTTCGAAGTGGCACTGCGCTCGCGAACTGGATGGTCTCCCACACTCGTTGGCGCAATGGGTGGACCTGCTCATCATGCAAGGTCAAAACCGGAACTGGATACGACTACTGCTGGAAGTGCTGGGGCACCAAGGGCGGCGCGAAACCCACTAGTGGCGGGAGCAGCAGTGGGACCGACCACACGTAGAGCGTGGACGCTGCCAAAACCAAGCTCCGCAAGCTCAGAGGCCACCTCCAAGAGTTGCGGAAACAGGCGGAGGACCCCGACCTCGGCCCCCTGGTGGCGGGCAGCATCGTCGTGCTGCAACAGCAGGTGCAAGTGGACCAGCTGCAGGAGACTGTCGACGCTGACAGTGCTGCACTGCGTCTCGGAGTGCAAAGTGGTGCGGGAGAGGGACAAGTGCGAGAACCTGCGAGACCACACCAGGGAGCGCGTCGAGAAGCACGAGAGGGATGTCATCGAGGCCCAGAATGAGTTCGAGAAAGTCAGGGCTGCTGCTCTGGCCAAGTGTGAGGACGGGCCGGGCAAGCTCCAGCAGCGCAGCGACGAGCCCAGTGTGCCCAAACCTGGGCAAGGATGGGGAGCAGCGGTCGCCTTCCTTGAGCAGGTCGCCAAGTGCCCGCGCGACAAGGGCGCCGACCCCAAGCTACAGGAGGCGTTGCAGCACGCGCAGGACCAGAAGAAAATTGAGGAGGAACGATCAGCGAAAGAGACGGCAGAGGCTGAGGCGACGGCGGCAGCAGCGGCCGCCCAGGCCAAGGCTGACATGGAGTTCGACAGCCAGCACCGCCGGTCCAAGCGCAGGGCCGACGCAGAGGTCAATGGGGGAGTTGCTTGAGTTCCCGCGGGGGGCAGCGATAAGGACATGCGCAAGATCATGGATATCGGGGTTGCACCGCCGAGCAGATGGACAGGCGCGGGCCCCTTCTGCTTCCTCTTCCCTCTTCTTGCTGCTCTGTCCCTTGGCCACGCCCTCGACTTCGACAAGAGGACGTGGGCGGCGCCGCCGCGTTCCTGACGAGCGCAAGGCCTGGCAGGTGTTCTTCGCGGTGAATGTGAACTCCATCGGCGCGCTCGAGAGGGTGCCCAGCCATATAAGGTCTACGAGTTGTGCGCCAGTGGTGATGGCGCAGGAGTTGCGGGCCAGCCCGCGCACCATCTCCTGCTTCGCCGCTCATGCAGGAGACAGGCTGGCGCGTGGGCATTGCGCCCAGCGTCGGGGCCAAGGGCGGCTGGAGCGCGGGGGCCCTCCACGCTACTGTGCCGTCCGTGGGGATCACCAACGGCAAGGGCCAGTGGGGCATCTCGCCACCGGAGTCCAAGGGCCGCTTGGCGAGCGGCGCGCTCGCGGCCATCAGCAAGCAGGGCGTCGCCGTCGTCGGCTCCGCGCGCCTGTGGGTCAGCGAGGGCATGGCGGTCAGGAACAAGGCCATCCTGAGGAACTCCACCAGCGCCGCGCGCGCAGCGGGCCGCGAGTCGGTCCTCGGTGGCGACTTCAACATGGGCCCGACAGATCTCCAGGAGGCAGGTGTGCTCAACGGGATGGGAGGGATCACGGTGTTCGACGCGCACATGGGATCATGCACTACGATGGGGGTAAGTCGCAACAGGGACTACTTCATCATATCTAAGGCACCGGCAGGCAGTGCCATCGCAGCGAAGGTGCAGGACCAGTACAACGCGGCGCCGTGCGCGCCCGTCCTCCTCCGCGTGCCAGGTCAGCTGGCACCCAAGTGGATGCGGGCCCTGCGACGATTGCAACAGTGGCCACTGGAGCTACCGACGGGATGCGGCTCGGGACGGACGACATGGCCTTCCTCTACTCCAGCCAGAGCAGTGCGAGCAGACAGGCATGGGCGACAAGTGGGGCCTGCTGGGGACGACCTACGAGGACCTCCTCAGCAGGCGCCGCAACTTCGTCGGCGCAGATCACTACGAACGAAGGGGCCACCAGCAGCTCCTCACCTACGTCTGGGAGGCGCTGAAGACGCCCAACGTAGAGCAGGCCTCGATGGGGCAGAAGTGGGTCGAGGTGGCAGGGTGGCGAAGCCGGAGGCTGGGCCAGATCGTCGCGGCCTCGAGACAGCGGGGGGCGAGACCTTGCGCTGGGCTCGCCGCAACGCCAAGGGCATCCCCGACAAGGCTATCATCGCGCCGCTGCTGGAGCGGCCCCGCCCCGCCTGGAGCGACCGCCTCGAGCGCGAGGTCGACGGCGACGCGGGCGCCTGCGATGGCGACGCTGATGCGAGCGGCATCGGCGCAGACATGATCACCGCGCACCGCGTGGAGGTGGGCGACCTGAACCACCCCGAGAGTACCATTCGGACCCCTGCTGTCCATGGCGCAGGAGCCAGGCAGGACTGCCCGTTGGCGGGGGCGGAAGCGGCGGGGGAACGCCGCCCCCCGACGGGGCAGGGACGAACGCAGCACGCCATAAACTGGGCAAAGCTGGTGCATATTGTTGCTTGGGTAGACGTATCTACCTTCGCGGACCGGGGAGCTCACTGCATCGGGGGCGTGTCCGCGCTGATGGAAGTGGCGAGCGAGCGCGCCTGGCGTCGAGTCCGACAAGCGTCGGCGAAGGGCTGGCGCCGCTGGGTAGCCGAGCACAGCAGAGCAGGATCAGTGGCGTTGCGCGAGTGGACAAAAGCCGCCAGTTCAGTGGGGGCCGATGAAGCCGAGAGAGGCACGCGCGGCGATCGAGCTCCTGAGCCCGCAAGTGGCGGCAGACGCCGCGCTAGCGGGATGGGAGAAGGTGTGGGCGGACAGCTGCGATCCCGACGAGCCGTGGTGCCGTGCCCCGACCAACCAAGAGCTGAACGAGTGTGCGGTCCTGGGGGCCACCCCCAAGGAGGTCCTCGATGCGCGCGGGTGCTTCCAAGCCGACGAAGGCTTGGGAGAAGCGGACCGGCATCCACGCCCACGGCGGCATGGAGGCTACCCGGGAGCAGCGCGCGTCTCAAACGTGCTGAACGCAGTGGAGAAGGGCGCGCCTTGGCCGACTGCGCAGGCGACCATCTTCTTCCACCTCCTGGCGAAGCCTGCGGGGGGCTTCCGAAACCTGGGCCCCGTTCCTGAGCTGGCGCGCGCGTGGGGGGTCATCCGCATCCCATATTCGCGCCGCTGGGGGGCGCCAACGAGAGAGCCTGCGACTGGGCGCGCCGAGGGCGGTCCTCGGAGCGCGCTGCCTGGCTGCAGGCGCTGTGCTGCGAGGCGGCGCGCTCGGTCGGCCGCGAGTGCGCGGTGACCTACTTCGACCTCGTCAGGTGCGTCGTGTGGGGACTGCGAGACGGTGGGACATCAACCCCATCATCATGCGAGTCGTCGTGCGCAAATACAGCGTGGCGAGGCGCGTCGTCTTGGGCGGGGGCTACGCCGAGGGCAGGGCATGGCAGGTATGCGCAGGGGCAGGGATGCGCCCTCCGCTGCAAGATGGTGATCATCCTGGAGCTGGACAAGCTGGTCCTCAAGTTCCCACGGGCGGACACCTGCTTCTTCTTCGACGATCTCGCCGTGGCCGCGCGCGGCTTGCGCGAGTTTGTGAAGCACTTCCGCCCGCTGCTCGTCGTGGCGGTGACCCGCGTGTACGAGGAGAGACTGGACATGGCAGTCTCGCGCGGCTCGGAGGGTAAGACGGTCGCCTTGGCCTCTTCTACCGAGCTGAGCACCGGCCTAAACGCAAGACCCCGACGCCGGGGGGTACGAGTCGCCAGCCACGAGAAGCACCTCGGCGTCGCGGCAGCAGCGGGCAGGCGCAGGCGGGTGGCCCCCATCAGCAAGCAGGCGTTCAAGTTTGCAGAGGGGGCCTCGCGGGTGGCAGCCGTGAGGTCAGCCTGGGGAGCAGCGCGTAAGATCGTCCGCCCTCCTCTACGGATCGTCAGTCGTCGGCGTGGCGGACAGCGAGCTGAACGAGCTGAGGGCGAGCGTGGCAATGGCGATGCAGTGCAGTGCGATGGGCAGGTCTACGCCCCTCGCGCTGCTGAGCGACAGCGTGGGCCCAGGCAACCTGATCAACGGCGGGCCCATCCTAGCGTGGGCTTGCGCGTGGCAGGAGGCGACCCTCGACGAGCAGCTGGCGGACAGGCTGGCCGTGGCATGGAGAACGTGGGCTATGAAGGTCGCGCGGTGCAAGTCACTGTGGCTGACCGTGCGAGGGCCAGCTCGAGCTTGCAGTGCTGCGGTGCTGCGGATGGTCTGGATGGCGCAGTCCGCGCGCGCCATCGCCGTCGGCAGTGTAGTCTATGGCCTGCGGTATGCCAGATTGCAGGAACTGTGCCGCCTCGTCGTCACCGCCACCGATCAGCAGCTCAAGGACAGCTGGCTGTAGGGGCACGGGGGCGACTACGGCGCCATCTCCATCTTCCTAGCGCCAGTGCGGGCAGTGCTGCAGCGGCCGCTGAAAGGGCGGTGGGCGCAGGCGCGCCGCGAGCGAGTGCGAGTCCTGTTCTGTGGCGGCATGTGGCCGCGGGCGCGCCTCCACGCCGAGGGGGCATAGGCGGGCGACGTGCGCAGGGCGTGCGGGATGGCGAAGGGGGTGGGCCGCCATCGGACATTCGTCTGCTCCGCAAGGCAGCACATGCGAGAGCATGTAGGTGGGCGCCGCGTCGTGCAGAGGGGCGCCAACCCCTGGCCGGGGCGTGGGGCCGGGGGCTTATGGGGCCGCGGGATCACGGCGGACCCCGCAGAGGAGCTCAACATGTGGGCATAGTCGTGCGACGAGTGGCCCTGCGAGGGCGGCTGGCTGGGGCTCGCGACAGGAGACATCTGCGCAGGCGGCCTCCAGCAGTGCGGTGATTGCGCCCCGCTGCTGAGAGCAGGCTGGAGCTTCGCGAAGCTCCGAGAGGACAGTTGCGACATGGAGTGCGTGAGCTACGGGCCACTGCTTGGGCCGCGGTGGGCGCGGAATATTTTGCGGGCGGAGCTCTACGCGGTGCTGCAGGCGCTGAAGCATGGAGTGCCCCCGCGTCGGGTCCTCGCGGGCTGTCAGGGCGCAATCGTTGGCGCCCCCGAGGGCGCCGGCAGGCTCGACAAGAAGGGGCCTTCTGCACTTGGGCGAACGGGATGAGATTTTCAAGGCTCTGGGTGAGCTCGGCGGGCCGCGCCACGATGCGCAGGTCTGCGTGGTAAAAGCTCGCGCTTCGCGGGCGGAGAGAGAGAGAGAGAGAGAGAGAGAGAGAGAGAGAGAGAGAGAGAGAGAAAAGAGAGATAGAGAGAGAGAGAGAGAGCGAGAGAGAGAGAGAGAGAAAAACAAATTAACATCGGTCGCGCGAGGTGGGAGGGCAACGAACTAGCTGATCAATCTGCCAAGCAGGGGGCTCTGTATCAGCCCCCCCCCTCCTGGTGTAGAGAGGCTTCTATTGATAAGTGCAAGCTTGTTCGGGGCATCCTCGATGTCGGAGCTTACGTAGGTGTGCTAGGAAGCGACATTGTCGATGCTGAGAAGGGCTCGAGTCCGCCGACGGACTCGACCCCCCCCCGACCCCGCCCTGGAGCTCCTCGACCCCCCTGGGCCTCCTGGGACGGCTGGCGGCGCGTGGGGCCCCTCCCCCGCCCCTGATGGCCACCCCCTTCTGCGGGCCATACTGGACTGGGGGGCTGTCAGGGTCGACGGGGCTAGAGGAGCGGGTCACGAACTCGTGTTCCGCCAAGCGTATGTGTTCAGTCGTAGATGTGCCAGGTACGCCCGCGATAGATGGTGGGGCCTGTTTTACCCATGCCGCCCTGGGGCCCAGAGGATGATCGGGGGTAGGCTTGATCGTTTCTGGCAGGGTATGCATCCCACCATTGGAAAGCCCCTCTGAGGCTAGCCCTGAGAGGGCACGGCGTTCTGGCTCGGCTCGGGGGCGGCCCGATGCGGCCAGGCCGACCCGCGGCGCGATTCCATGGGGCATCGTGTTCGTTCGATCAGCAGAATCCGGCCGAATCCCCGCGCTTCTTCTTCCTCCTCCTCCTCCTCCTCCTCCTCCTGCTCCTCCTTTTTTTCCTCCCCCTCATCCTCCTCCCTCTCCTCCTCCCCCTCCTCCTCCTCCTCCTCCTCCTCCTCCTCCCCCTCCTCCTCCTCTTCTTTCAGGGCAATGCGGGGCGCCGCCGCGCGCAAGGCGGAAGAGAGGCGGCGCAGGGGCGCGGCTGCCCTCGCCCTTGCGAGCGCGCGAGCAGCGGGGGGCCGTCGCCCGTCGCAAGTCGGGCGCGCCCTTCTACAGGGGGAAGATTCAAGGATAGCCAAAAAATAGTCAACGGACGACTTTTCAATTTTTTTGGGCATGCTTCTGAGCATGTTTTTGTTTCCTTTCAAACTTTGGTGGATGATTTGTAAGTTTTCCCAAATCCGCGTGTAGGAGGACGTGCCCGACCTAAGCCTCGTCGCGCAGCAGGGCGGCACCACGCTCCGAACGGCACGTCGGAATCCAGCCGCAGAGACCGAAACAGACTTGGCAGAGTTTCCGGGGTCGCGAGCGCGGCGCGCAGTGTGCTGGTCACCGCGTCGCGGAGCGGGCAACACAGCTGGGGCCAGTAGCGCGATGCCGAGCAGTTGGACGCGCTGGGCAGCACACCGGGATCCAGCTGACGCTTCTCCGTCCCCTCTTCGTCCTCGCCGTCGTGCTTCTCCCACTTTCATCCCTGCTCGTCTCTTCTCGTCTCTTCTCTTGTCTTGTCTTCCCTTGTCTTATCTTCTCTTGTCTGTTATTATCTTCTCTTATATTATTTTCTCCCCTCTCTTTTCTTCTCTTCTCTTCTCATGTCTTCTCTTCTCTTCTCTTCTCTTTTCTTCTCTTCTCTTGTCGTCTCTTCTCTTCTCTTCTCTTCTCTTATCTTCTCTTCTCTTACCGTTTTTTCTCTTAGCACAACTTCTCTTCTATCATGATATCTTCTCTTCTCTTCTCTTCTCTTCTCTTCTCTTCTCTTCTCTTCTCTTCTATTATATTCTCTTCTCTTCTCTTTTCTTCTCTTCTTCGTGTCCGCTTTTACCATGTTGCATAGAAAGCTCGATGGTCTTCTCTTCTATCACAAGGTCCCGTAGCATTATTCTAGCATGTGGTCTTCTCCGATTTTCTCTATTTTTATTAATGTCTTCTCTTCTCCTGTCCATCTCCGTTGGGGAAGGTCTTGGACGATTCGAACAACGAGCCGTCCATCACAGGCAGAGCTTCCCACCACATTACGTGGCCAGCGGCCAGTTACGTTGGGGACTTCGTGAGGATTCATGAGATTTCCAAAGGAGCTAGAGAAGGGTGAGGTGACAAGGATGAGGATGAGGAGGGTGAGGGGAAGGAGGGGAGTAGGATGAGGATGAGGATGATGATGATGATGATGCTGATGATGAAGATGGTGATGATGATGATGATGATGATGATGATGATGATGATGATGATGATGATGATGATGATGATGCTGATGATGATGATGAAAATTATGCTGCTGCTGCTGCTGCTGATGATGATGATGATGACGATGATGCTGATGCAGATGCAGATGCTGATGCTGATGATGCTGATGATGATGATGATGATGATGAGGAGGAGGAGGAGGAGGAGAAGGAGGAGGAGGAGGAGGGTGAGGGGATGATGAGTATGAGGAGGATGAGGATGACGGGAAGGAGGTTGAGTATGATGAGGAGAAATTATGGAGGGGGCGTGGTCTGGCCCGCAGAGGTGACGGCTGCCACCACCGCATGCTCATCCCAGTCCTCTTTGTCCTTGTCGTCGTCCTCTTTCTCCCTCTCCTTCCCCCTCCCCCTTCTCCTCCTCCTTCTCCTCCTCTTCCACCACCTCCCTCTCCTCCTCCTCCTCCTCCTCCTCCTCCTCCTCCTCCTCCTCGCTATCCTTGTCCGCCCTGGTTCTCCTCCTCCTCCTCCTCCTCCTCATTCTCCTCCTTCTGCTCCTCCTCCTCCTCCTCCTCCTCCTCCTCCTCCCTTTCCTCCTGCTCACTTATTTGGGGGGGATGAGAAGGGGGAGGGGGAGGGGGAGGAGGGGGAAATTGCGCGAGGAGTTGGGAGCGAGGGGGGGAGGGGCTGGGAGGGTGGGGGGATGAGGGAAGAGAGAGGAAAAAGGAGGGGGCGAGGGCAAGGAATAGGAGGAGGGATAGGGGTGTGGGACGGCGAGAGAAGGCGCGGGCGGAGGAGGAATGTATGGACGAGGAGAAGAAGGATAAGGAGGAAAAGGAGGAGGAGGAGGTGGATGAGGCATGATAAAACACGTTTTGTTCAGCTTTTCGGCACGGGTGGTTTCCTTACGTGTATTCTTAATAACGTACGTCTACGCCCATGTTACATGTTAGCCAGCGTGGTCCCCAGACAGTGAGTCATTGCAGTGAGCAGGTGTTCGCTACGCGGAGTAAAGCATAAGTAAGATATTGCGAAGACCTTGCGGCTGGTGCCGCCGACCCTGAAGGGAGACGACGATGACGACGACAACGGCTGCGGCGACAACGACGATGACGCTGACGTGGGCCAGAGTCCTCAGGGATGCTTCTTGGGGTCTCTTCGGAAGTCTCTCGGGGGCCTCTGGGGAGGAATTTTGGGGCCTTTTGTGAGTGTCTTGGTGGCCTCTTGGGAGCCTCTTGAGGCCTCTTCGGGCTTCCTGGGGACCTTTTGTGGGCCTCTTGGGGCCTCTTGGAAAACTCTTGAGGCCTCTTGGGAGCCTCTTGGGGCCGAGGGCTCGAAATGTTCGTTCGGGTCCCCCGTCTGGGTGACGCTCTTGGAGCCGTCTCGGGGGCCTCTTGGGCCGTCTTGGAGGAGGCGTTTTGGGCTGTCTTGGGTCCTCTTGGGCTGTTTTGGGGCCCTCTTGGAGGCCTCTTGGGCTATCTTGGGGCGATCTTGGGGGCCTCTTGTGCCGTCTTGGAGCGGCGGGAAGTGGAAAAGGCGAGAACGCCCAAATCTTAAAACATGAATTTGGCCTCTTGGGGCTTTCTCGGGAGTGCTCATGGAGGCGTCTTGGGGCATCCTGGAAGCCTCTTGGGCAGTCTGGAGGGCGTGAAGGCGTTTTGGACCGATCGTTTGGCGATTGGGGACCCTCTTGGACCGTCTCGGGGGCCTCTTGGGGCACTCTTGGCATGCCTTGGTACTTTCTGAGGCCTCGGGGCTCCCAGGGTAGGATGGCCCCCCTCTCCCCCGGGGACCTCCCCCCCGGCCCCCCCCCCCCCCCGACGGGGGAGGGATCAAAGGGAAGGGGCTTCCCTTCGACTCGATGACGACATTGCCAGAATTTTCTCTCGCTGACAAGCTTGAGGAGGAGGGCGCAGGGAAAGGGGGCGACTGACGGAGACGACGACTCGAACAGACAAGCCCCTCACACATGCTGACAAGGTCGGCGCATTCTGCGTACGCTGCGTGACGTACGCTATGGAGTCTAAATTACGTGGTGTAAGCTACGCTGTGTAAACTATCTGGTGTGAGCGATGTGGTGTGAACGATGCCGTGTACTCTACATGTGCTGCACGCTCGGCAGTGTAAGCTATGCAGCGTACGCTATGCGGTGTGAGCCATGTGGTGCAAACTGTGCGGTGAGAGCTACGTGGTGAAAGCGCGTGTGTAGTGCAGCGCGTGTGGTGCAAGCTGTGCGGTGTGAGCCAGCCGGTGCGAGCTGTGTGGTGCGAACTGTGCGGTGCAGGCTGTGTGGTGCAAGCTCGGTTGTGGATACGCGAGGCGCCCACGAGCGGGCACGCGGGCGCCCAGGTGGCGAAGCTGGGGCACCTGCCCAGCGCACGGGCCGCCATGGGCGCCACCGTGGCGAAAGCCTCGGGGTACCCGCCCAGCGCACGGGGCGCCCGCCAGGCGCCCACGAGCGGGCTCGGGCACCAGCGTGGCGAATCCTCGAGAACCCCACCCAGCGCACGGGACGCGCACCAGGCGGCGCCTGCGAGCGGGCACGGGCGCCCGCGTGGCGGAAGCCTGGGGAACCGACCCAAGGGCTCAGAGAGCGAAGCGAGAACCTCGGAGCCTGGAAGTGCAAGCCACATTTGGTGTGTGGGTATGTTTATACAGTCAACCCGCATCGAAAGGATGGGCAGCCTTCCCAAGGGTACCTCTGCATCCTTCACCTTCGGCCCATCCCTCGGCCGCTCTCGCTGGCCGCGCCCCGTTTGCAGCGTGTCGACGTGGCCTTTTAAGACCCTTGCATCCTTACCGCGCATCCTTATGCTACGGGCTGACTGCATACTCTGGCTTTCTTAATAAGCGTGGGGGGTAACCCCCCGACGTGGGTCAACCTCTCCTCGTCGTCGCGCCGCGACGGGGGTCGGAGCGCCTTCGGCGCGCGGTGGCTGCCCGCGACGGGGGTCGATGTGGGGCTGTCGGCGGGGGGGACGCCCCCCCCCCGACGCTGATAAAGGAACTCGGAGTGCCCAGCGGAGGATCGGCCAGGGCCGGGGGCCCCCTGGGCTGGGCCTCGACGGGCGGCCAGGGTGCCTTTGGGGGTCGGGGGCCGGGCTGCCCGAGGGCCCGGCGCCGCCCACGACCTGCGACTGGCCCCGGGACGGCCCGGCGCCCCTGCAGAGCAGCGCCCCAAGACACCTCCAAGGCGGCTCGGCGCGGCCCCATGTGGCATATGACGGCCCCAAGTGGCCCCCGCACACGGCCCCAAGGTGAGCGTTTTTTATGCATTGTTTTGCCGATCGGCGCGGGCCCTCGCACCCCCCCCTTCCCCCCCCCGTGGAGTAGATCTTGGCTGTTTTTGGCGCCTGTTTCGAGCGGGCGGAGCCTCCCACAGAGGACGCACGGTCCCAAACAGTCGCACTAAGAAGAGGTCCGGAGCCAGACCCCCCCCCTCTCCGCCCCCTTCTGCCCAATGCCGAAAAGCCGAGTAAACAAACGCTCGCTATGACATAAGACGCCCCAAGTGGCCCCCGCACACGGCCCAAAGCTGGCCGCTGACGGCCCAAGAGCTTCCCCGAGGAACGCCCGAGGTGGCCCAGGTAGGCCCGCCAAGAAGCCCGAGATACGTAGTCGAAAAAGGCAGACGACCTCAACTTCCCGCGTGGTTATCGCACTCGCCTTCCTTGTCGTCCCCTCTTCGAGGATGGCCCAGCAGCGCTCCAATACGTAGTCGAAAGGGGCAGATGTCCTCAACTTCCCGCGTGGTTGTCACACTCGCCTTTCTCGTCGTCCCACCTTCCAGGACGGCCCAGCAGCCCTCCAATTACTTATTCCCGGACGGCCATGGAGGGCCCCCCAGACCCAGACCCCCCCGACGCCGTGACTTTTGCAGCACGTCGGCCCCAAGAGGTATGGATCCTTTTCCCGGGACCGTTGTTTGACGTTCCCGAGGCCCGGGAAGGGCCCCGGCAGGTGTGGAGGGTGAGGCAAGATGTCGGTGCGAAGCACGGTGTTACACCCTACCAGAGCACCTTAGGCCTCACCAGGCGGCGAGAAAACGATCGTAATATGGACGGGGGACCGTGAACTTGTAAGCGAGAGTGCGCTTGGCAAGCTGGCGCCGCCGCCTGGTGGCAGCAGCGTGAACGTCGCTCGACACGCTGGCGGGGACGTCCCACGCTGCGCGGATCCACCCATTCAGCGGCAGGGCTGAGCGCCCAGGCTCGGGGAGCTCTGGGGCGACCTCCGGCAGACGCAGGCCACCAGAGGCCGAACATACAGGAAAAGCCTCACGTCGTGATTTTTTCACGACCCGAGAGGGTCTGGGGCCCCCAGACAGGGCCAAGAGCGCCCGGGGAGGGGCCCTAAGACGGTTCAGGAGGGCCATATCACGCCCCAAGAGGGCCCCTGGAGGGGCTCAAGGCTGCCCAAGAGGGGCCCCCTCCCCAAACAGCCCAAGATGGGACCAGCTCCGAGACAGCCCAGAAGGGCCCCAGACCCAGACCCCCTTCGCGTCGTGAAAAATCACGACGGGAGTTTTTTTTGTTGTTGAACATTATTAATTCTAAAGAATAATTATTGTTGGGCCCCCTGGTGCACGCCCCCCCCGCCGCGCCTAGGCCGCAGCTACATTTTCATCATTTTCGTGAGGAAGCCTCAGGTAATTCGATGTCATCCAGATCCGGTTGTTTTGTTCCCCCCCGCTTTCCCTTGCAAAAAACACTATAAAATGACATTTCTTGTTCTAATATAATCAAATTTCAAGAATCCCTTGCAAAAAATAAGGTAAAGTGGACATTCGCGCGCGCAAGACGAAATCCTTCCAAAAGCTTAGTGTTCGGAGCGATTTTAACATAAAAACATCAAAAAACCAATGGTTTTTCAACAAAAAAATGTCAAAATCTCATCCCGCGCGCTCTTGCGGATTCGTAGGAAACCCAACACTTTTTAAACATTTCTGTCAAACGGGCTTTTGCGAGCAACTTTTTCGAACTTCTGCGACAACGGTTGCGCACCTGCCAGGGCCATCATCCCTGTCAAATAATACCATGCGGGACACATTCGTTTTTTCTTCGCGCGCGCACGCCGAAATCTCCAAAAACCATTGGGTTCTGTGGGTGTGTACCCCACGCCAGTGTAGTAGCCACGGTCGTCCGCACGCCACGAAGTGAAGTGTCCCAACGTCATAGGGCGGGAAGCTGGGTTTGGGTGGTCGCGAAGAGTCGTTTGGATATTTGGTAGAGCTTGTAATGCCCCCCCACGAAGTGGGGGTATTGCCTGGTGTCGTATGAAAACCCTGGCACTGGGGAGAACACCACGCGTTCGGGTAAAATGATTGTTGTTGTTGTTGTTGTTGGTATTTTTGGCCTCTGGGGGCCCTTACCAGGCCCTGGGACCGTCAAACAACGACTCAGGATGAGAAACCGGTCCCGGGGACGGGGTCCAGATCTCTGGGGGTCGACGTTATAAAGAATCACAACGTCGGGGGTCTGGGAGTCCTCAAACCGTCCCAAAGTCGCCCAACATGGCCCGAACAATGCTCCCACAGAGTTCTAAGACAGGCCAGGATGTTCCCAAGAAGGCTCCGAAACGCCATCTGAAGATCTCCAACGTGGACCATCCAGCATCAATCCGAGTGCCTCCAGGCATGCGTCCAAGTAGTTCCCAGCCAGCCCAAAGACGGGTAGAGGCGGATGTGGCGGAAGACAGACCCTCCAGAATGCGTCTAAGATATTCTAAGACGGCCCACTGGCGGCTTGAGGTGGCGGTGGTGACGGAGGAGGCGGCGGCTGAGGATGAGGAGGATGAGACGCTCCCTGGAGGGCATAAATGTACGAGAGAAGGGGTCCAATACCACAGAAATGCCCCAAGGCCCCGTAGGCGCTCGCAACACCTTACACAGGCCTCAGTCGCCACAAGCAGTCCAAACATACGATGGGGGCGTTCGTTGAGGAACGTGCCTTGGAGGCTTCAGACTCTGGAGGGTTCCTTATCTGATGAGGGCGGCGGTGATATCCATGGCCAATCCACGATTGGCTTTCCACTGGCTTCCAGACCCTGGATTCCTGGTTTCCTTATCGAAGGTTCCGTTGTCCAATGCCATCACCGTTCCGTAGCCATTTTGGCTCAAGGCCATGAACCGTCCCGACGACCGCGAGTCTTTCGGGGCGAATTCTGAGCGCGAGGGAGGTTCCGCTTTGAGGCCACCTTCCTTTCCAACTTGCGAGTGCTGCCACCGCAGCACCCTCCAGGACCTGCGGGTCACGCCTTCTTCCGAGTCGGTGGGTCCGCCCCCGTCGACTCCTGCCTGCCGCACGCCCGCGGTTGAGCAGCTCGCCCGCCCGCTCCAGCGATGGGGCCCAAGGCCGAGCCTGGCTTCGTCGTGTGCACGGGCTGCCGCTACCGCTGGAACTTCCGCAAGAACGCGGAGTGCTGGCAGTGTGGGATTGGGCTGGAGCTGGCGCCCTCGAAGCCTTCGCCCCGCGTCGGGGTCTGGGCGGATGGCGGCGGCGGCGGCTCCCCGCCCGCGCATCGTGGTGGCGGCGGCGGAGGCTCACCGAGGGATGGCGCCAAGGGCGGCAAGGGCGGCAAAGGCCGAGGTGCAGCCTCCCGTGGCGGCGGAGGCGGTGCAGCCTCCCGTGGCGGCGGCGTCGGAGGCGCGGGCGGCCGTGGTGGAGGCGCCTTCCCGAAGGCCCCTTGGTCGGCCCTGCCCGAGAGCGAGCTCGACGCGCTCCTCGCCTGCGGGGGCCCCGCCATCGCGGCCAGGCTGCAGGAGGCGGTCCGCGACGCGCGGTGCTTCGTCGCGCCCGCGGCCGCCCCTGCGCCAAAGCCACTCGAGCAGCGGCTGCAGTCTGCCACGGCGAAGCGGATCAACCTCCAGCGCCAGCTCGACGAGGCGGCGGATGCGCTCGTGGCGGCGGAGGACCGCCTCGCCCAGTGCCGCGGCTGGCGCGACGAGGCTGCGGTCAACCTCACGGAGGCCAAGGAGGAGGAGAACGCCCTCTTGCGCCAGCGGGCCCAGGCGGCTGGCGCTGTGGGCGCACAGCCCGACGGAGCGAAGCAGCTCACCTTCAACTTCGACGCGGAGTCGTTCGACAACTTCGCGGAGCTGGAGGAGGAGGCGCAGGCCACCCTCAGGCGCCTCTGCGAGGAAGGGCTCCAGATCATGCAGGGCGCGCAGGCTACGTTCGAGCGCAACTGCCAGGAGCACCAGCAGCGCATCAAGCGCCAGATCGAGGAGGAGGTGGCCAAGAAGCGCAAGCGCTCCGAGGAGGGGCCTGCAGCAGCCGAGGCCGCTGGCACCCCCGAGCAGGGTGCTGCCGCCCCGCCTCAACTTTCAGGACAGGCGGCCGCCCCTGCTGCCGCCGCCGCCCCAGCCGCAGGCGCTGCGCCAGGAGCTGGACCCCCCCCCAGCGGCCGCTGTGGAGAGCCGAGCGGCAGACGAGGCGGCCCGCCAGCGCGCAGCCGACCAGAAGGCCGCTGCGGCGGCCCCTCCACCTGCTGCTGGCGCTGCTGCTGGCAGTGGCCAGACCTGCGGGTAGCACCCTGCTGCCAGGAGGCGGCCCCGACGGTGCGGCGCCGCCCGCCCCAGTCGGGGCTGAGGAGGCAGAGGCGGCGGAGCACAGCCGCCCCGAGGCGGCGGCGCCATCGAGCGGCGGCCTGCACGCCTACCTGGCGGCCAATGAGCAGGCCGACGCCCGGGAAGGGCTTCCCTTCAGAGTGCCGCTGCTGCGCCGGGACCGGCGCTGTGATGACGCGCGCCACGACACCAAGTTCGAGGCACTCAGCAGCAGTCCAGAGCCAAGCGCTGCGGCGGACTTGGCTGGGCCCGACCGAAGGACTGGCAGTCCTCAGCCCAGCCAGGGGCCCATAAGGAATAGTGGGTACCCATTTCAAGTTGACCAGGCTACGGGCGAGGGCGTGAGACCCCCCGAGGTTCGGAGACCCAAGGCGGCGAGCAGCCGCCCGCCTGGCGGCCGCTCGGCCGCCGCGGCAGTCGTGAAGCCTGCGGCGCAGCCTCAGCCTGGTCGACCGCAGGTCAAGCCCCTCCAGCTGGCCAAGCTGATCAGGCCAGTGGGGGCGAAGCGAGCCAGCTTCGTCACACTGAACGGCTCGACCTGGACAGAGACGCAGGTGGAGCTGGAGCGGATCCAGGACGAAAGAGGAGGCGACGACGTCACCCTGGTGCAGGAGACACGCTTCACCTCCAGCCAGAAGGCGACTGACGCCTGCAGCTGGGCCAGGCGCAACTGTTTCAGCGCTGCCTTCGGCAGCGTCCACAGCACGAGGCAGGCGGCCCAGGCGGTCTCGGCGGGCGTCGGGGTGCTGACGTCAAAGTCTAGGGGCGTGGCGGCTATCGACCGCGACTGGCACCAGCACAGTGCCCGCATCCTGGCCCGACGGGTGGCCTTCGGCGATCTCGTGGTTACGGTGGTCAGCGCCTACCTCGAGCACACGACCAGGATGGCCGGCTACAACCTGGAGCTGCTGTCGGACCTCCAGGAGTTCCTGTTCAGCCTCCACGAGCCGTTCATAGTGGGGGCCGACTGGAATATGGACCCCAGCGTGCTCGCCGCCTCTTGGTGGCCACGGGCTGTGGGCGGGGTGGTAGTCGCGCCCACGACCTTCACCTGCGGCGACCAGATCTACGACTTCTTCGTGATCTCCACGGCGCTTGCCGGCCTCAGCCCGAAGGTGGAGGTCATCAAGCCCGCTACACCGAACCCGCACGCACCAGTGCGGCTCACGTTCAGCGAGCTGGGCAGCAACGCCATGGTCTGGGTCCTCAAGACCCCCAGGGTCTTCGAGGTGGGCTCGGAGGTCTCGGCCGAGCAGCGTGAGATATCCCTGCAGGCGGCGACCCAGATCAGCTGGACAGCCCCCATCACCGACAGAGACGGCACGCCCGATGCGGCGATCAAGGAGTTCTTCGAGGCCGCGGAGCTCCACCTGATCGACCAGTTCGGCATCTACGAGGGAGAGAGGTACCAGGGCAGGGCCAAAGGTCCCCGCACCGTCATGAAGAAGCTGGCGGACCTGCAGCGCACGGAGGCTGTCAGAAAGCTCAGCCCCATCACCAAGTGCTGGCTCTGCCTCGGGAGGATCGCCAGGCAGCTCAGGGCGGCTGCTGCGGTCTGCTCACCCCCTGTGGGGCACCTCGGCTACATCAAGCACCTGGTGCAGGTGGCAAAGAGCTTGGGGCCCAAGTTCGAGCAGGCGGGTTGCACCATGTTCGAAGGCTCGAAGCTTGACTCGCTGATAGTCGTGATCCAGGAGCCCACCGAGCAAGGGCAGGCCTTCCTGCAGATGATCGAGAGCACGACGGAGGGGCACCGCAAAGAAGACGCCAAGGCGGCCAGGCTGCGCTGGAAGGACTTCGTGGACGAGGCCTTGGCGAAGGGGGCAAAGGGCGCCCACGCAGTCATAAAGGACCGTGACCGGGTGCTGGACTCGGTGACCGCGCACTGCCCCGACAGCCTGCCGCTCCCAGTTGTTGGCCAGCAAGCCCTGGACCAGATCCTCATTGAGTGGAAGGCCCTTTGGAAAGGTGCCGACGGGGAGTGCAGGTCCAGACCAGCCGACTGGATCTGCTCCATGGAGCTGCCCCCTATCACGGCGGACGACATCCTCGAGGCGGCGAAATCGTTCCCGAAGCAGACCGCTCTGGGCTGGGATGCGTTCCACCCGCGGCTGGTCCTCTCCCTGGGCAGGCCCTTCGCCGAGAGGATGGCAGAGGTGCTCACGGCTTGGGAGCAGCAGCCGCAGCCCACAGCCTTCTTCACCACGGTGATCGTCTTCCTGGGGAAGCCCGACGGAGGCCGCCGCCCGATCGGCATCATGAGCATGTGGACGCGTATCTGGAGCAGGGTGCGCCGCCGCTACTGCGCCAAGTGGGAGGCGGACCACCCGCTCCCCGAGGTCTGGGGCAAGGACGCGAACACCTGCTGTGACAGGGCGGCCTACCTCCACAACCTGGGGCTCGCGCTCGCCCGCCAGCTTGGCTTCGAGGCAGCCTCCGTCTACTTCGACATCAGCAAGTTCTACGAGCGGATCGACCATGACCTTCTGCGCCAGGCCGCGGAGGGCAACGGCTTCAGCGTCGGTCTGCTCAGGGCCCTCTGCGTACTCTACGCTGGGCCGCGCCGCGCCTCGGCGGACGCCGCCATCAGCGAGCCCATTGAGGTCAGCGGCACCATCATCGCGGGCTGCTCCTGCGCGACGACGCTGGCCAGGCTCATGCTGCACGGCCTCCTGCTCCAGGCCAGGGCGCTGCTGCCAGTCGGCAGGGTCGTCAACGTCATCGACGACATAGCAGGCCACGGTCGGGTCGGCAGCGACGCTCAGCCGAACGATCGCGAGCTTCGTCAGCGGCGTGGTCGAGATGCTGGCGGACAGGCGGCTGCCCATCAACTGGAAGAAGACGAAGGTCCTGGCCTCCTCGGCGGGCCTCCAGCGCCGCCTGCAGCGGGAACCCGACTGGCGGCTCGCGGCCGAGGCCTTTGTCTCGGGCCACCGTGACCTCGGCGTCGACGCCACGGCTGGCAGCCACAGGCGAGTCGCGACTCAGGTCGGTAGAGAGCTCGCGGCGCTGCGGCAGGCCAGCAGGCTCCACAAGATCTTCGGGCCTGGCCTTCGGCAGGCAAGGGTCTTGCGCGCGGGCCCCTCAGCCAAAGCCCTATGGGGCTCGGCCTGCAACGGCATCCCGCCTGGCCGCATGAGAGCCCTGAGGCTGGCAGCGGCCAAGGCGACGGGCAAACTGGCTCCTGGGGCTGCGCTGGGCTTCCTGCTGCAGTGCTCGCCGCGAGGCTGGCGCCAGGACCCGCTAGTGGTGGCCACGGGCTTGGCCGTCCTAGCGTACACCAATGTCCGCTGGGCAGGCCAGGCCTCCGCGGCGGCGATCCAGGCCTGCATAGCGGAGAGCGCCAGGATCGTGAGGCTCCAGCGCCCTTGGGCTGCCGTCAGGGACCCGATCTCGGCCTTGGTGCTCACGCTGCAGGTCATCGGCTGGGGCCTCAGCGACGACGGCGACTCCCTGCAGGACGAGTTCGGCTGCTGCTACTCAGTCCTTCGGTACTCCCCCGCCTTCCTTGCGGAGAGGGCCAAGGAGGCGGCCAGGAAGGCGGCAGCCTTCCAGGAGTACGACGCCAGGCCTGATACCCTGTGGCCGTGGCAGCTGCCGCCAAACTGGCGGGCCATCAACCAGCTCCTCGGCGCCGCGCCCACGGAGACGTGGTCCAGCCACCACTGCGGCTGCCTGCGCAGGCTGGCGTCTCTGTCACTATGGCCGCAGGCCAGGCTGGCCAAGCGTGGCACCGACATCGACGACCGCTGCCTGCTCTGCGGCGAGGAGAGCGGGACTCTGGCCCACCGCCACCACAGATGCCCTGCCTGGGAGGGCTGGCGGCGAGATCGCAGGCCCGCCGATTTGAAGCGAGCTGCCGAGCTGGTGAGCACAATGGGCCACCGCTACGAGGAGCTCTTCTGCCAGGGCCTCTTCGTTGACGCCCAGTACCTGGTGCAGAGGCCGCGCTGGGACCCTCGCTGGGAGCGCCGCTCGCGTGGCTGGGACGAGGGCGCGCTCGTGGTGCCCGCGGGCTCCCTCGTCTTCTCGGACGGCTCCTGCGTCAACAACGACTTCCCGATGGTCAGGAGCGCGGGCTGGGCAGTGGTGGTTCTCACGCCCGACGGCGAGTGGTTGGCGCAGGCGTGGGGGGCAGTGCCGCCTGCCCTTTTGCCCAGCCAGACGGCGAGGGCAGGCGAGGACTACGCGGCGGTGGTCGCCCTCACGGACATCGTCGGCCACTACCACCTCATGATCGACTGCCTCGGCACGGTCGGGGCTTGCAAGGGCGTGAAGAGGGCGGCGGCCCCGACGGCCCAGTTTGCCCACCTCTGGGCGAGGGTCGGCGACGCCGCCGAGGGGGTGCGCGTGAAGCACATCCCCGCCCGCCGTTCTCGGGCGGCAGTCGAGCAGGGCGTACTCTCGGAGGTGGAGCTCTACGGCAACCGCCTCGCGGACCAGCTCGCGAAGGCGGGCGCGGCGCTGCGCGCCATCGCCGACGAGGGGGCCCTCCTGCTCAAGGGCTGCCTGGCCCGCGCCCGTGACGCGGCGCGGTACGCCGCCGAGTTCGAGGTCCAGGCTACGGAGTCGGGCTTGCGGGGCTCCTGGCCCATCAGCTCGCTGGAGCTCGTCGACCTCACCCCCTACATGGCGGCGGAGCTCGACGGCGAGACCGACTTCCTGCACGCCGCCGCGGCGGAGCCCGCCCCTGGGACAGGTGGATTCAGCCCACCGACGTCGCAGTCCCAGGGGCGCGGCGAGCTCGAGGTGATGCACGACGCGGAGGTGCGCGGGGCTGCCGCTTCAGCGACTGGCTTCTTGAAGGAGCCCGACGCCGAGCCTGGCGATGACGTCGGCGTAGCGCAGCCCTCGGCGGCTGACGGCGGCCCCCGCCTCGCCACGGCGGCGGCCCTGGCAGCGGTGGCGGCAGCTGGCGCCTCCAGCTCGCGGCCTTCGCCCGCGAGGCGCCGCCCCGCCTCGGCCGAGTCGCCCGCGGAGGCGCTGCGCCGTGTAGCCCAGCGCAGGGCGCAGGAGCATCCGAGGCGCCGCGAGGCCTCGGCGCCCGCGCCCAGCCCGCGCCTGGCGACGGCGGAGGCGACGAGCAGCGGCCCAGCCCCTGCGGAGGCGGCAGATGCGACCCGTCCAGCGGGATGGAGGGTCAACGGCCACCTCCTCATGGAGTCGCGCGTCGAGGGCGACGTTTCCGAGCCCTTCCTGGTCTGCGCGGCCTGCTGGATGTACTGCCGCCTCCCCAGGTACGCGCACCGCGGCCTGGGCAAGCCGTGCGGGGCCAGCGCGGCGGCGGGGCAGCCCAAGAGCAAGAAGGGATCCAGAGCCCAGGCGCGGTCGGACTTCGCACGTGGGATCCTGCCAGCGTCGAAGGAGCCGATCGCGCCGCTGGCCTCGCCAACGGCAAGCACGCGCCTGCGCTGGGCGGCGGCGCTCCAGGCCAGGCAGGGCCACGGCTCGGAGGTGCAGGCGACCGAGGCGGCGCCCGAGCCGGCGCTGCGGCAGCCTGCTGCAGCCCCGCCCACGCCGCCTGCGGCTGGCGCTGGTAGCCTGATGGCTGCGCCGCCGAGCGCCTCGGCACCGCGGCGCCTGGCGGCGGCGGCCCCGCGGGCGGAGGCAGCCGAGCCGCGGCGGATCCGCCCAGGGCTCGAGGGCGTCCTCCGAGCCCACGGCTTCGCGGACGCTGCGGCGGCCCGCGAACGCGGGCGAGCCGCGAGGGCGGCGGCCGTCCCGCCTGCTTGAATTGGTTTGCATGAAACCGTGGACCTTTGTCCGCGCCCACAGAGATAAAAAATGCCATCACCGTAGTCCTGACCGGCCCCCTCGGGCCTTCCTCACCCCTCCCTTTTGCTGTCCTCCCCTCTCGTCTTCTCCTTCTCTCCCTTCTCTCCCCTGCCCTCCTTTCCTGTGGTCGTGGTCGCGGCCTCTCCCCCTTTGCTGCGACCGCGACCGCAGTACTGCGACCCCCCTGGGCCAGGACCCCGATCACAATGTCGCCCCCCGAAAGGCCCAAGGTCGTCCGCAGACGCTTCTCCTCCTCCTCCCGCTTCCGTTTTTCCGGACAAGTGTGATAAAACAATTCTGGACAAGTGTGAGAACAAAGGTGTGTTATGAAATTGTGATCAAAAGCTATGTGGAAAAAGGGAACAAGTGGGATGTACAAACAGGTGTGATAAACAACTCAGAACAAGTGTGATGAAACAAACACGTGTGATACACATTTTTTCGCACACGTTCTTTTGTGTGTGTGTGTGTGTGTTGTGTGTGTGTGTGTGTGTGTGTGTGTGTGTGTGTGTGTGTGTGTGTGTGTGTGTTTGTTATCACTTTGGTTCGGAGTTTTTCGTTGTCGCACTTGCTCTGACCATCCCCCGCTCATCCCGTAGTTTCCAGGAGGTCGCCAGAGAGTGCGCCAGGAGGATTCTTTTGTCGCGGCACGACCGCCGGCTCCTGCCCTGAGGCAGGAGGGCGGAGGGCGGAGGGCGGAGGGGGGAGGTGGCCCTGTGGCGGATCTTCGCCAGGCAGGGTGCGGCGAGGCCTCGCCTGGGTGCCCGCCCGCGGGGCGCCTCGTTGGCGCTTCGTGCGCGGGGCGTTGGGGTGTGGCGAGGCGCCGCTTGGTGCCCGCCTGTGGCCGCCCGTGGGCGCCTTCTCCTCCTCCTCCTCCTCCTCCTCCTCCTCCTCCTCCTCCCTCCTCCTCCTCCTCCTCCTCCTCCTCCTCCTCCTCCTCCTCTCCTCCTTCCTCCTCCTCCCTCCTCCTCCCTCCTCCTCCTCCTCCTCCTCCTCCTCCTCCTCCTCCCTCCTCCGCCTCCTCCTCCCTTCCTCCCCTCCTCCTCCTCCTCCTCCTCCTCCTCCTCCTCCTCCTCCTCCTCCTCTTCCTCCTCCTCCTCCTCCTCCTCCTCCTCCTCCTCCTCCTCCTCCCCCTCCTCGTCCTCCTCCTCCTCCTTCTCCTTCTCCTCCTCCTCTTGCATAGCTCTACCTCTCACCTCACTGCGCGCTGCCCTCAAGGCGCACGCGTCTCTGGGGGGCAGCCCGACTCATGGTGTGGGCGCTGTCCCCCAGGGGGTGGGCATATGCTGATGGGCCCTCTGGCACGGCCATCCCTCTCTCACTGGGCGCCTCGTGGGCTGGGCGGCCGCATAGATGGCACTACGTGGCTTGCACTAGATACGTTTGCACCGCGTAGCATGCCCAACGCATCTTACCCCACACAGCTTGCACAGCACAGCCCGCGCCACACAGCTAGCAGAACATGTAGCTCGCTCCACGTCTGCATCACAGAGCTTGCACCGCGTAGCTTGCACCGCATAACTTGAACCGCACATTTTGCACCGCATTGCTCACATCACGTAGCATGCACCACGGTTGTACCACACGGCTTGAACCACACACACATATGTATATATACATGTGTGTATATCTATATGTATGACACCACATCTTGCACCTCGTAGCTGGCACAACATAGCCTATACACATCCACAGTGCACCAACCTATTGCTTGGGGTCCACACGAGAGAGCAAGAGAGAGAGAGAGAGAGAGAGAGTGACGAGATGCGTTCTGTTGGCCCGCGGATGTTTCGATCATTCCGAGGCCTCCCTCCGCTGTCTTGGCCCTCGTTTCTCCGGCCTCTTCCTGGGCACTGCCCTGGTGTCTGGTCCTCTTGCTGCACATGCTCGTTGAGGACCACAACTGCCCAACAGGCTTACGCCACGTCGCCGACCTCCGGAAGAGGAACTGTGCGGCATCCGATTGCAAAATGCGTTGTTTGCCGCGTCCGGCCGTCCTGCCTGCGCAGGGCGGGGCTAGGGCGAGGACAGCTCCGCTCCAGAGCTTTGCGGACCGCCCTCAGACCGTTCCGGAACGCTCAGAGAAGGCCGCGGCGCGCGATGCATCCTTTCGAGCTGCCAGATCTTAGAGATTCTTGATTTATTCTCATCCGATGTTATCCCTTTCACCCTGGCTTCGTCTTACATGTTGGGTGTCGTCGAGGCCATCCTGTCGGGGGTGGCTCCCTTTGGGGCCCTGTCGAATTCCCCCTCTTGGGCCTTCTAGGCTCCTCTGGTCTCTCCCGAAGGCCTTCTTGGCTGTCTTGGGGCCTCGCGAGCAGTCTTGGGGCCTCCTCCTCCTCTTCCTCCTCCTCCTCCGCCTCCTCCGCCTCCTCTTCCTCCTCATCCTCCTTCTCCTCCTCCTCTTCCTCCTCCGCTGCTGGCCCTCTTAGGGGCCCCTTCGGCCGTCGTGGGCCCATCTGGATGGCTTCTTGGGCCGGCTGAGGGTTCGGACCCTCCGGACACGGTGAGCATGCGAAAATTATAAAGATCAGAGGCAATTTTTTGGTGGGGCCCCTGGGCCGTCCTGAGGCCTTCTTGGTTGTTCTGGAGGCCTCCCTGGCGCGTTGGAGCACTTGTTAAAGCCATCTTCCAAAAGGCATCTTGGGAAAGCCATCTTCCAAACGGCATCTTGGGCATCCTGGAGGCCGCGGGGGTGGTTTATGGAGGCTCTGAGGGCCAGGGAGGTGCGCCGGGGAGCTCGAACCCCACCCCCACCTAATGGGATTTTGAGGAGGAGGAGGAAGAGGAGGAAGAGGAGGAAGAGGAGGAGGAGGAGGAGGAGGAGGAGAGGAGGAGGAGGAGGAGGAGGAGGAGGAGGAGGAGGAGAGGAGGAGGAGGAGGAGGAGGAAGAGGGGGAGGAGGGGAGGAGGAGGAGAGGAGTGAGGAGAAGGAGGAGGAGGAGGAGGAGGAGGAGGAGGAGGAGGAGGAGGAGGAGGAGGAGGAGGAGCCCCCAGGGCAGGGGAAACGGGGGAGGGGGGACGGCCAAGTGGCCCACACACCGCTTCACCCTCCTCGAGCGGGTGTGGGCGGATGACTCGTAGCCTCGAGTGCGTGTGTGTGTGTGTGTGTGTGTGTGTTTGGCGCGCTCTTGGCTTGACTGCTGCATGCAGCTTTGCTGTCCCGTCAGCTGCGCCTGCCTATCCTCTCTCTCTCCCCCTCCTCTCCCCCTCTCCTCTCCATCCCGGCCCCCTTCCGAGTTCGCTCCTTCCCCCCTGCCCTTGTTGTCGTCCTGGTCATGCCAATCTCCTTCTTGTGCCCACCTCCGCTGCCTTTACTTCCGCCCTCCCCTGCCCTCGTTTGGGTCTCCCTCCCGCGGCCCAGTGTCGTGTGGTGGCGACAGCACCTCGTGGACCGTACGCCGCACGCTGACCGTCACCGCCACTGGAAGGGAAGGGACCGTGGGAGGCTGGGGAGGGAGGCACCTTGTCATCCTCCACCTTCTTCCCCTCCTTCCCCTCCTCTCCCCCCTCCTCCCCCTCCTCCTCCTCCTCCTTCTCCTCCTCCTCCCCCTCCTCCTCCTCCTGCTCCTCCTCCTCCTCCTCCTCCTCCTCCTCCTCCTCCTCCTCCTCCTCCTCCCCCTCCTCCTCCTCCTCTTCCGTCTCCGACCAGGGAAAGAGTCGGCCAAGCGAAACGCGGCCAGCCGAACTCGGCCCAGCCGAACCCCCGTCGAGCTGTAAACTCGGCCCAGGGAGATGAGGCTCGCCTGGCCGAGCTCGGCGTAGGCCGAGCTCCTCCGGGCGAGTCTCTCCGGCCGAGCTTTTTTGGGGGGGCCGAGCTTCTCTGGCGCGAGTTCGCCCGGGCGAGTATTAGAGCAAACTCCCGCCCGCCGCAGCCGGAGCGCCAGCGCCAAGTCCGGCGGGCCGAGTTCAGTCTAGCCTTACGTCGGGCCTTTCCCTCTGCATGAGGAATATTTTAAATTGGTCGAGAAACAGGCAGGGGACTATTTTTTGACTATTTTTGAATTTTATTCTCTTGCACAGGGTGTCTAGAGCTCCGACCACTTTATTCCGCGTCGCACCCCCCCCTCCCGCGTCCCCAGCGCCAGAGTGGGACCCCCGCGCCCAGCGCCAGAGTGGGACCCCCGCGCCGTGGCTCTCTGCCCCGAGCCCCAGCGCCAGAGTGGGACCCCCGCGCCGTGGCTCTCTGCCCCGAGCCCCCCCCCGTCCCCAGCGCCCCAGCGGGAGCCCTGCCCCTCCGCCACGAACGCTTTATTCCGCGTCGCCCCCCCCCCCCCCCCCCCCTCCCCGCGTCCCCAGCGCCAGAGTGTGACCCCGCGCCGTGGCTCTCTGCCCCGAGCCCCCCCGCGTCCCCAGCGCCACAGCGGGAGCCCCGCCCACTGCCCCCTCCGCCACGAACGCTTTATTCCGCGTCGCGACGCACACCATCTCCCCCACCTCCCTCCCCGCGTCCCCAGCGCCCCAGTGGGGGCTCCGCCCCGTGCCCCCTCCGCCCCGACAATTTTATTCCGCGTCGCGACGCACACGCCTCCTCCCCCCCTCTCCGCGCCCCCAGCGCCGGGTGGACCCCGCCCCGGCCCCCTCCGCTCCGAGCACTTTATTCTGCGTCGCGACGCACACCACCTCCCCCCTCCCCTCCCCACCTGGGATTTGGGCCCCGTTGCTGGGCCCCGAGGGGCGATGTCTTGCCCCCTCTTCCTCCCTCCTCCTCCACCTCCTCATCCTCCCCCTTCCTTTTTGTGCAAGAGCCATGGCACACGTGCCACTTGTTTGAATGTTTTTTTTGTGCTAGGATATTTGTTTCGCCCAAAATTCTTCTGTCCTGTAGGGGAACATGCCCGACCCAAGTCTTGCCCAGCGTTTCCCTGGCCGAGCTTTCCGGCCGAGTTTCTCTGGCCGAGCTCTTTCGGAACCAGAGTTACATTTTTGTTTCCCTCTTTTTTTTTTGTTCTCTCTCTCTCTCTCTCTTTGTTTTTTGTCTTCACGTTTTTCCCATCATAGGCTTCGAATTATGGCGCGCGGTGGCGCACCCCCCCTTTCGCGGCCAGCCGCCGCCGTCGAACGACATGAGCTTATAACAGCTGGCATTGCGATGTGATGTCGGCCTCCCCGAGAAATTCCCGCCACATGAGATGCATCTAAGTGTTATCCCATTAGCGTTATCCCATGGAAGAGCTCTTCCTTGTCCGAGTTTGTCTGGCCGAGTTTTCTTCCGAGCCGAGTTTTGTCGGGCCGAGTTTTTCTGGCCGAGTTTTATCGGGCCGAGCTCGGCCAACCAAGTTTCGCCTGGCCGAGTTTCTCCAGAATGCCATCCTCGGGAGCCGCAGCGGGCGCTTCGCGCGCGCGAGCGGCCCCCCAGAGGCGAGCCCGCGCCAGGCGCATCAGGCGCGCGAGCCTCCATCTGTGAAGCTGTTGCCAGAATTCAAGCATAGGAAGTCTCAGGAAAAACGCCCAGCCCGCCCTTTCGACCGGCCTGGGGGTGCGACAGGGATGAATTGCTTATAAGGAGGAGGAGGAGGAGGAGGAGGAGGAGGAGGAGGAGGAGGAGGAGGAGGAGGCGGAGGCGGAGGAGGAGGAGGAGGAGGAGGAGGAGGAGGTGGAGGAGGAGGAGGAGGAGGAGGAGGACGAGGACGAGGACGAGGACGAGGACGAGGAGGAGGCTGAGCAGGAGGCCGAGGAGGACGAGGCTGAGAAGGCTGAAGGGTCTGCCGCCAGGGTGACCATATGGCCAGAGTTAAGAAAAGCATATGCACGCTCGCGACGGCTCTCGGAGACTCTACAGGCTTACGCCACATCCGCCGACCCCTTCTGTGAGTGTTGCCAGGCCAGGAGTTTCTGGCCAGCGGCGTCTTGTGTGAGGGTGCGGTGTCGCGCGCGGGTGGTGGCATATACGTAGGGGGTCCAAATGTTTGCGTGATGCCGGTGGTCTGGGGCGTGTTTTGCGAGCGCTTTGCGTGCTGTGCACCCGGGTGCGGGGTGTCTTTCTGGGAGGTCGGCCTTTCGACCCGCAACCAAGTGGAGGAGCACGGGAAGACGAAAGGAGCAAGAGTAGTGTGTGGAAGCTGTGATCAGCGAAGCATCACAGCGAAAGATGTGGCAGATGAATCGAAACGGGTGAAGAGGCTGTTGACGTTCGCAGCGCGCACGAAACAGTTCGCGCGGCAGCAGCACATTAGCGCCGAGCAAGATAGTGAGCGCGTCGCGAGGAAGAGTAAGGTTGTATGCGCGGAGTGCAATGCAGTTGGCGTGACGGCTCGCAATACGGAAGCGTCTGGGGGTCTTTTGGGGGCCTCCTGGGGGCCTCTTGTGGGCTCCTTGGGGCGTCTTGGCGGTTTCTTGAGGGCCGTTGGCGGCCTGTTGGGGCAGTCTTGTAGGGCCGTTGGCGGGCGGAAAGCGGAAAGCTAGATTTTTGAATTGTTGGTTGCCCTCTTGGGCCCCTCTTGGTGCCGTCTTGGAGCCTTCTTGGGCCGTTTTGGGGACCTCTTGGGCCGTCTTGGGGCCATATTGGACCGTCGCGGGGCCGTCTTGGGGGCCTCTTGGGCCGTCTTGGGGCGGTTTTCGGGGTTTTCGGGGCCTCTTGGGCCGTCTAGGAGCGTCGGAAAACCCAGAAGGCGGATGTGTGAACATTGTACGTTTTACGACGGGAATAAGTACATTTCTGCGTCCAGGGACCGTCTTGGGACGCATCTTGGGGGCCTCTCAGGGGCGTGTTGGGCCATCTGGAGGCCATATCGGGTGTCTTCGATCGCTCTTGGACCGTGTGGGACCATGTTGAGCTCTCTTGGAAGCCACTTGGAGCGCTCTTGGGGCCGTCTTCGGGGCTCTCTTGGGCCGTCTTCGGCGCCTCTTGAGCCGTCTTAGCGCCTTCTTGGGCTGTCTTGGGGCCCTCTTGGAGGCTTCTTGGGCCGTCTTGGGGCGGTCTTGGGGGCCTCTTGGGCCGTCTGGGAGCGTCGGAAAGCCCAAATGGTGAATTTGTGAAAAACGCGCGCTTTACGAAGGGAACGGGCTAATTTTTGCGTCTAGAGGCCCTCTTGGGACGCATCTTGGATGCCTCTTGGGGCCTCTTGGGGGCATCTTGGGCCGTCAGGAGGCCATCTTCGGTGTCTTTGATCGCTCTTGGGCTGTCTGGGACCATATTGAGCTCTCTTGCAGGCCACTTGGGGCGCTCCTGGAGCGCTCTTGGGGCTCTTTTCGAGGCCCTGTTGGGCCGTCTTGGACGCTTGTTGGGCCGTCTTGGGGCCCTCTTGGGCTATCTTGGGACCCTCTTGGAGGTTTCTTGGGCCGTCTTGGGGCGGTCTTCGGGGCCTCTTGGGCCGTCTTGGAGCGTCGGAAAGCCCAGAAAGCGAATTTGTGACAATTATATGTTTTACGAAGGGAATGGGCCAATTTTTGCGTGTAGGGACCCTCTTGGGACGCATCTTGGAGGCCTCCTGGGGCCTCGTGGGGACCTCTTGGGCCGTCTTGGAGGCCTCTAGGCTCGTCTTGGGGCCATCTTGGGCGTCTGGGAGCGCTCGTTTGGCGTCTCGGGGCCGTCGTGGGCCGTCTTGGAAGCCTCTTGGAGCCTTCTGGGCCCGTCTTGATCCCCTTTTGGGCCCAAAAGAGCCCCGTGACGCGCTCGTCGTGGGCCCGCGGGGGGGGGGGGTCGAATCTCCAGTTTGGGGTCCCTGGGGGGGGATTATGGGGGGGGAACTATCTCACACGCCTAGAGACCCACAAGGGGTCGGCGGATTTCCCAGCATCGGGATGCTTTCCGGCAGCTGCGCCTCGCCGAGAGCGTTCTGGGGGTGCTCGGGTCGTCCCGACCGGCCGCTGGAAGCCAGAGTTATGACCAGAAAACCAGATCCCCTCGCAGCTCGAACATCCAACTTTTGCGTTTCCCGCCATTTCTGGGCCGCCAGGGGGCTTCTAGTCGCCACGTCTGGATTCGCTTTGAAATTCCGACTCGAGCGGATCGGTTTTTGACCCCCAGACCCCGAAATGCGCGCATCGCGAGCACATCGCGACAGGAGATTGTTTGGGTCTCTGTCGGCCCCTGCGGGCCCTCACGGGGTCCTGCGGCCGTCAAACCACGACTCGGGATTGAAATCGAAGAAGGATAAACGCCACATTTAGCAGATAAACTTGTGGCGTTCCGCGTGGATTTCTTGATCCGCGCTGAGCCCCCCCCCGCCGGCGCCTCGGGCGCCGCCCCTGGCACGTTCCGCGCGCCAGGGGGGGGGGGGTCCAGCGCAGATCCAAGAAGTCCGCGCGGAGTGCCCGAAGTTTCTATTCATGGCGTTATTTCTTGTTCTAGTAGGGTCCAGGGAAAGGGTCTAAACCTGTAGGGGCCCACGTCGTGAGCAAAGCAGGGCGTCGTGGGTCTGGGTCTGGTGCGCGGCTTCTGGGGCGCGCGCGGGATGATCCGATGATCTAGGCCTCCCAGATGGGTCGGAGTAGATGGGGTCGGAGGATCGCGCCGCATTGCCGATGCATCGCCGATGCGGCTCGAGGTGGAGCCCGTGTTTCTCCACGCCGACGTCGCCAATGCATCGCCAACGTCGCCGATGCATCGCCGATGCATCGCCGATACATCGCCGATGCATCTGTGATGCGGCGCGATCCTCCGACTCCATCTATTCGGACCCCATCTAGGAGGCTTCTAGATGAAGAGCCATCGTCGTAATATATCCATACCTATACGACCACCCTTCGGGTGATAAGGAGGTTGTGTGTGTGGGGGAGGGGGGGGAACCAACATCTGACTCAATCGATCTCACTATCGATCTCACTTAACAGGACACCACGGGACACCACGGGACACCGCGGGACACTTGTCGATCTCACTATCGATCTCACTGTCGATCTCACTCAAAGGGACACCACGGGACACAACGGGCCACCACGGGACACCACGGGACACCGCGGGACACCTCTCGATCTCACTATCGGTCTCACTTTCGAAAGCACTATCGATCTCACTATCGACTTCACTTTTTGGGACACCACGGGACACCAGGGGAGACCTCGGGATACCACATCGATCTCACTATCGATCTCACTATCGATCTCACTCAACGGGACACCACGGGACACCACGGGACACCTGTCGATCTCACTATCGATCTCAATATAGATCTCACTTTTTGGGACACCACGGGACACCACGAGACACCTCGGGGCACCACATCGATCTCAGTATCGAGCTCACTATCGATCTCACTCAACGGGACACCACGGGACACCACGGGACACCTGTCGATCTCACTATCGATCTCAATATAGATCTCACTTTTTGGGACACCACGGGACACCTCGGGGCACCACATCGATCTCAGTATCGATCTCACTACCGCATAGACCACCCTTCGGGTGATAAGGAGG
>CAUYUJ010009439.1:0-34276 GCA_963575745.1 Prorocentrum cordatum | reverse complement strand
CCTCCTCCTCCTCCTCCTGACTCCTCCTCCTCCTCTCGCCTCTCCTCCCCCTCCTACTCCTCCCCTCCTTCTCCTACTCCTCCTCCTCCTCCTCTCCTCCTCCTCCTCCTCCTCCTCCTCCTCCTCCTCCTCCTCCTCCTCCTCCTCCTCCTCCTCCTCCTCCTCCTCCTCCTCCCAGCTGGTCGCGGGTGTGTCGCCCCCACAAACCCTCGGGGGCCGGCCCTAAGCATCAATCCCGCAAGTCATGCACCAGACCGAATCCGCTCTGGGGCGTTGCAAGGATAGCACATTGGAGGAGACGGCGGATGGCGGATGAGCAAGAAGACGGGCAGGAGCGAGGAGACCAGCGTGAATCCAGGATACATCAATGACCAACGATGCTGCGAGAAGCCCTCCCTCCAACTTCCCTCGTCGCAGGTCTCTACAAACAAAAATGTTCGGTGCCGGCAGGGCCCCATTGGAAGACAACTGCCTGAGGATCCTAAATCCCGCGCTGGTGCGAGAACGCCAGCCCGGACGACAGGAGCAGGGCGCCGATCCTAGAGTGAGGACAACGATGCAGCGGGAGCGCCATCTTGGAATGACCCACGGCGTTCGGATAGGATCGGCTGCACGCAAGAGTGACCGTAGGCAAAGTAACCTTCAGTGCGCGGACTAAGGGGGCGCGAGGTGGCCAATTCCAAAGCGCAAGCAGCCACTATCGCATCGCGCTCAGCGATCGGGGGGACTCCAGTGAGCCCGCACCAAAGGTCACTCCGGCGAAAGGTCACCCTTACGTGTAGTCGATAGGACACACGCATGACGACAGACCGCTTTGTTCCTGGGTACCGGTCGATACCCGGGGAGGGGGGTATTCGGCCGGGAGGGTGACTGTAACGGCGGCCGCGGCGTGCACCCGCCAGGACGCGTCCGCACCGCTGGCGTATCAATCGCCTGTGCGCACCACAGCATGTAGGGGAGGGGGGGTCCAGGCCACTTCCCCCAGTACGATCGTTAGCGTTACTGGGGGGGGGGGAGGGGGAGGGGGCGGCCCGGATACCGAGCGTTACCCTGGGGAGGAAAGAAAAACAACCGCTCACAAATCAGAAACAAAAAGAACTATGCCTCATCCGGTGTGAAAAAGCTATGCGCGGAAGAGGGCGCGCGACTCTCGGGCCGTCTTCGGGGGAGAGAGGAGGGTAGTACTCAAGGGTGTTCTTCCCAAGGCTGGGGCTGCTCTTAACCCCCACGCCAGCTATCACTGTGGAGGAGGAGGAGGAGGAGGAGGAGGAGGAGGAGGAGGAGGGGAAAGAGGACAAGTCTGGCCTCCCCAGCACCCCCCAAGGGGCCACTCCCCGGCAGGCGAAAAGTCATGACCGCAACCCTGGACCCTGTCATTCTGAGGCACTTTCCGAGCTGGACTGTTCCGTGATGGCCCCGGGGCCCGAAGCCGGGCGAGAACGCCCAGCGTGGACAGGTTGCAACGCCCGGAGGACCTCGGGGCAGGGGGAGAAGATAGGAGGGGAGAAGCTGGGTGCGCTCGCGCCACGTCTCACATCCTACTCCTCTCGCGCATCCCTTCCCCTTGCGGCCCTTGCGCTGACTCTTCCTCTGCCCGCCGACGCGTGTCTCAGCGGGCGTGGAGAACGCCCAGGGACCCAATCGTGAGATGCGCAATCAGAGAAGGGGAGCTCTAGGAGAGGGGGCGGCGGATCAGCAAGAAGATGAACAGGAGGTCCTGAAGGGGGCCCAGGGACACGAACAAGCAGACACAAATCCCAGTGTCCCTCATCTGTTTCTATATGTTATGGATCTTCTTCTCCCCCTCCACTTCCCATATCTTCCACATCTTCCTGGGAATTGATGATTATTTACGTATCTGTGTCTTTGCCCCTCCTGAGGCCTGGCCTCCCCCGCACGCACCCCCAGGGCCCCCTCAGGACGCTGACGGTCCCGGGGCCCGAAGACAGCTCCCAGGGCCGCAGAGGGCAAAAGACGTGGTCGAACCCATAGCCTCGAACCTCGCCCTCCCCCCCTCCCCCCCCTCGCTGCTCGCCCCGAACCAGTGCTTGGCCACCTCAGGCCCACAGACGGCTCCGAGTTAGGAGAGCTCCGAGTCTTCCCCCAGGGCAGAGAGGGGAGGGGTGCTCTCATCGGCGGTGGCGAGCCTCCTCGGATGGCTCAGGAGGGTTCTGACGAGCGTCCTCGAGGCGCCTCCGTCGTTTTCAGCTCGTGATCGTCGTCGTCGTCGTCGTCGTCGTCGTCGTCCTCGTCGTCAAGTGGTCGTCGAGTCGTCGAGTCTTCGTCGCCGAGGGCAGAGGGGGTTGGCCTGCCTCGCGACACCCTCCCCCAGGGGCCACTCCCCCTTGGTCGGCAACTCATGGGAGCCTCCCCGACCATCTTGTTGACCGACAGTCATCGACGCTAATTGACGGTGATCGATGCTAGCCGACGCCATCGACGCCAAATCGGCGCTATACCGAACGGCTTTCGACGCTAAAGACGGAAGTAAGAAAGTGAGACAGATAAGGCCTTCTCAGAAGGCGGCGGGCGGGGCTTCTCAAAGGCCTCGGGCCTTCTGAACAATTTTCTGTCTTCGGGGATGTCTCAGAAAACTGCTCGCAATGCCTTGGGACTTCCGGGCCTTCTGAGAAGGCCCGCCCCTTCTCGCTTCCCCCCTCTGCAAGGCTCCCACAATCGAAACGCTGCCATATGGAGCCGTAAACAAGCAACGAGGCACCATTTTTCCAGAAGTTCAACTTCGATGTCCCAGAGATCAACTTCGATGTCCCAGAGAACACCTGGGGAAACCCTGAGACAAAATGTAAAACAATTAATATAATAATAATCATGAGAAAAATACTAAGAAGAATAATAACACATGCCATACACATAAACTTTTGGCACTCCGCGCGGTTTTCTTGGATCTGCGCTGGACCCCCCTCCCTGCCGCGCGGAGCGCGCCAGGGGCGGCGCGGAGGCGCCGCCGGGGGGGCCCAGCGCGGATCCAAGAAAACCGCGCGGAGTGCAACATGTTTATGTTCAGAGCGCTGTTGCTTCTTCTCAGTAAGGGACACCGAGCTCCTCCCCAACGAAAAGGGGTCCTTCTTCAGCGGCCCGACTGACTGTACAATCAACCCGTATAAGTAAGGATGCGCGATAAGGGTGCAAGGGCCCTGGTGGAAACCTATTTCGAAGCTTTTCGAGCGGGGCGCGGCCAGCAAAAGTGGCCGAGGATGGACCGAGGAGACAGGGATGCCCACGCTCCTCCTGGCCCAGTGGGGGCCCGCGGCTCCACGGCACGATCCTGCATCAGCCCGCGTCCGCGTCGTCCTCGTCCTCGGGGAGGAGGAGGAGGAGGAGGAGGAGGAGGAGGAGGAGGAGGGTGTAAGAGGAGGAGGAGGAGAAGGATGCAAGGATGCAAAGATGGTCCATCCTTTCTATGCGGGTTGACTGTGTTGTTTGCTGCCGAGGCTCCCCCTGCTGGCGCCGCCTGCTCCAGCGCGCGGCGGCCGCCGCCCCCGCAATGCCCTGCCGCCGCGGCGCCCCTGGCCGCCGCCGCCGCCGCCGACGCCCACGCCGACGAAAGCGACGCGACGCCGCCGACGAAGGCGGCGCGACAGCGACGGCGCCGCCGCCGACGGCGCAGCGACGGCGCCGACGACGCCGCCGACGAAGGCGACGCGGCGCTGACGCCGCCGCCGACGGCGGCGCGCGACGCCGACGCGACGACGCCGCGGCCCCCCCGCGGGCCAGGCCAGCCCGGCTGCTCCGGGGCGCCCCGTCGGCGAGAGGCTCGCAGCCCGCCGGCGTTTTAGATCGCTGGGGGGAGTTGTCTGAACGGTGGGCCGTGCGGAGAGAACCGCGCTGCTCCATCCCCTTAGGCGAACCCCATCCCTAGAAGTTGTTGTTTCGGACCTGCTCTCTCTCTGGTCCAAGAAGGGCCGGCGTGGGACCCTGAGAATGCTTGTGGCATGAAGAAGTCTGCTGCGATTTGGCGTTCTGTTTTCGAGACGGCGACGCTTCGGCCCACTGATGCTCCCCCTCTCTCCTTTGTGCGGATTCCTGCGCACCTTAGGTTTGAGAAAAGTCTTGGAACGAGGGCTCGACCCTGTCACGTGGATTGGCAAACGCGTGGGCTGACCTTTGTGCTAAACTGGCCTCGACTCGTGTCATAGTTGCTCGTGCGTTTTCTGGGGCGGTGGCGGGAAAGCTCATGTTCAATCAGGCCACTGTAGATCACATTGCTTGGGCTGCTGCCAGAGTGATCAAGTTAAAGCGATGGACCGATACCCCGCCGCCCCCAGACGGGTATAGGGAACCTCCGCTGCCGCGGCTCACCTTGCACGGACATTCTCTTGTGCAGAATGAGGCTACTGGTGAGGTGCGTTGTGCTTCGTGCTTTGTGGGTGCTTGGACGACCAGCACGCTGAATCATTTGTGCAATGGTCCCTCCAAGTTTTGTCGGCCCACGGCGGTCACGGCCTTAAAAGGCCAAGAATGGTTCCGTTCCTGCGGGACTCGAGCTGGGCCTTTGAAGGCCGCCGCTCTGGCGAAGGCAGAACAAGCCCTCGTGGCTGCTGGTATGTTTCTGTCCCTTCCCCCTCCTGGGAACCCTTCGGGTGACGAAGGAGCCGAGGCCATTCGTTCCTTTTAATGAGCGCGGCCATTCGGTGCAGAGGAGTGGCCCAGTTACTGTGTGTGCGAAGTGTGCTGGTTTTCTGGTGTTGCCGCATGGGGTCGAGAGAGCGTCGAAGGCCCCGTGCAAGGGGCCATCCCGAGTCCCCTCGACCCGTGATAAGCAGCTCCGAAAGATTGCCAACGCCGCCGAAGCCCTTCACCCGTCCACAGGCGAAGCCTTGATGGAGGTTGGCGCAGCACCGCTCGACCATGTGCCAAGCCTGCCGTCGATGCCCATCCAAACTGAGGGAGGGTGGTGGCTCGGGTGGAGCGGGCGGCGGACGGGATTTCGGATGATTCTGATTAGTTTTCCGGCCTCGGCGACGACTGCGGTGCTTCCGTAGTCTTTGCCGTATTGCCTGCTGCTGCCCCCTGGCGGCAGTATCCCCCGCCTTTAGCGTGTGGGCGTCCGTTACCCTGCGGGCGCCTTCCAGTCGGCGCCCACCTCCTCATCCTCCTCCTTTTCCTCTTCCTCTTCCTCCTCCTCCTCCTCCTCCTCTTCCTCTTCCTGGCGCATCAATTTTTTCGAACCACCTCTGTGATTTTTCGAGCCGGGCGACGTCGCCAGGCTTCGTGCCGCGGGGCCCTCACAAAGGGATGTGCGGCTCGAGGCCGGGCGACGTCGCCAAGCTTCGGGTTGGTGGGACCCTCATGGTCGATATGCGGCTCGAACAACGCCACGGAAAAATGGAGTATAGGGGTCCAGTCGCGTTTGTTTCCGAGGTTCCATTTTCTGTTCGCGCCCTCGGACCTCAAGGTGGGGGGATCACCCGTCGCCTCGGCGCTGCGGGGAACGCAGCAAACGGACGTCTCGCGCGGCCAAATGGCCGATGAAACCTGCAAAGACCAATAGTTCGCCGCGCCAAAGCAGCACTGACACGTTCGCGCACGATCGGCGCGGCGAGGAAAAGGAGGTGGATGCGGAGGCGGATTTTTTTGGTTTCGTCAAGCGCGGCGCAAAGCGCGCAGGGCACTGCCAAGCGACTTGGGCACGGCCCGACTGAAGAAAGAAAAGAGCCCGGGCACCTCCCCATATGAAGAGTGTCAGCAGGCGCAGCCAGGAGGCCTACGCGCCGTCGGCGGAATCGCCCTCGAGGCCCAGGTCTCCGGAGGAGGAGGAATGAGGAGGAACATATACCTGGGCGAGAGCTGTTTGAACGGGGTTGGGAGGCCCAGCCAGCAGCTTCGCCTTAGGCGAAGCCAAGCTCCAGCTCTGTTGTATCGTAGTAGCGATAATCCTGGTAGGATCTTAAGTAATTGGAATATCCTTTTGGCCTCGATAGCGATCGTGCGCCTCGCGATGAGAAGCAGTCATATTTGGGCGGCCGGCCGCTTTAGCCGACGCGGCCGCGGGCGCACGCTCGCTTGCGCTCCTTGCGTCCTTCAGCTCGCTTTGGAGCCGGGGGGGGGGGGGCGAAGCGTGAGCCCGTCGCCCCTTAGAAAGCAGGCACAGCAGCTCGTATACACATGGGCAGAATAGGGGCGGGCCAGAAGGTGGACCCGCTAGCAAGTTGCCTTGCTTGTACAGCTCTGTAGTTAAAGTAGTCCTCAGGCGGCGTCAGAACTGGATGTCTGGCCGACCCGATATGGAGTGTGGCTCTTCAGGTCATGTTCGAAGGCACGTATACCTCCCATGCCTTGTAGGAGCATTTCTCTATCGATGCTCCCCTTGGTGTGACCATCCGCAGTCATGTCGTGGGTGTCGCACCACCGCTCCATCATCTGTCGTATCCAACTGATGCGTCATTGTCGTTCCACTCAGTCGGCATATTCAAATCGTTGCTTGACAATTAAACACACACTCAGCATCTATGGTCAAAGTGACCTGGATGCTCAGGCGACCCAAGTCAAGTATATCTTTCAACTGAGTGGGCGTGAGCGGCACTGCGTGGAGCTCGTGCACAGTCGCAATCGTCGGATAACCGTCCTCCAAATGACGGGCTGCTGCTAGTGTCTCTGCTGAATAGCTCGAGCGGACCGGCACGCGGTGAGAATTGCAATGCGCATCGGTCAAGTGAACGACAAGTTTACCGGATGAGGCGTTTCCACGTCGTAGCAGGTTTGCCCCGCGAAGACCATAGCCTTTGACGTCGTCATCGGCATCTCCACTCAGGCGTCGGTATCCTGAGTCGCTGTGCAGGTCAACCTCGCCCGTGGGAGTCATCGCCTGGTTGGCGATCTTCTTAGGGCAGCTTCCTGGCGATCGCGTTTAGTCATCGCGCTTGACTGTTGGTCGGTTCTTGGGTGCGTTGCAGAGATGCAGCATACGCCATCAACCGCACCTGGGTGATTAATGCATACGCCAGCGCGCCCCTGAGGCTGACGAGCATGTCTGCAAACATCTTAGATGCCTGAGCGTCAGCGTCGGCGCCAAAAAGTTCAGGATGCTGTATAGGACGGATCTGCTTGATGTATTCATCTTGGTCCAAAGTGGCACTGCCGTCCTCATCCTTGACGCATGTCACAGCGCAGTTGGTGCATGTGTGCTTGTTGAGTCTGCGCTGACCAAAAGTGTCTTCTACACATTTGACATGCTTGTCAATGGTGTCCTCAGTGCCGGCCAGATTGATATCATCAACATGTTTGGCCGAGAGCAGGTTGTTGCTCGTCTCGAACTCCTCGTCGAAGGACGCGGGTCGGAGACCAAAACCTCTCGCGGCCCTTCTGAGTTTTAATGAGAAAGCCCGCGGTGCGTCTTCGGTGCCTGTGCCTGGTTTCAAGCACTGCAGGCAATGCTTTGACTCGTCGTAGTGATCGAATCCTGGGAAAGTTCGAAGCACTGTGGCCGATCCAGGCGGCAAATTAAAACACACCACACGTTCCTTTTCCACCGGTAGCCTCAGCAAGTTCCTGATAGGTCAACCCCCTCAGGAAGGCCATCTTGATACCGAGGGAAGCAATGTTTCTTGCACGCTGCCGTGCTAACGAGTTGCCTCTGGAATGATTTTCGCGCTGCTCTCAAAAAGGCTTGTACGCCGAAGGCTTCCAGGTCCATGAAGCCCCGGAGTACCAGGTGCGATCTGATGGCACGCTCCATCTCGCCCTTCTCGTTCCTCACAAACTTCGATTTGCACGCGTGCCTCGAAGTCGTGGCGTTCGACGCTTTAGCTATATCTTGCATCCTGAAACACATATGATCGATCCATGTCTTCAGTTCAGTGTAGGGCCTTCGGTGCTTTATCGGGACTCGCCTGGATGTCAGCTTTCGCGAAAAGGTCGTCTTCCTTGACGACCGCAGCTCGCTTTGCAGCGGCGGTAACGTATACTCGCATAGTGGTCACACGGTCGGCATCTAGTATCATGCGTTGTTGTTCGGACAGGACTAACTTTGACATTTCTGCCGTGAAGCAGAGTTCGACACATTGACAAATTTCGTCTGAGTCCAGTCCGTAGCTGTACTCTTCGACCATGGTGCACCTTGGGACGTAGTGCGTCTCCGCGGTGTCGGAGTCGCGAGTGCGCCCCCACTTCGGCGGGTGTTCCCGCTGTTCATCAGCTACAGTGCTCAGCGCACTTTGATATGGACCATCTGTACTGTGTGGGTATGGTAAAGAGGTCCTCTGGTGAGTTGCCTCCAGGTGTCCCCTTTCCTCTTGTAGTTCTGCACACCACACTTCCATAACAGGTGGCTCGAGATCAACCTCTGATTCCTCGTATATCGTAGAAAGCCGTCCATCATCATGTGGCGGTTCGGCTTCCGAGGCTTCTCTTGTGGTTCCATCCGGTGTCGGCGTATCCGCAACATCCTCGGATCTTGTCATGTCCCGATCAAGACCTGCTTGAGGTTTAGTGGACTTCAGGCATTGGGTGATTCTCGAATGTGCTGACCCAGTTATATCGTGTATATTCAGTGCAGTGCCTTCTGCTTCAAAATAGTAAAATCCTGGATTCACACCGTTGTCATAATGGACCAATGTGCAGCTGTCAGCATAAGTACCCAGAGGTAGCTGATTAATACTCTTAGCTAGCCTGACTGAAGCCACATTCTCAATGCGGAAGAAGTTCCTGGTAAGATACGGTAAAGCTAAATGTACCTTAGGAGATAGACGGCTTGCACTCGTCATATGCAGCGTTCCCTTCTTGGTCGGCGCATAGCCAGTGGTCAGAGCAGGTCTGCCCGCTGACAAACTGGCCACGAACGTCAACACTGTGCGTAGTGCAGTGTTGTCGGAGCCAATCGCTCGGGCTGTCAGTGCTTCAATATAGAGTGAATGTCGTGCATCGCAGCATTGTACTTGAACATCTCGATTCCCCACTCGGATGATGACTTGACCCCTTTCGGGATCATTCTTTACAAATGGGAATAGGCCGTTCCAGTCTGCCCAGTCATCCTTCGTGGTTGTGGGGCGATGGTAATCGACCAAGTCTCCTTCATCGTGACAATGCTGACCAGTGATAGTTGTCTTAGTGCGTAAGACACGATTGGTCTTAGCTGCTGCTGTGGCCTGTGTCATAGCTTCAACACATGCCCTGCGCATCGTCTGTTCACGAGAATGGTCCGACGTTTCCGTCGGCTGCTCGTGATCCAAGACAGGTAAATCAGGAAACATTGCTGGTTGCCGTCCAAACAGAGCGCTGTACGGAGACACCTCGTTGTAGAAGGTGAACGCGTTGGCGGCAAACATAGCCTCGTGCAGTAGCCGTGTGAACAAGAGGCGCGTCCAACCTGTTGAGTTCAGCTTCCACGACATGAAGTGGATGGCACAAGATGCCATTTCTGGCTTCCAACGTTGCAGCGCGCGGTCCACGCGCACGTTTCCTAAGTTCAGCGCCTTTTGCCTTAAAGACTGCTTTCGCAGTGTCGTTGTTATGGGCACTCTCTCCGTCGGAGTAGAGTACCTTTGCAGGTCCTGTATCCGGCGCTGATGATATGCATCCAGGATGCTTATCATAGTCTTGCCTGGTATCTCCATCCCAGTAGCATATCGTATACAACGATCGATGATATGGAAGATGCTGTATTCTTGTTTGTAAAACATCAGATCACATTACACTTCTTCTTTAACTTTGCCAGGAAGTGCAGCGGAGGCATAACAATATGCCCAGGCTTGTCCCGAGCTCTGCACTCCCGACCATGTGTCGCCGACACCTTTACTCAGGTTGAGTCTGACGTTGTCCAGACCTATCTTACTTAATATGAGTCTCATCTTAGGCTCTCTCGCATGGAACCAGCGCAAGTGTAGCTTCCGCATCTCGCGTGTTACCACGCTTGGGTCAAAGCTTCGCAATGTTTGTAAACTGCTTTGTATGTCTAACCGTGACCAGTCTGGAAGTCGTGGTCGCGCAGCAGGGTTACCCGCTGGTGGCGGAGGAGGTGCTTCTCCACCTTGCTGTCGGCCACGTCTGACTCTAACCTGCGGCAGTCGGAGATGGCCGTCCCAACTACCAGCTCCACTCGAGGCAGGTTGCCCTGCGGCAGGTTCAGCAGCTAGTCTGCCTACGGTAATATCGTGACTGCTCGCACCCGCTGTAGGTCCAGCTCTTGAGCCGGGCCTTGATGCTCTTAGCCGCGGAAGTGGTGATGCGGCTGGCGCCTCGGGTGGTGGTGCTGCTGGTTCAGCAGGGGCCGGCGGTGCAGGTCCTGTGCAGGTCCTGCTGCCGGTTCGGCAGGAACCGGCGGTATCTGTCCACGATTGTCGGGCAACTTCCAGGGCTCGGCAAACTTGCATTTGCCAGGTGTTAGTACGTGTCCAGGCTTGTCTTACCGTCGTTCTTCTTGCAGCTCGGACATTCCCAATGGTAGTCGCCCTTATCGCACCACCTGCAATGTCTAGGATTTCTGTCATGCGAGGGAGAACGCACGTTAACATTACCCGCGCATGCGGGACACCCGAGCCCTCACGAAAGCGGTCTCACGATCGAGCCATCGGGCTGCCGAGGGGGACTCGGATCGTCCAAGTCATATCCCCACACGTTGGTAACCAACACGGTGGACGAATAATTGTGGCCATGGAAAGGGTCGCGATTTACCTGGAAGAGATTGTGTGCGATCTGAACAGCATCGACAAAAAGCGACTGCATCTTTGGAGTAAATTGTGCAGCCATGGGCAATTCTCTGTTACATACCGACGCATGTTGATGATGGCCAGTACATCGTTTTCGTTCAAAAAAGGTAAACAAAAAACGATGGTTAGCCATGCTCTCAGTCGGCTTTCGTATCAGTACCCCATGGGAATCACGTAAACCAATAGTGCAGTGGTCCATAATCACCTTGCAAGTGCCCTTGCTTTTGGCCAATGTAATCCATGGTGGTATCTGATCCACCAAGTGCCCACTGATTGTTCTCGTAAGTAGAATCGTCGAAGATTGTTCTGACGCGTGGCCACCTTCCCACAGAACTTGACATGCGGCAAATCCTCTTTATGATGTTCATACCAAATATCGTAGTTAACCTGAGCATTGACATAGGAAGGTAGCCCAGTCGTTCTGCAGCTAGGTTGCAATAACAACTTCGACGAAACAAACGTCCACATAGCGCATCACTGGATCTTGAACATCCTTGTTTCCAGCGTCAACAAAGGAACGTTTGTCGAGGTCCCCCCCTGAGGACAGACCTCGGCTGAATGCTAGCTGCAAGATGCCTCCACTTCCTCCGCGCAATTCCAGCATATCCACCTCGTTATGACGTCCATAGCACAAGGTGGGGATTAGGGAGAGTCTATCTGCATAGGATTCAGCTGGTTGCCCCGCAAGTCATGTGATGAAGAATTCCTCTTCATCATCACTTTCCGTGTCGGAGTCAAGAGGTGCGTCGGTGTAGTAGGCACTACATCCGAGTCCTTTCAGGTCATCTCCGCAGTCGCCATTGCCTCCTTCGACTATCTAGGGTATCTTGCGTGGTTTGGTGCCTGCTTCTTTGTCTGCGTTCTGTATGTTTTTGTTTGATTCGGGCATCGGTCGGTCGCGCTGTCTGTCGCTCAGTCTCAGGTGAACAGAGAATCGGAAATTCGGGAATAGAGGGGAGCACGCGGCCGCGCTCAATCGACGGGGGAGGGGGGCGATTGCCATCGATGATCGCCACTCGCCTTGGGCGTGGAAGTGAACTCCCGTGTCCGAGGAGAGCCGGTTCAGGCTGCTCCCAGTACAATCGAGTACGGATGATGGTGACAACATGTGGTAAAGGTGCGTTGTAGTTGTGCCCGATAGGCTGGTCCTGGATCTCGTTGTCTCGTATGATCGTATTGTCGCCCAGGTTCACCGTTGCCCGTCTGACAACATTGTCCCACCCAGGGCCATTCTTCGGATAATGAACGTAAGTTCGAACTCCTTTACCCACTCGAGTGTGGATACTAAGGAGTACAGCACTTGTGTGATTTCTCTGCGTCTTGTGCAAGTCCATCTGATCAATCAACCTTGAGGTCATGCTCGCTGGCGCCTTGTGGCGCCATTCGGCCATCTGAGCTCCTTGTCCGTGCCAATCCGGGACATGCTCAGTAAGTCGTGCAGGTTTCCCTGCTGCTGTGCAAGGGCATCGCCACAAATTAATCGGAATGCGCGTGCAAGTAGTTGCCACTTGCAGATATGATCCGCTGGGCAACGTATTAGAACGGTCGTACTTGAGGCCGAAGTGGCACAATCGCATGCGCATGACCTGTAAGTCAAGACCTTCAATGGCGTCTCGTATAGGACCTTGTTTCCAGAAGTATCATGGTGGCCCCACAAGCACAATAGTCATGCGTAGAGCCCGAGCCTTGGCCATCTAGTTTTGGATGCGTTGACAATGTGGTCCTGCCCGCTTGCCAGGCAGTCTCACATGCCAATCGGCAGGTGTAGCCACCCATAGCAGTTGGTAGTCACCCGAGAGAAAAAGCACCCAAACATTGTGTACCAGTGAAGGTCATGACCGCTGCATGTGCAATGCGGTCACACACGGAACCACGGGCTCGGAGTTCAGCGCAATCTGTCCGCATGTCCTCAATAACAAATGCACGAGAGTGATAATGATGCGATGAGCTCTCCTTTTCTGCAGCGGCCACACAGCCAGGTCCACTGCTATCCGTGGCAGCCGCACAGCTGGGCTGACCACTGCCCTGGCGCGCACAGCCGGCGCCTGGGAAAATAATGCAGGCTTCCCCGCGTTTGATGACAGCACCTGAGTGTTCGGCCTGTCTGAGCAAGCGCGGGCGGCCGTGGCGCGCGCCTGCCCCCGTCGCTCGTTTGGCGACGGGGGCGCCCAAATGCCTTTGCCATGCTGCGCTGCAGAGTCGCTGCTCGAAGGTAAAAATATATTCAACTTCTTAGCGGCATCATCTCCTTCCGCAAGTGTCCATGCCTGTGCATCGGGCGGTGCCCACTTCGTGCCCCCCTCGTAGATTGCCTGATATACCTTCGCCTGCAAATTGCGCAGGGCGAAGTCCTTGTCGGCCGAGGTCGGGTTGGTCCCGAAGCAAGTATTCCTGCGATGCTAAGTCTTCAAGGTGTTATTCACCAAAGACTGGGTCGTGAACGTGAACGTCTCCTCTTTGATGGACGAGCTGATGCCCTCGGTATCCTGTGACATCATATGTATGAGCGTCACTCATAGCAGGTGCCCCCACGGCTGGCTCTGGATCAGAAGCTTCTTTGACGAGCAACGGATCATCTTCGCATTGAGGATTGGCCGTGATAGTAAACGACATCGACCCTTTACCCTCAGTAGCGGCCCCGTACTCGTCGCCCTTGAGTGCCAAATGTCCAGAAGGAGTTTTCATCATATCGAGCACCCTGGCACCCTCTCCAAGTAGAAGCGCGCGCATCTCAGAGCCAGGGGTGATCGTCTTCTCGTGCCCCGGCTCCAGGATCAGGATAGTCCTCGTGTTAGACATGCTCCTCAGACCCAGGATAACAGGGAGGTTCCCCCCCAAACCCTCGGCTAAATTTGCTGAGTAGGTATCAAGCCTGGGCACCGCAGGTGTCCCCGCCGGATATCCCCTTTCTTTGCGCGCAATCTTGCAGTGCAGGGAGTTATCCATATCGCGGCGCCATGTCCAGCTCCGGACACGTAGAGCCTCTTCGTTATGTTAAGCCTCTTGATGGCGTGTCCGTGGGAACGAGATGCCTGTTCGAAGGTCTGTGCCGTCTCTAAACCAATAATGTTAATATTACTGCCAAAATCAAAAAGAACAGTCAACATGCCATTTACCGTTGTTCCACTGTTTGCCGCCAAAACCAATTCGTGGCGTTCACCAAATAGTCCCGGCACTTCAGACAGCGTCGTCCCGTGCATGCCCCTGCGGCGCCTCTGCTGCAACACCCAGTCGTTTCGTGACAAAGGATGTAAAAACGTTTATGTATCGGCGAGCCTCTTCTTCCGTAATGGGATTCTTTTCAAAGGTCCTATGCCGCGGGATACTCGTCATATATATATATATAAATATATATAGCAAGTACAGACGCTTCTAGGCGGCCAAGCAGCGTCAGCTGTATTGATACACCTTTCCTGTGTGCGCGCTCGAGAGGCTCCAACAGGCCACGAGTTCGGGGCACGGCGCCGAGCCCCGCTGAGACATCAGCCAGCACAGATCCCACAGCAGGTAATGTACAAGAGTGGACCGAGAGAGAAGGGTTGGGATGGGAGGGTCGGGGCTTGAGCAGTACGGCCGCGAAGAACGCGGTGCGGCCGCCTGCCCGCTCCCCTCCTCGCTTCACGATGTTAAATCTACCAGCAAGTACAGGCGCTTCTAGGCGGCCAAGCAGCGTCAGCTGTATTGATACACCTTTCCTGTGTGCGCGCTCGAGAGGCTCCCACAGGCCACGAGTTCGGGGCACGGCGCCGAGCCCCGCTGAGACATCAGCCAGCACAGATCCCGATTCCCAAACGGGCAAATTGGCCGCAGGCCGGAGCCCCATGGGGCTTCCACTGACAGAAGAAAACAGAGAACCTACGGGCACACAATCTCTCCGAGGCGTAATCCATGCCTTTGTTCCGAGGAATGGGCAAGGACGGCGGCGGCAGCACGAGCGAAGGGCGGGGGGTACGCTGCAGCAAGGCTGGTCCATTTGCGACCGCCTGGCGCCGTCCCCGACAATTCAATGTGGTGCTCCTTAGTGCGAGAACAGATCCCATTCTTTCCATTGCACCTACGAGTGAGAGGCTCAAAACTGGAAATGTTCCACCCCTGAAGCCTGGTGGCTTTTCGCCAACGGGCCCCGTACTGACAGAGGTGGCAGACAACAAATTCAGACTCGGGCTGGGCTCCAAGACGGGCAAGTCTGGGCGCCGCCCAAATCAGGGAGGTCTGGGGTTCTCCAGAAGAACGGGCACTCCGAGATCATTGGCCAACGAGATGATGCGGCACAAGAAATTGAGGGTCGCATTCCCTACTCGAACTCTAGCGGACTCGCTTTCGTTGAGATTGGGCAACCCCATGGGCGAAGCCACATCTCGGAGGGGTCTGCGAAGGGCCCGTGTCCATGTCGTACACGGGGTACCCAGAAAAATCCCCCAGATGAGACCGCACTTGATCCAGCCCGAGACGAGCCTTTCAAACGTTTTGTCTAGATGATCTTCAAAGGGGCCATGCAGGAGGTCAAGGCTGAGGGCCCCAAAGCCTTCGGCCCTGAGGGCCTTCGCGACCATCCCAGTCCCACCAAAAAGCTCCAAGAACACTCCGTGCCTACGCTTGCGAGAGGCTTTCAGTTCACGAGCGAGCAGCCGCTTCAAGTGACGCTGGATTTGCGCTGGCGAAGCTATGGCAGCGAGGCTCCGATCAGCGCCTGCACGGGCGCGGGCAGCTGCTGCCGCAGGCGCGGCCGTTGCGTGAGGGCGGGCCCCAGCTCGACAATCTCTAGCAGGTTGGCGTGCACGAAGCGGCCGAACACGAAGACCCAGTCGGGAACTTTGGTCATGGCATCCTGCAAATAGGCCTCCTTGGCATAACGCTTCCTGCTGCCCGGCGAGGCCCACCGGCCGTGCCTCTGGGTTTGCTCCAACGTCCTCCGGCCGTCCAAAAGATCCCAGCTTGCCCCGCCGCGTCGCAGCGCGTAGAGGGTCGGGTTGAGGGCCTGGAGCTGCAGCAAGTCCGCGAACTCCCTGAAGCGGTCGCGCAGTGCAGGCAGCGTGAAATCCCAGAGGCTCTGGCCGAGGCCCACGGCGGCCTTGAGGCCGGCGAGCAGCGGCCACAACTGCCGGTCGAGATCTATCACTACACTCTCGTTGTACAACCCGGTCTTGCCTGGGCGGCCGCCGCTGGTGGGATGCAAGAGCAGCGCCCAGCAAGCCGCCGATGCCGCTGCCTGCGCCGCTGGGCGCACGAGGGAGCCCCCTCGCAGCCCCTGCGCCTCGAACGGCCTCAGGTAGCAGCTGAACGAAAGCAGGATCCAAATCGCCATGCGTCGGCGCCCGCTGATGGCCAAAAGCCCAGCCAGCGCTGCTGCCGCGAAGTATGGAAGCGGCACCCTGGTCATCGAGGGCACGCGACGCGCCCAGGCTATCGAGCTCCTCGTAGCCCGCGGCAGATGGGCCCCCCACGAGCCCTGGAGGCCTGGCAAGAAGTGAGCCAAGGACGCCAGCAGCAGGGAGCCCTGGCTCGCGGGGGCCCCGCGCTCGAACTGGTAGTTCAGGAAGCGGGTGGCCACCAAGTCGAGCTGGTCGAAGTCCCTCCAGTCCAGGCGGCTCTCGGAGCAAAAGGCCGCGAACTCCCTCAGGACCCTGCGGTACTGCCCCTCCGTGCTGGCCCGCACCGCCAGGGTCTCCAGGGCGCTGAGCTGTCCCATCGGCGGCCGCTCGGCCATCAGGCGACCCGCCAGGGCGGCGCGGCGGCCGCGGGCCTCCAAGGCCGATGGCGGGGGCCTCCGCGCGGGCCGGCGCAGGGCCCGCGGCCGCGCAGCCGCTGGGCGCCGCCGCGCCGCCATGCGCAGGAGGCAGCCCTGCGCGGGCGTCGGGGTCCGAAAACCAGGTGCGACGCCCTCGAGACAGAGCGTCGGCAGGATTGCGTTCTGACGGAATCCACCGGCAGTGCAATCTCGTTCCCGTAGCAAGTGACATCATACAAATTTTTAGCAATGGAAGTTGTGGGTATGCTGAGGCCGCTCTCCCCTTCGCCACGGCCAGACACAATGGCATATTGTCGACCAGTGCCAGAACCCGTTTGCCACGGCAGGCTGAGGATCTCAAGAGGTGCTTGTAGGCAACTACCAGAGCGTCGGCCTCCAACCCCAAGATGTTCTGGCCCGCCTGGACCCTCGTAGCGACTACGCCCCTCCAAGACTTGGCATCCAGGAGACCCGCGGGCATCTCGTCGAACTCCTTGAGCTTACTCCCGAGATCCAAGATCAAGGGGGCATCGTTGTGGAGCTCCAGGTCGGGGTCCTCGGGAAACTTGTCGGGGTCCAGCGTGCCAAGCGAAGCCGAGTCGAAATCCAACTGACTGTGACCAAACACGACCTCCCTATCTGCAGGCTCGCAAGGGCCAGCGGCAAAAGACGATGCCAGGGGTGAGCGGGTCGATGCAGAGGAGAGAAAAGCTCTTTCCCTGGCACGCGCCCCACCCTCCACTCGGTACCGCCACCGCTCGCAGAGACGGCCGCAGCGGGCGATGAGGTCGCTTGAGGCCTGCCGGCGGCAAACGCCCAGCCCCTCCTCGCTGGCGTCACTGGCGACCAACCTCGTCGCCCAGGGCGCGGCGAGGTCCGCCACAAGGAGCGGCAGCAGGCAGCGGGCGCGCCACAGCTCAGTCCGCACGGAGGGCCAGAGCGTCTGCACCTCCGCACCGGACGCTATCATGAAGGCGTACGTCGCGCTGAGGAGCCCCAGCGCCTCGCGCCTCACCATCGAGGCCCAGGTCAGGTGGCCAACCAGCACGCGCACGAGATGCCCAGAGGCGCGACCGCGCCTAAGCAGCTCCTCGATGGCGAGCTTCAACCTCCAGACGGAGCGCCACTTGATAGCCAGCCAGCGGCCCTGCCGCAGCTCCATCCCCAAGAAGTTGCAGGTGTCCGAAGCCCGCTCAGGCTCGTGGACTCTCACGCCAGCGCCCTCCAGCTCCGCGGTGATGCGATCCAGGGCGCGATCGGCCTCCGACTCGTCGCCGCTGACGGCCAGGTAGTTGTCCACGTATCCTGCGACGGCGGCCTGGCCCTGCGGCTCCACGACGACGCCGGGGAGGCCGTCCTCGATGATGAGGTGGCCCGGCACGCCAGCCCGCGAGACCGCGGTCCGCAGCGCCAGCTGGCAGAGGTGCAGCGCCCAGGAGAAGCCCATCGGCAGCACGACCAGGCAAGCCTGCACCCTGGCGGCATCGGGGAGTCCCGTGATACCGCGGGCCTCCAGGTGCCGCCTGTCGATCGGCGGAAGCCTGAAGTAGCGGCACAAGCCCTCGGGCATCAGCAGCCGGTAGAAGGCGTTGTCGATGTCTCCTGCCGCGACGACCACCTTGCCACCTGGCGCCTCCAGGTTCGAGAAGGCGGCAGCACTCGGCAGCGTGGTGGCTGGGGGGTCCGTGAAGTACGCATTCGCAGTACGAGTGTCAAAGATCAGCCTCAGACGGTTGCTCTTCTTTGCCACGCAGAAGACTCCGATCGGCTTGATACGAGGGTCCTCCGCCTGGAAACAAATCATCTTCCGCTTTAACATCTCAGCAAGGAAGTCGGCGAACGTCGCCGGAGAGAAGGCAAGGTGGGGGTCGACATACGGCCCGCGAGGGCAAACCTGCTGCAGGAGGGCGTCCGCCTCCTCGCCACCACGCAGCATGCTCGAGCTCCAAGCCTTAAGCCACTGAGCGTCCGGGCCAGCAACGACCTTTGTGAGAGGCACGGGGTCGTCGCCGACGTCGGGCCACGAGATAAGGTCCCGCGAGTAGGGTCGGCGAGGCCCCCCCGCGGCGTACAGCGGGGAGCCAGAGAGAAGATCCGAAAGCGCTCCTTCGGGAAAGCCCTCGCCCTCAGCCAGCGGCTCGAGGCAGGCGAAGGTGGACTGGATGTACGCGAGAGACGCCCGCTGGCCTTCAGAAACTCCGAGGGCTGACGGCTGGGCCTCAGGGGCACACACAGCGTTCATGACGTCGATGGCGTCGTTGGCCCAGTCCTGCCAAGGAGCATCATCAGAAGGTTGACGGTGCCCGCGGCGGCTGCGCACAAAACTGGAGCCCTTGCGTGGGCGGCCCAAGAACGGCAAGGGGAAGATGTCCCGCTGGCGCCCTCCTGGCTCCGCACGGCGCGAGGGCTGAGGTGGCCCGTCAGCCGAGGCGTCAGGGCCCGATGGGCTGGATGGCGGGAGCGGGCGCCCAACCCAACTCCCCGCTCCGAGGCTACTTGTCATCCTTGCCAGAGCCCTTGTCGCCCTTGGTCCCCTTCTTCTTGCGGGCCAAGTCGCGCTCCTCTCTGGCTTTGCGCTGCTCCTTCCTGTAAGCATTCATCTTCGTGAGTTCGTCCTTGATGTGGTCCTGCAGCATCGGCGCGACGCACACGTTCCCGCGCAACTGGTCAGTACCGAGCAACACGTGTGCGTCGAGGCTGCCTGAGTCGGCTGCCGGGGCGACGCGGTCCCTGTAGCGCTCCTCCTGGAGCTGCGCCGACCTGGCCAGCATCTCGCCCGAGGCGAGATTCGCAACATTCAGCTGGTCGTAGATCACCATGCGCTCCACGGTCCTGCACGCCCGCTCATGCTCGTCGACGCCAGGCTCGGTGCCCTGCAAGCGCGTCTCCGAGAGCCAGCGCGAGTGGCGGCCCGTTGGAGTACCGCCGTGAGCCTCCATGAACTTGAGGACCCACAGCGCCGTCCGCGGACCCCTGACTGGCCAATCGGGGAAAGCCCCCTCGGTCATGCCCATGACCGCGCGTCGGTAGTCCGCGTGCCGCTGGCCCTGCAAGTCGTACGTGACGGGCTGGATGCGAGCATCCACGGGCGCGGCCGCAGCCGCCGCGGCCCCACGGCCGCCATCGGCGGCAGCTGGCCCTGCAACCGCGGGCGCCGCTACCAGCGGCGGCGGGGGGCCTGCCAGCGCCGGGACGCCTGCCCCGGGCGCTGCTGGGCCGTCAGCGAGCGCGGCGGCCAGGCCAGCCACCCCAGCCGCCACGGCGGGCCCCCCGAACCCGGCGGCGGGCGCCGCGGGGGGGGCGGCCGCCAGCATGCCAGCGGGCGGCCCCACGCCACCAGCGGCGAGCGCCGCGGCCGCTGCGCCTCCGGCAGGCGCGATGCCAGCGGCGCCAGGCCGAGGGCGAGCACCGCCTGCAGCGCCGACCAGGTTGGGCACCACCGTGTCCTCAGCGCCGAGGGCGACTCCCATCCTGGCTGCTCCCGCGGCCAGCACCTGCGCGACCCGCGCGGGCGCGGGGGCGCCCCTGAAGCCGTGCACGTGCATCCCAGCAGCCGCTGGAGGGCACGCGCCCATGCGTCCGCCCTCGCACGGCAGCCAGCGTCGCACTTCAGCGACGGCGATGAGGTCCTCCTCGTAGCTGTCGTCGTCCGGCGTGAGGGTGCACGCCAGGCTCGAACCGTCGGGCGCGAGCACCACCAAGCGCTCGTGCCACACGTTGGCGTACCCAACGTACTCGACCAGGATGAAATCCCCTTCCTGCAGGCCCAGGGCGGCGATCGGATGCCGCGCAGCGGCCGCTGCCGCCATGCTAGCGGGTCAGCTGGGGCCTCGAGGCTCGCAGAGCTGCCACCTGAGCCGCCGCCAGCTGCGCCGCCGAGGCCGGCGCCTCCAAGGCCGCCGTGGGCGGCCGCGCGGGGACGTCCGCCGCCGCAGGGGCCCCTGATGTCGCGGGAGCGGCCCGCCTGCCAGAGGCCCCGCCAGCGGCGCCCACCGCGGCAAGGCTGGCCAGCCACGCAAGGCTAGCTCCCAGCAGCCCGGGCCGCGGGACCTCCGACACCGCGCCGCCTGGGCACGCCAGCCGCGGCTCGCAGGTGCAGGTGCAGGAAGGGCACGGAGGCGGGGCCGGGCACGCTGGGCACTGCGCACCCCAGGCGGCGCCCCAGGCCGCCGCGCCAGCGGCGAACCCCCGCGTCGCCTCGCGGAGGATGAGGCCACCGGGGTCCATCCACGGCCCGCCCCCTCCGCTCGGAAGCCCCTGGGGCCTCGGAGCTTGAGCAGTACGGCCGCGAAGAACGCGGTGCGGCCGCCTGCCCGCTCCCCCCCTTGCTTCACGATGTTAAATCTACCATATATATAAATATATATGTGTGTGGGCGTGATGCTGAAGTAGTAAGCAGTTTCAGAAAAGCACCCTCGTCCGCGCGCATGCCAGTTTGACCATCTGTGTTTACCATAAACACAGTATGCAGCATGTCGCGTTCGGATATCGCACTGGTGCCACTGCGCGCGCGCTGGGCTCTGTCCTACGCTGATTGCGTGGGCGAATGTCTCGCCCATATGGAATGTGCGCATGTGGAGACTGAAACCACTGAGTGCTCCTATCAATAGCCCTCTCCATACGTCTCAACCAGGTGTCATTGACCGGCACAGCAGGAGGTGCTGATGCAGCAGGTGCCCCTGCAGTGTTAGCGGTCTCTTCTATCAGTGGCATAGGCGTGTCCACGGCAGGTGCCCCTGCAGGTGTGGAGGCCTCCGTCACTAGCCCCGCGTTGGCTGATGATGCAGGTTGCCCCGCTGGTATCGTTGTTGGGGCTGCCGCATTGCTCGCCATCATCGCCGTGCTGCGGTTGAGCTCTTCACGGAGGTCCCTGACTTCGTTCGCCCCTCGGAGTATATCTCCATGACGATCTAGTGGCTCCTGATCTCCAGCGAGGGCGCAGTGGAACTCAGCTGGGATTAAGCCAACGCCCCCTGCATATGGCGCGGGGTGCCTCAGTTGCGGAATCCTCCATGTTCCCAGCCAACTGTCTATCCACATGAGCATGTGCAGCTCGGCCCCAGCACCGTGCGCGAAACATGTGGCCACACTGGAGCCTCCAGACTTTATCGTGGTGCATGAAGTGGCCCAGGCATATGGCACACTTGTTGGAGTCGCCGTCGCTGATGATGGGCGGTGTTGCCGATGGCCTGATACGCGTCTGGCGCTCCAGAGTATCTCACCAGCTTCATATCGAATCCGCGAAACCGTCCGTAGCTGCATTGCTGCAAGCGCTGCTGGACTGATCGCAGGTGTCACTGCTGTATTGGAAATAACAGGTTGCCTCGCACGGCCCAGCATCCTGTTGGCCTGACGCTCCTGGTTGCGACGCTGGCGGGCAGACTGCATCGCCATGTTGGCCTGCTGCGCTTCGTGGATGGCCAGGATCTCAGGGGGCAGCTCCCCCATGAACGATGGTACTACTAGGCCTGGGGCCTGTTGCTGCACATCTGGGTCCATGGGGGCGGCCAAATATCCGTTGTGGGGAATCTGGCCTGGCACACCTGATGCATAACCCGAGCCGCGCGTCAGCTGAGACTGGTGGAAGTCGTCGGCCGTCGCCCGTGCATACAGGTTTTCGGGCTGCGTCCCCACTCGAGGAGTGCTACTTACCTGAGCGTGATAGTCAGGATATTGCGGGTAGTCCATTGGTGCTGCTGTGGGGCGTTCTGCAGCAGTCGGATCGCATGCCGGATGACTGAAAAATGCTGGCACGTATCCAAACCGATTGGGGTTGTCCGGTGATGGATTTGGATCCGGAACATATCCCAAGGCAACGCCCAGTTGGCGCTGGGGAGGTCGATGCCGCCCCTACGCATGCTCTGAGCGGTTTCGCGCATCTGCCGATACATCCGCTCTTGCTGACCAACCAAACTCTCGGTTCTCTGTGCAGCATGGCGATCAGGAAAAGCAGGTTGCCCCGCATGTGGACGCGGCGATGCACATGGCGATGTCGCCTGTAAAGCCTGATCGAGCTGCGGGTCCATTCGAATGCTTTGGAGCCTTGCCTGTAGGCTCCTGGTGATCCCAGCACTCTTTGGGGTACCATAAGAAATTGTGGCTCTGCTCATCGGTGCAAATGAACCAGGTTGCGCTGCGGGTACTGGCAGCTGCTGCACCTGAGCACGCCACGGATCGTTGGCGTATAGCGTGTCAGTGGGCGCGATGCCACTTGAAGCAGTACCTGTCACGTCCGCACTTCGAGCCTGTATCCAAGATCCATCATATCCCCCTGCAGGTGCCCCCGCTTGATACACGTCCTGCATCGTGAGCGCCGCTGAGAACTCGACCTCCTGAAGGGGGGCTGGTTCGGGGCACTTCAGCTTGTAGAGGGTCTTTGGGATGAACCAATCTCTCAAATATGATGCGTCTTCCGATATCCGCACATCTGTTCGATAGAACTATTACCACCTGGATGCGGCTGATTGCTATCTCGCAGATACAAGGGATTGATCCACACATGCCCCACGCGGTCGCACCTGCAATATTCGCTGGGCAGAATACCTATGAACTGAACGATATGGGTCAGAGGAGTTCTGCCGTCACGTCCTGGTGACATTATGATGTCATTTGCTGAGCGCCAAATCGGTATGTTGTCCCGAAGCAAGTTCTTCAAGCTAACCATGCCCAACACCTCGGAATCAACGCGCAGGCCGGGCTGGATTCTATTGTCACCAGGATGGCATGGGCAATCATGCACAAACTGTCTGCCCCTCTTCTTGCTGGTGTCGTCGGCGCGGCATGACAGTCCGACGCTGAGTACATTGGGGATGTTTTCCCACTGAGTACCATGACTAAAATAACAATGTGCACCTGGAACAGTCAAATCCGTAATTCTCATATACAATGATTCAGGGCACTTTATCCCAAGGCTGTTGCGTCCGTTACTTGGACGTAACTTGTCCCAGTACTCCCAACATCCCACTGGCATCTCCAAAGTAAGAGCAGGTTGCCCTGCGGAACTCTGAGCAGGTTGCCCCGCTGGACTCTGAGCAGGTTGCCCCGCTGGACGCTGGACTGCCGCTGATGCGGCAGGTGCTGGAGCGTTAGCCGCCAATCTGGCAGCGCCAGCGGTTCCCCTAGGCGTCCGAGGAGTTCCTGGCGGGGCGCTGATGTCAAAGTCCTGGCGTTCGTTCTCCTTGATGTTGTAGGACTCGGCTGTCTTATCTTCGGGGGCCATTCCTAGTGCCATCGTTGAGGTTGCCAACAACCGCTTCTCGGTGCCACGCCTTGTTGAAGAAGCGCCCCTTGTTGATCCTTCCAGTGGCGGCACCCAGCCAGTCCTGTGCGCCCGACCTGGTGTAGGGCCGCGACGTGGCACATGATCCTTTGGAGTCGGAGTACTGGTGCCTTGAAATGCAGCTGCAGCAGATGCCGCTGCTGGTCCTCTGGATCGACATCGATCAGCAGGTTACCCCGCAGTTCGTTGCTGCTTACTGTCTCCAGTGTTAGGATCATCTGGGCTCTTCCTCTTCTTCAGCTTGGGTCTGAGCTGATCAGGACCAAGCGACGGACTCGATGAATCCGAAGATGAAAACATATCGATAGGCGGCTCTGGCTTCGGCTTGGGCACTGCCTCGGCTGCGGCCCCTGCCGGCGCCCACGGTCTATATCTCACGGGGTCCCGGCCAGGGTTCAAGTCGATGCCACTCGGCGATCAGAAGGCCAAGTTCTTGATAGTGGTCTTTTGCCTCCTGGCCAAAAGGTATTTGGAATAACTGGTCTTGAGCCAGCATACGCCTTCAGCACGGTACGCAATCCGCCTTCCAGGAGAAAGATCCATCGCCTCAGTGACGACGCACCTAAGATCAATGGGAGGGTCCGTCTTGCACGTGACGTCCGCAGCAATGGAGTCGTCCGACGCGTACCCGGCAGGGGCCGCGTCCGTGGGGTCTACTTCTTCGGCCATCGCGTCAGCCCCGTCTCCACCATATTACTGTTGATCGTCCTTTTCTGATCTGGGATCAGCAAGCTTCCCCGCGTGCCAAGCGCGATTGAACTGCGCCAAATGATGAAGCGGTGGCAAGTTCTTCCATATGAGGTTTGATCGGGCTATTTCATCAGATGTGGCGTGGTCGTAGTCGTTCTCCGTCAACTGCTCCTCATATGGCGTTGCATTAGGATCGGCGCAGTGACCCCGACCTTCACCGCGAGACCAAGCCCACGGTGTCCTTCGAGTTCGGGCTTCTTGACGGGCGCCTCATGGGCCAGCCAATCCTGCGGTCGGCATAGTGGTTACATGAGCAACAAACACCTCGGTAAAGCTTCCGTTCCTCGATGATAGCTCTCTCGAGGTCGCGCTTGGCAATCTTTTTTTGTGCTTTAACAGGTCCGGCCCTTGTCGAGCGAATGATATTGCCGTCCTCCTCTCGTTTAATATTGCGAAGAGAATGCCAGTGACAGATCCGATGCTGTCCATCCCTGATCCAACCAGTGTTGCGTCTTATCTAAAGGTATGCGCTGACGAGCCAATCCAACTTCCGCGCAACCAACGAGGCGCTGCATTCCGCCCTCTGGATATTCTTCTCGCGGTTGATCTTCGCGAGGCGGGCGCCCCCGCAGGCGCCCCCCCCTCGGGGGCGGGGGGCAGGCGACGGAAAGAGCGAGGTGCGAGCGAGTGACGTCGAGCAGGGGCGAAGCCCTCAAGGGGGGGCCCAGGGGGGGGGGGGCGCGCCGGCGGGGTCCAATGGTCATATTAATGTGTTTGCTTATCCTTCTGGTTTTTGTATCTGTTTCGGAAATGTTGGGTTTTCCCTAGGGTTTTTGCACGTTTTTCTGATTCCGCCTTTTTTCCGCACCAGAAGAGCCCGAGGCGGCCCCGAGACGTCCCAAGAAGCCCCCAAGAGGCGCCCAAGGGGCGCCCCGAGAAGGCCCCAAGAAGCCAAAATCATACATTTTCCTTTAGAAAGCGTAGATTTTTAGCATCTACAGCTTTTCGCCTTTCACGGCGTTGACGACGGCCCAAGAGGCCCCCAAGACCGCCCCGAGACGGCCCAAGAGCCTCCCAAGGGGCCCCAAAACGGCCCCAGAGGGCCCGCAGACGGCCCAGGAGGCGCCGCAGGCGGCCCAAGAGGGCCCCAAGACGGCCCCGAGAGGGGGGCCGCGAACCGACAAATCTAGCCCATCGCCCCAAGACGCTCCCGGGAGGCCCGCACAGCCCTCCACGACGCCCCAAGGGCCCCGGAGGCCAACAGCAAACCGACAACATAAATTCTCAATTGGAAAACATACTTGTTTGGCATGCGCGGCTTTTCGGCTTCCGCGGCGTTGAAGACGGCCCAAGAGGCCCCCAAGACCGCCCCAAGACGGCCCCAGCGGCTCCCAGGAGGCCGGCAAAACTGCCCAAGAGGGCGCCTAGACGGCCCGAGAGGCGCCCAAGACGGCCCAAGAGGGCCCCAAGACGGCCCCAGAAAGGGGGGCCACGAACCCACGACGCCCCCAGGAGGCCCCCACAGACCCCCAAGAAGCCCCGAGAGGCCGCCAAGAAGCCCCCAAAGGGGCTCAAAAAGGGCAGCAATAGGACTCACAAGAAGGCTCAGAGAAGCCAAATAAAGAGCGATCGGCAATGCAAAATGCTCTTCGCACCAAGGCCCCCAAGAGCGAACGGCGACGTGAATAAGCTGATGGGACCAAGGCTCCCAGCAGGGAGCGATAGCGTACCGAGTTCCTGACGCCAAGGCCCAGCCAAGGCTCAGGAACGGGCGGCAACGCGACAATCTCTGAACGCCAAGGCTCCCGAGAGCGCGGGGGGGCGTGACGAGCTCCCAACGCCAAGGCTCCCAAAACGAACGGTGGTGTGACGAATTTCGGTCGCGTTGTTGAAGCGCTCTTCCCGTTTCCGTGCCGGCCCGGGTCTATTGGCCTGCCGTGGCAAGGCCTTTGGAGTTCGCTATCTTCCCATTCGTCGTCCTCGTCGTCGGCGCGATACTTCTCCCTCCGGACCTGGCGGCTTGCCGATCGCTGCCGGCGGCCCATGGGCCGATCTGAAGCAGCGAAAGTGCATTGAAATTCTTCGCGATGGCCAAGCTCATATTGAATGCGCTCAGATAGATCACTAGCGTCTCGCGGGCTTCCCCGCAAAGGATCACCATCACTTAATTCCAAATATGTCGGACTTCCAATCACCCGAGGATAAAGCATCAACTGCATCTCCTCGTCTGTCGCAGGAATGGTAACTTCTGAATCCGCGGGTGCCCCCGCCATGTCAGCATCTCCTTCGGCGGGCGCGCGGAAGTTCTCGGCAAATTCGACATCTGCAACTTGCCCCGCGATGGGTATGCCCAGCCATTCTGCGAGATCGACGTCGCTGTGGCCAGTGAACACCTCCTCGAACAGCTCGCCAGCGCAATTCTCGAGGGTCATATTGGCGCTAAGATATCTGGCATGAAGCTGACGACTGCAGCCGAGCTGTCGGCAGGGTCGGCTAAAAGAGACCCCCAGTGAACATACTGCATGTCAAAGTCGGCTTGAGCCGGATGCATTGACGGACCCCTGCCTCTTCCATCACCTTGAAGGCATTCGCGGCGGATGTGCAGTGCACTGCGGCATGTGTCGCACTCCATAGTCTTACCGTTGGCATCCTTTGGATTTCCCCGGCGTCCTCTGCCTTTTCCCGATGCATGCCTGCGGCGTCTGCCTGTACCTAAAAACATGTCTTCATACTGTGGCCCAGTGAGAGATGCTAGGAATGCTAATATGCCTCTACCATGCAATCGGCGACGCTTACCCTCACCTTTACTTCGACCTTTGCCCTTTCCCTCGAGTGCTCGTCGTACGACGCGCCGTGCCTTTCGGATTTGTTGCTTCATGAACCTCCGCCATCGACGCGTGCGTTTGTGGAATCCTAAATATAACCATTGCGCTCGTTGCTCTTCCGTAAGGTGTGTAGGCGTATCCGTGTAGTCAAGGGCCGTGGCTTCATCGTCCGAAGACGTATCGGTACCAGTACCGGAGTCGAAGTCGGACTCGGCGGTTTGCCCCGCTGAGCCCATTAGGGCCATGGCTTGTATGGGGGACACCGCGCCAGGCGGTCCCCGAAGCCTGGCCCAGGAGACTCGCGACCCCGAGGCCGTTCCACCATTCTGAGCCAGCAAGTGTAGTGGTCTCAGTTGGTTGTGGATCATCATTCCAGACGTTGTTAGCAGGATGCCCTGCGTTAGCCTCCGCGTGAAAGGTCTCGGCTCGGTGACCGCGACTGAAGATGCCACCAATATTGCCGAGGGTTCTCTCAGCAATGTGAGCACATGACCTCGCACGTTCGAGTAGAGCGTCAAATTGTTCTTGGTCTCTCGGCATGTGGTGATGTAGAGGCTGCAGGAATTGTTGTGCACGCGATGTCCCCACTCCACGAGCTCTGAATAAAATCGCCGTTAAGTTTTGGAAGTTGGGGATATTGAAGCCGGCTGTTTCTGCTTCGTTGCGGGCTATCTCAAAACGTGCAAACGTCTGGTCGATGCGTTCCCCCGCATGGACTCGGAAGTCAATGAGAGCGGTACCAGAGTTGAGTTGACGCTCCTCTTCTAAATTCTCGAACTTCGTGCTTCAGAGAAACATGACGTAGGTGGCGCCGTCAGTATGGCGGCCACCTATGTCGACGCCAAAGTTGATAACTGTTGGAGGGGCTCTCATGGCTATGGTCCGCGCGAGACCTCCCACACCTCGCTGCAGAGCTGCAGCCTGCTGGGAGGGCGTCATATTGCCTGTGGTCACGTTGCTCCAAGCATGTACTTCGTGGACGAATTCGCGAAAATGTACTTGACTGGCTGGGTCCCAGTGCGGGCCGGTCGTTTTTGCGCCGTCTCCGCCACGCATATGTCCTGCCGCACATGGCGACCCACGTGAGCCCAAAGAAAGTAACACCAATCCAATGACGTCGTAGGTCGTGGTTGGATGTAGTCGGTTGGGACTTCCGGTGTGTAGTCGTAAGTCTGCGTGGGGTTGGAGGCGGCATTATGTCGCATCGCATGTTTCCATGCATTATATATTCGAAGAAGTTTCCAATTGGATTAGGTGGGTGGACGTCAGGAGTGTAGAAGCGCAGGAATGTAGGATGTAAGAAAGATACCTCCGCCTGAGCAGAGGGATCGCTGCAAGTGTCCTCGCGATAACGCGTAGCCATATACATTCCTCCGCGCAAACCCACTGCACCCTGATGTTCTTCCATATCCGTCGTCCACCAGATAGTGCCGTGGATGGTGAGGAGTAGAGCTAGAGCTGACTACCATAGGCCAGCTCCGCAACCAAGTTTGCAGGGCGCTGGGGAGCCCAGCAAGCAGTTTCGCACTAGGCGAAGCCAAGCTCCAGCTCTGTTGTACCGTAGTAGCGATAGTCCCAATCGGAGAGGATGTGCCATCTTAAGCAATAGGAATATCCTTTTGGTTTCGATAATGATTGTGTGCCTCGCGACGAAGCACAGTCATATTTGGGCGGCCGGCCGCTTGAGCCGACGCGGCCGCGGGCGCACGTTCGCTTCCGCCCCTTACGTCCCTCAGCTGGCTTTAAAGTAGAACAACATGTCGCCCGCTCGCGCGCGGCCCCGCGGTCGCTGTCGGTGGCGACTCGGCGAGCGAGAAGCACACACGCCGTGCTCAAGCGACACATTGGCGCAAACATGTGCGCGAAACCTGGGCGAGGACGACAATCACCTTACTCGGGAATGTTATTGTTGTAAGGTCTTTGGAGGATTCTTCTCAAACCCTTACAACAAACTTCCTCAGGAATGACAGTGTACGTTTTTTACATAACAAACAATCATTATAAAACATTTGTTTCCGAAAACCTTCAAAACAACCTTCCAGAGGAAGGTTTGTTTGAAGGTTTTCGAGGGGTTCCTCGCGAAACCTTCCAAACATTTTCCGCACGAAGGTTTCAGGAGGTCGGGGGCGCGCAAACATGGATTAGCGATCCATGGATTTGGCGCGCGGTCGCCAAATCCATGGATCGGGGGAAGTGCCCTCGCCAAGATGTGGCCCGTGCCGCCTCGCTCGGCAACGGAAGCCCGCGATTTTCCATGGAAACGAGACCCGTCGCTGATCCACGCCCCTTTAATCCATGTTTGCGATCGCCTAAGACAATGAGCCCGCTCGCGCACGGTGCCGCCCACAACGATTGGGCGAGTGAAAAACGCACGCGCTGAAAAACGTGGACAGCCACTTTCAGGCGAAATTTGCGCGGCGATCTGGCGAGAAAAACATGTCGTCCGCTTGCGCGACCCTGCTGTCGACGACTTGGCGGGCGAAAAACATGCGCCGCGCCCAAACGGGAGCTCAACTCGTAGGCACGGCGCTGACGCGAGACGCATTACGCTGTGTAACGTGCGATGCACTCATGACTTCGCAATATTGCTACAGACAATCATGCTGTGGGGACCCACGCAAGGGCTGTATTGTGTGTTGACGGGTAGGATGGAACGGCCTGGGTGGGGGCGCCACCGGCCGGCTTGGTGGCAGAGTGGGGGCATGCACTGATAAGGAACAATGGTGGCGGCGCGTTGGAGGCGAGTCCGATCGACCGCCCAGCTGGCCGCATCAGCAAGGGTGCCTCTGCGAAAGACGTGGCTGCTGGCCTGGCTGCGAGACACTCCGCGCGCCGGGGGAACTCTCCTGGGTCCTCATGGGGGGTGTGAGGGGGGAGGGCGACGGGGAGGAGGTGAGGACCAGATCTAACCCAACATGCTTCAACAATGCAACAATACACCTTCTCCTCCTCCTCCTCCTCCGCCTCCGCCTCCCCGCTTCCTCCTCCTCCTCCTCATCAATCATCAATCATCAATCATCAATCATCAATCATCAATCATCAATCATCATCATCATCATCATCATCATCATCATCATCATCATCATCATCATCAGCAGCAGCAGCAGCAGCAGCAGCAGCAGCAGCAGCAGCATCAGCATCAGCATCATCATCCCCAACCACCTCCTCGTCAATGGCCCCCTCAAGCTTTCCGCTTTGCTGCTCCAGAAACGCCCCCTTTGAAGACCAGCGCCTCACTGGCCCACAGAACTCGGGCGGGACCGCGGTTTTGACAGAGCTTGCCCTCTTATCCTTCGAGATGTAAGCGCTGCGACAAGTAGAGACCAAGAAAACCACCCTCGTAATAAAAAAAAACGACAAGCGAAGCCTCTAGTACACGCACGCACCCAAGGAAGGATCGAACAGGACAAGGCTGTTTAGTACATTACTCCGACGGAAGGACTCCACATGAGAATATGTTCAGCTTGCCCTTAGCCCTGTCCTCGCCCTGGCAGACACCCTCCTCTCGCCCTCTGCTCTGCCCTCTCCTCCTCGTTCTCCTCCTCCTCCTCCTCCTCGCCCCCCTCGCTTTCCCCCTCCCTCTCCGCCATCCGTGGCGACGAGGAGGGCCCTGGGGGCCGAAAAGCCTCGGACCTCGACTCTTGAACTTAGGAGTTCGAACCTCGACGTAAAACCCCTTCCTCAGACCTCGGTCCTCAAAATCGGTCCTCAGACCTCCACCGAAGTGTATCGGACGCAGTTTTTCGTCCTGGGTCAGTGTTCGACGGCCCCAGGGCCCCCGAACGGCCCCCAGAAGCCAAAATCAAAACGCCGCCCCGACATCGACGACGACGATGATGACGAGGGAGCTCCCGCCTGAGACTTCCTCGCAAGTCACTCACAAACGAGGCTGCCGCCTGATACCTCCTCCATAGTCAAGCCTGAGAGGTCCAAAAGCGATGACATTTACAGGATTCCGATGACCCGCCTCGGATTCGAACATGCAGCGCGGTCCCCTTGAGGGAGGGGGCTCCCGCCTGAGACTTCCTCGCAATTCACTCACAGACGAGGCTCTCGCCTGATACCTCCTCCATATTCAGGCCTGAGGAGCCCAAAACTGACGACAATTACAGGATGCCGATGACCCGCTTCATACAGCGCGGGCCCCTTAGGGGAGGGGGCTCCCGCCTAAGACTTCCTCGCAATTCACTCACAGACGAGGCTCCCGCCTGATACTTCCTCCATATTCAGCCCTGAGGAACCCAAAAAGACGACAGTTACAGGATGCCGATGACCCGCTTCGGATTCGAACAGGAAGTGTGGGCCCCTTAAGGAAGCTCTCGCCTGAAACGTCCTCACCATTCACTCACAGACGAGGCTGCCGCCTGATGTTTTCTCCATATTCACAACTGACGAGCCCAAAAGCGACGACAATTACAGGATGCCGATGACCCGCTTCGGATTCGAACATGAAGTGCGGGCCCCATAAGGAGGAAACTCCCGCCTGAGACTTCGACGCAATTCACTCACAGACGAGGCTCCCGCCGGATACTTCCTCCATACCCAGCCCTGAAGAGCCCAAAAGTGATTACAATTACAAGATGCCGATGACCGGCCTCGGATTCAAACATGAAGCATGGGCCCCTGAGGGAAGGAGTTCCCGCCTGACACTTCCTCACAATTCACTCACAGACGAGGCTTCCGCCTGACACTTCCTCCACATTCAGGCCTAAGGAGCCCAGAAGTGACGACAGTTACAGGATGCCGATGACCCGCTTCGGATTCGAACATGAAGTGGTGGGCCCCTGAGGGAAGGACCTCCCGCCTGACACTTCCTCACAATTGATTCACAGACGAGGCTCCCGCCGGATACTTCCTCCATATTCAGGCCCGAAGAACCCAAACGTCAAGACAATTACAGGATGCCGATGACCCGCCTCGGATTCGAACATGAAAGCGCGGTCCCCTTAGGGGAGGGGGTCCCGCCTGAGACTTCTTCGCAAGTCACTCACGGACGAGGCTCCCGCCTATTATTTCCTCCGTATTCAGCCCTGAGGAGCCCAAAAAGGACGACAGTTACAGGATGCCGATGACCCGCTTCGGACTCGAACATGAAGTGCGGGCCCCTTAACGAGGAAGCTCCCGCCTGAGACGTCCTCAGAATTCACTCGCTGACGAGGCTCCCGCCTGATATTTTCTCCACATTCAGCCCTGAGGAGCCCAAAGAAGACGACAGTTACAGGATGCCGATGACCCGCTTCGGACTCGAACATGAAGCGCGGGCCCCTTTATGGAGGAAGCTCTCGCCTGAGACGTCCTCACAATTCACTCACAGACGAGGCTGCCGCCTGATATTTTCTCAGGATGCCGATGACCGGCCTCGGATTCGAACATGAAGCGCGGGCCCCTCACGGAGGAAGCTCCCGCCTGAGACTTCCTCGCTATTCACTCACAGACGAGGTCCCCGCCTGATATTTTCTCCATACTCAGCCCTGAAGAGCCCAAAAGTGACAAGTACAGGATGCCGATGACCCGCTTCGGATTCGAACATGAAGTGCGGGCCCCATAAGGAGGAGGCTCCCGCCTGAGACTACTTCGCAATTCACTTACAGACGAGACTCCCGCCTGAGACATCCTTCATTGTCATGCCAGGGGGTGAGTGATGACGAAATGGTGAATGAATGATGATGGTGAGTGAGTGAATGAGTGAGTGAGTGATGATGATTATGGTGATGATGGGAAGTGCATGTGTGAATGTGTGATCTAGTGAGTGTGTGAGTGTGTGAGTGTGTGATCTACTGAAGTTTCGAAAGAGTCCTTCAAACAGCCCTGTGAACTCACTTTCTCTACGCGCCCCTCCCAAGATTCGACGAGGGCCCAAGAGCCCCCCCCCAGAAACCCCAGAAACGCCTGCAAAAAACCGTCCAAAGCCAGCCAAGCGGCTCCCAAGACACACCCAAGAGACTTGCACAAAACCCTCCAAGGCTCCCCAGATGCCCCCGTCGCCAAAGAGCCCCCCGAGAAACACCCCAATCACCCCGTCATGTGCATCCACGAGTCTCCTGCTCCAAAATATAGTTTCCACGATCGTCTCAAACACTCACTTCTTTGCGTGGTCGGCGGAAAATCGTCAGCCTCGTGAGTAACAAATTATCCCAGTGCGACCCTACCTAGGAGTTGGAGCCTCGAGGAAAGCAACATTCGTAGGAGCGGTAAGCCTAGGAAGCGCCTCTAGGAAAGCAGCACTAGTATGTATGTATGTATGGATGTGTGTATATGTATACACATACATACATACGTACATACATACTAGAACCACGGGCGCGCTACGCGCGCGCTTAGGTTCTAGATTCGCCCGGGGCAACGGCCAAACAACGGACGAGGAGGTTGAAGGCTGAATGCGCTTCGGTTATTCGTCGAGTTTCGCGGTCGTGGTTCGAGAAGTTTTTGGGCGTTCCTCACCCCCAGGCGGCCCGATGCGGCCGAAAACGACACCTTTTCCTCGTCCTCCTCTTTCCCCCTGCTCTTGCTCCTCTCCTCCTACTCTCCCCCCCCCCCCCACCCACATCGTCCCCTCCTTTTCCCCCAATTCCTCCTCCTCCTCCGCCCCCTTTCCCCCCCTCCTCCTCCTCCTGTTCCTCCTCCTCATCCTCCTCTTCCTCCTCCCCCGCCTCCTCATCCTGCTCCTCCTACCTTCCCTCTTCCTCCTCCTTCTCCTTTTCCTCCTCCTCCTCTTCCTCCACGCCTCCTCCCATTCCTCCCCCTCCTCCTCCTCCTCATCATCATCGCCATCACCATCATCATCATCATCTTCATCATGTTCTTCTCATCCTCCTCCTCCTCTCCCTCCTCCTTACCTACTCCTACTCCTCATCCTCATCTCCTCCTCCCGCCCCCTCTACCTCCTCCTCCTCCTCCTCCTCCTCCTCCTCCTCCTCCTCCTCCTCCTCCTCCTCCTCCTCTGATTCCTCCTTCTCCTGCTCCTCCTCCCCCTCCTGTTCAGACTGCGTGGCTCGCCAAACGGCACTGCGACGCCGCGCGAGCATTGGGCCACATCGGATACAGGGGGAGGCCTCCCTTCCTCCTCCTTTTCTCATATTCCTCCACATCC
>CAUYUJ010009438.1:7500-34285 GCA_963575745.1 Prorocentrum cordatum | reverse complement strand
TCCTCCCTCCTCCCTCCTCCTCCTCCTCCTCCTCCTCCTCCTCCTCCGCCTCTTCCGTGGGGATCGGGGGCGGCCAAGAGGGGGGCGTCCAAGAGGCACCTGCGCGGCCCAAAGGGGGGGCCGGGGACGCATTGAAATGAGAAGGGGCGCTATGAAATCTGGGGAGATATCATGGCCCCCGAAGAGGGGAGGGCGTGGGAAGGGAACGCGGTCTTCGAGTCGCGGGGGCCCGGGGCCCAAGGCCGGGGGTCCGGGAACCAGGGTCTGGCGCTGGGGGCCCGGCGAGGATGGCGACAAACCTTCGTCTTGATGATTTCAATGCGCTGGATATCTGCAAGGGGAAACCCTTGATTCTGGGCTCGCGAAGCGCGAAGTTAGGAGCCCTTGATTCTGGGCTACCATGGGGGCCACGTGCAGACGGGGGGTCTGTCACAGCGCCGGATCTTGTAGGATCCTGCGGAGAGGGGCGCACCAGCCCGGGTCTGGGTGCAGTGCCCCGCACGTTCCCGACCGACCTCCGGGTCTGGACAGACCCGGGCCTGGCGATGCCCGGCAGCGCGTAGCTTGGAGATCCTCTTCTGTGGCGTGACCTCTGCCAGCCCGTGATTCAAGGAAATCTGCGTGGGGAGGAAGTACGGTCTTCGGGAGCGGCCAAGAGGAGGGCGTCCAAGAGAGGGGGGGGGGGGGGCGCAAATCGTGGCCAGGCGCACGTGCGCGGCCCAGTGGACTGGGTCGGGCGCCAGGGGGCCTGGGCCCAGGGCCCTCCTTCCTCCTCCTCCTCCTCCTCTCTCCTCCTCATCCTCCTCCTCCTCCTCCTCCTCCTCCTCCTCCTCCTCCTCTCCTCCTCCTCCTCCTCCCTTCCTCCTCCTCCTCCTTCCCTCCTCCTCCTCCTCTCCTCCTCTTCTCCTCCTCCTCCTCCTCTTCCTCATCGTCCTCCTCCTCGTTTCCCTTTTCGTTCTCTGCCTCCTCCTCCTCCTCCTCCTCCTCCTCCTCCTCTTCCAATTCCTCCATACCCAGAGTTCCTCGGATCGTGGAACAGTCACGGCGGGAGGTTTTTCGCCAATTTCGGCTTCTGGGGCCCCCCCGCGGCGGGGCCCCAAAACCGTCAAAAAACGACGCAGGATGGGGAATCTGTCGAGGCGGAGGGGTCCACACCTCGGGGGTCGACGCGATGAAAAACAGACAAAAAATTACGTCGGGGGTCTGGGAGGCATGAATATTCCTCCGTCGTGAGAAGAAAGGAAGGCCCACAAATCCTCGCGCTGCGTAGTACAAGCGACGGGTGGCTGTTGGCCTCGAAACCACATACTTTATCCCGTCCAAAAGGGAACCCATTTGGATATCACTCCCCTGATTTAGCGGTCCACATATTCCGATTGCAAATTACAGACGATTCTGCCCCATCGCCCATCCTAAATATGAGCACGTATCATCCCAGGCAAACCATAGTTCGGCCCCCCACCCCTCATCCTTTGGAACAATATGCGCGCACACTCCTTTCTCAACAAATCTTCAATTTTGAATGATCACTTTGCAACAAAAGTGAGACGACGTGCACACGCGCGCGACGTCTCGGGCGCATGTCACAATTTCGCAAACATTTCGGGGGGGTAACAACAAAAAACGTGCGCCCCAGAAGAAAACATACAAACACATGGTGTCGCAACGCTCGCGATTCTGCTGGTTTTTTAGAAACGCATATTTTCCAACATGTTCATCCAATTCTGCCAAATGGGCCTTCTTCCGCGCCTATGTCGAACTCATTCGAATGCCCCTGCGCGCGTGCTGGGGAAGGGAAAGATCCGTGTCAAGTAACACCACGCGGGCCATTCGCGCACGTCGGCCGCGCGCATGTCGAACTCTTTCAAAAACTTTCATAGCCGGCGCGAGGACATCGTCATCTTCATATCGGCGGGCGTGATCAACTTCGGTGCCTTCATTGGCCTTGCCGTCGTCATCGCCACCATCGTCACCATCATTGCTACTTGAATGATCGTGCTGGCCGTTGTCGGTTTCGCCATGATACCGTGCCCACCCATGTTACCGACTCGCACTGGAATGCCCGCTGGGCAGTGCCCAGCGGTCAGCGCCACCGCGGCCGCGTCGGTCGCGCCAAACTAGGCGGCCGCTGTGCGCGCCAATATGCGCGGGCTAGCGCGGCCTCATATATGCACCAGCCAGCGCCAAGCATTCATCGCAATCGCCACCGCATGGATTTTGCAAACCAAGTTGCGGGCGGGTGCATGGGTGGGATGTCTGCAAGATCGTGGCAGCTGTCAACTCGTTTGCACAAGTCAGTCAACCAGATACACTGCACTGTAGAACACAGCTTGAACCGCATAGCTTACACCGAATAAACTGCACCACCCAGCTTACACCACAAAGCTCACACTACATATGATCTCATTTCTTAAACGAAAAAAAAAACTCGACCCCTCCCCCCCGGGATTATCCGCCTCCCTTTTCGTATTGCAATTTACATATGTGTTTGCCCTATAGACCATCCGAAATATGGATTCGTATCATCCCTGCCGAGTCGGTATCTCCCCCCCCCCCCCCCCTGCCGCCACCCCCTGCAACAGATGCTCTGCGCGCGCGCTCGCCCATCAAAATCATCAGTTTTCAAAGCCACTGTGCGACACATATGACGACATGAGCGCGCGCGCGTTGTCGCGCTCGCGCATGCCGAAATTCCTCAAAAACCGTCGGTTTCGCAACGCTGTCAAAATCGAGCGTCCAAGAACACATGGAAACACGCAGAATTTCGCAACACCGCTTGTTACTGGTTTCAACAAGTGTGCATGTACCTATACGACCACCCTTCGAGTGATAAGGAGGTCCGGGGGGGGGGGGGGGGAATAACCGACGTCTCACTCGATCGGTCTGACTATCGATCTAAATCTCGACATCACTATCGGTCTCGCTCGACCGATATCACTCGCTCGATCTCACAATCGATCCCACTCGATCTATTTCATCCGATCGATCTCACAATCGACCTGACGATCGATCTCACAATCGATCGCACTATCGATCCCGCCATCGATCTCACAATCGATCTCACGGTCGGTCGAACTACCGATATCACTCCCGATATCACAACCGATATCACAGTCAACGTCAGCATCATCACCATCATCATCAACATCATCGTCATCGACGTCATCAACATCATCATCATCTGCATCATCGGGACACCATCATCATCACCACCTCATCACCATCATCACCAACAACACCATCAATACCATCATCATCGCCGGGACACCACCACCGCCACCATCATCATCATCATCAGCACCATCATCATCGGAACACCATCGGCATCGTAACACCACCATCATCATATCATCATCATGACCATGAACAACATCATCAACATCATCATCACCGGGACACCATCATCATCATCATTACCATCAGCCGCATCATCAACATCATCATTAGCACCATCCGAACACGATCACCATCGTCACCATCATCATCATGACCATCCTCATCACCAACATCATCGGAACACTTTCATCATCATCAACACCAGCACCTTCATCACCATCATTGGGCCACCATCATCAAAATCATCATCATCACCTCATCATCGTCCTAATCAGCAACGTCATCATCATCACCATCGAAACACCATCGTCGGCATTATCATCATCATCATCCTCGTCGGCACACCATCCTCATCAGCTTCATCATCATCACCATCGGGACACCATCATCATCATCAAATCATATGATCATCATCGACATCATCATAATCATCAGCATCATCATCGGGGCTCCATCACCATTAGAAACATCATCATCAACAACATCATCATCACCGGGACACCATCATCATCACCACCGTCACCATCACCATCATTAATAACATCGTCGACATCATCATCATCATCATCATCATCATCATCGGGACACCATCATCATCGCCACCGTCACCATCACCATCATCAGCATCGTCGACATCATCATCATCATCATCGGGACACCATGATCATCACCATCATCACCATCATCATCATCGTCGACGACATCATCATCATCATGATCACCATCACCATCATCAGCATCATCATCATCATCGTCACCATCATCATCGGGACACCGACGGGACACCAGCGGGACACCGCGCGCCACTGGCCCCCGAGCGGGGCACCAGCGGGGCACCGCGGGGCACCGGTTGCTGGAACGGAGACTTGTGATCCGGCTGGACCTCAGCTACAGGAGACTGGTTTATTTCTCGCCAACCCACGCAGATTCGCCTCGCCCGCACGCACTGCACGCACGAACACGAAACCGAAACCGACTTCCCGGTAGGGGCTCTCCGTTCCACTTCGATCTCACCCCTCTCACCTCCGATACATAACGCAAAGGATCTGGCGCGCTTTGGCGAATTCTTAAGAGAATCGTTTGTTCTTCACGATTTTCATAAAATGCTACCAAGCGGGCTTCGCGCGCGCATGTCGAAATCGTTCTAACGCCCTTGCGCGCGCGCCGTCGCGAGAACCCTTTGCAAAAAAGGGGAAGAGCACGCGCGCGTCGTCGCGCGCGCATGCCGTAATCCGTCAAGAACCTTCAACGACGCGAGGACGCCGTCATCGTCGCCGGCGCGATCAACATCTGCGCCGTCATTGGCCGCGCCGTCGTCGTTGTCAACATCGCCACGCGCATCGCTACTATCATCTTCGCGTCTACCGTTGTCGACGCTGCCCGATATACTGCGCCCGCAAGAGTCGACGACCCGCGCTGAAGTGCCCGCTGGGATGTGCCCAGCGGTCAGCGCCATCGCGGCCGCGTCGGCCGCGCCAAACTAGCTGGCCGCTGCGCGCGCGCTTGGGTTGGCGCGGCCGCAGAGATAAACCAGCCAACGCCAAGCACTCATCGCAATCGCCACCGCATGGGTTTTGCAGACCAAGTTGCGGGTGGGTGGGTAGGATGTTTGCAAGAGCATGGAATGTTAAACGCGTTTGGAAAAATCGGCCGACCCCTTGGGGTCATCGGCGTGTGAGATGCTTCCCCCTCCCCAAACCCCTCCCCCCGGGGCCCGGTCCGGACGGTTGGGAGGGGGGGGTGGGGCCCGGCCGGCCCCTGTTGAGCGCGCCACGGGCCTCGCGACCCCCAAGAGGCCCACAAGATGGTCCAAGAGGGCCCCGAGTCGCCGATGGATCTGTCCCAGACGCCCAAAATGGCTCCCAAACGGCCCAAAAGGCCCCCGAGACGCCCCAAGAGGCCCCAAGAGGCGTCCCAAGAGGGCCCCTTCCTTCCTTCTCTCCGAGTCGTACACCAGGCGGTGCGTGGACAGACAGAGCGCGGAAAATTCGATAAACAAAACACTAGGATAATCACAATGAGAGAATGTGATGGCGCAGCGTGCGCTTCCAGCCCGATACGGACTGCGCTGCGTCTACCGTCGCGTGAACGCTGCCGAAAAATCCCAAGGATTGCTTCAACATGATGGGGGCGAACCCTCTGCTCGGCGCGCCTCTGCGCCTCACTCCGGCAGCAGTCGCCGGCGTGAAAGAGTTTGGCGCGAACGTGGTGCGGCGAAGCAAGCTGTTCTCACTTGAGCGCAGCACGTCGCCGAACAGAAGCATCTGCCGGTATAGTAGCAGGGTGCTGGCACCCGTGTGCTGCGCAAGCCTCAGCACTTCTGCGTTTGGTACTCTGGACAACCATGACGGCTTGATGCCAATGATCTTTCTGAGGCACCTGTTCTGGAAGCCGTCCAGACGCCGTGTTTGGGCTTTGTTCAAGCATGCCCCAGCGAGCCCGTAAAGCAATTTCGATTCCACCACTGAAAAGAAAATGCGTAACTTGCGTCTCCAAGTCAGAGAAGAATGGGACCACAGTTTACTGAGCGACGAAAACACCCTTTTTGCTTCGCCGATCTTGCGCCCCAGTTCAGGCCCTGCGTCTGCGTCGGCTGACAGATGCGCACCTACGTACTGAAGCTGCTTGACTTGCTTGAGCGCCGTGCCATCGGGTGCACAAGCGTCTCCTTTCGCCCCCACGGCAAGGACCTGGAACTTGTCCCAGTGCAGCTCCATGCCGTACCTGCGACCAGCGTCAGAAATTGCTTTCAAGTACCCATTCAAGGATGCGTCGCTTGTCCCAATAAGCAAGGTGTCGTCCGCGTAGACGCACTCGCACAAGTCCCCCTTCGCGTAAACATCCTTCGCTCCACCTTCCAAGAAGCCGACAGCGTCGTGAAGTAGCACTGTCATTACGAGGATAAACAGAAGAGGGCCCCCAGAAGCAAAAATCGTCCCACTCCCTTCGGGAATCGTATGATTTTAGCACATTCGCCTCTTGGGTATCCACTACGTCCAAGACGGCGCAAGAGGCCTCCAAGATCGCCCCAAGACGGCCCAGGAAGCCTCCAAGGGCCCCAAGACAGCCCAAGAGGCCCCCAAGACGGCTCCAGGAGGGGGCCCAGGCGGGGGACCCGAACGGAAATTTGGAGCCCTCGGCCCCGAGAAGCCTCCAGGAGGCCCCAAGGGGCCCCCAAGGGGCCCCCAAGAGGCTCCAAGAGGCACACCAGAAGCCCAAAAGAGGCCCCAAGAGTCCCTCAAACGGTCCAAAAAGTTTCAAAAGTGCTGCCAGGAGGCCCCCGAGAGACCTACCAGGAGCCCCCCAAGGGGTCGGCGGTGCGGCGTATGCCCAATAATCAATTGCATTGCATAGATTGCATCAATAGCTCGAACCACATAGATTGCACTGCGTATAGTGCACCACTGAGATTGCGCCACTTAGCTCACACCGCAAAGACCGTACCACATGCATTGCACCACATAACTTGCACTGCATTGCTCACACCCCACAGATCGCACCACATTGATGGCGCCACATAGCTTACACCACATAGCTCACACCACATAGATCGGCCTATCAGCTCCTGGCACAGAGGTATTGCAGCACACAGCGCGCGCCACGTCGTTCACACCGCATAGATTGCACCACATAGCATGCACCACATAGCTTACACCATACAGCTTTGACTACCTACCAGACCACCCCAACCTAACCCGAAGACGCGAATTTCGGGTTGGGGGGGGGGTACGGGTTCCATATGTGTTTCTTTCAATTTTCCCAGACCCCCCCCCCCACTGGAAATCGAAGGTAAATCTGAGCCTTCGGGTTGGGTTGGGGTGGTTTGGTGGGTGGTGAGCTTGCAACACGTAGATGGCACCATTCCACCACGTAGTCTGCACCACACACAGTGCACCACATAATTTGCACCACTCGATATGCTCGAGCACGCCGTCTGGGGGCCCACGCTGCCTGACGCCGACCACTAAAGGGCCCTCGCCAGGCCACGGGACCATTGGAGTCAATTATTTTTTTCGGCGCATCCCTCACACGGTTCGTGGCCCGTCCTCTTCCTCCTCCTCCTCCTCCTCCTCCTCCTCCTCCTCCTCCTCTACCCCCTTCCACGGGCCAGGGCCACCAGTCCCGTGGAAGTGATCAAAACCTCTGGCTCTGGGGAGCCGCGCTGCGCCAAAAAATGGCGGCGCCGGACGTCCTGAGGAGGGGAGGGTGGGAGGTGGAAGAAGGTGTGAGGGAGGAACGCTCGGAGGGAGAGTGGAGGGAAGGAGGGGAGGTGAGGGGGAGGGAGGAGAGCGATGGGCGGGTGAGGGTGAGACGAGAGGAGGGGCGAAAGATGGGGAGAGAGGTCACGGCAGCCATGCTGAAAAGGTTGATGAGGCCAAGAAGATCACGGGGATGCTGGGAGCAACATGCCGTTGGACATGTCAAAAGCCCAAAAACAAAAAGGCTGGAGGCTGGAACTAGCACGAAACATAGGGGACACGGTGACCAGGGCTAGAAAAACTGAAACTTGCCGTGGCTGGAAAACTTGAAGGGCTGACCCTGGTCTCTCTTTCTCCAGCTCCACTGTCGCGGAGGATGTCAAGCACTTCGAGGTCGAGGATTCCGAGAAGGAGGATGTCGATGAGCTCGAAGAGGCCGAGCAGGAGAACGGAGGAGCAGCAGCAGCGCCCGAAGGACGACGACGCAACGGATGCCAGACGACGGACAACGGATAACACTCAAACGACAGACGACGAGACAGTGGACGACGGACGACGTACGACAACGTCAACGACGACGACGGAGCGGCGACTGACGACCATGGATGGGGAGCTGCGGCCCTTGGGGGGGGCGGCTCAGAGGAGGCAACGTCGACCTGGAATCGGCGATACCCCGCCGACAGGCCCCCGACGGCGAGACCGCACGTCCCTGGGCGGGGTGGGCCATCGAGCCCGACGACCTGCCAGACCACCCCAACCCCACCCGAAGACCCGCACCTGACCCGCATCTCGGGCTGTGGGGTGGGGGGGGGGGTACGGATTCCACGCGTTTCTTCCACGTCCCGCGATCCTCCCCCCCCCCCCCCACTGTGTTTCTTCCACGTTCCCCGACCCCCCCCCCCCTCCACTGGACACGGAAGGCAAATCGAGGGCTGCGGGCTGGGCTGGGGTGGTTCGGTCCCAGACATCCGGCGTCTCGATTTTTTCGAGACACGGGCCCCCGACCTCTCGACCAGTTCCCCGGGACCGGTTTTTCATCCCGAGTCGTTTTTTGACGGTCCCGAGGCCCGGCGAGGGCCCCGAGAGCCCGAAAAGCACAAAAAACCTTTGTCCCGATTTTTTCGAGACGCCCGATGTCTGGGGCGGGTGGTGAAAAAGCCCCCGTCGGCGATCGGTGGGCGATCGGGGTCGAGGCATGCCTCCCCTGGTGGCTCTCGGGCCACGCCTCCGGCCTGGGGCGGCCGCTCGGGACGACCCGGGGGCATCCCCGGAGCGCTCTCGGCGAGGAGGGCCACGCCCCAGAAATAAGTTCGAGCACCCGGAAAAAAGTATCGAAGGAGCGTCGAAGCAGTGTCGAAAGCGTCTCTCCCAGGGCCCGATGCGTGAAAACCGTCGAGCTTCGGTGCTTTCTGTTCCTGGCGCTCGCAATTCTTTCTGGTGGTCACGGCTCAAGTAGGTTAGAACATCGTGGCCCAAGGCTAGAACACGGCCGGGAACCGACGAGGACGCCCGAACACTCATGGCGTCGGCGGCTGGGGAGAGGTCGTCTGCGCGGGCGGAAGAAGGCAACTCAACGGGGGAACCGCTGTAGCGAAGTGGCCAACACACAAGAGGGGGAGGAGAAAACGCCCGAACACCCCTTCCAGCCGTGAGCCTAACCCCTCCTGACGCTGCCCCCGAAGTCAGGTCGGGCGTGTCCTCCCACGGGCGGATCTTGGACGACTGATAAAACATAGTCTGAGAATGGGGCAAAACACGCTCCAGTGACAATCAAACATTCGCTCCCTGATCACGTCATACTCTTCTCGAACATTCCTCCTGTAGAGGGACACGCCAGACTTCACCCTGCTGCACGCTGTTCCCCGGGGCCGTAGGCGACCCGAGGAGGAGGAGGAGGAGGAGGAGGAGGAGGAGGAGGAGGAGGAGGAGGAGGAGGAGGGAGGAGGAGGAGGAGGAGGGAGGAGGAGAAAGGAGGAGGGGGGGGGAGGACGGGTTGCCAAAGCCCTTCGGAGAAAACCTCCAAACACTGAATGACGACGGACGGACGACCGACGGCGGCCAGCCAGCGTTGCGGCGGCGCTCCCCGGCAACGCGCAGGGACCGCCGCGCTCTGTTCGAAGCGCGGTCCCCGGCGGCGGCAGGCTTGCGCCCGCCCAGGGGGGGGGCCGCGGGGCGGTTGGGCGCCCCTCTCAAGCCGCGTGGCGACCGTCGTCGTCGTCGTCGGCGGCGTCGGCGTCGGCGTCGGCGTCGGCGTCGTCGTCGTCGTCGTCGTCGTCGTCGTCGTCGTCGTCGTCGTCGTCGTCGTCGTCGTCGTCGTCGGCGTCGGCGTCGGCGTCGGCGTCGGCGTCGGCGTCGGCGTCGGCATAGATCGCTCAGGGATGAGGAATTTAGAAGAAGAGAGACCACATAAACAAAAACTTTGGCGCTCCGCGCGGATTTCTTGAATCCGCGCCTGCCCCCCCCCCCCCTGGCGGCGCCTCCGGCGCCACCCCCTGGCGCGCTCCGCGCGCCAGGGAGGGGGGTCCAGCGCGAATCCAAGAAATCCGTGCGGAGCGCCACAAGTTTAGGTTCATTCCCCATATCCTAAGATGGGGTTCTTGTTCCCCATATCCTAAGATGGGGTTATTGTTATTATTTGGACGCCTCCTACTCCTTCTCCTTATCCTTTTCCTTCTCCTCCCCTCTCCTCCTCATGCCCAGACTTACTCATACAGTACACAGAATGACTCACACTCAGACTTACCCATACCCAGACTTACTCACACACATAATTACTCATACTCAGACCTACTCATACTCAGACCTACTCCTACTCAGACTTGCTCATGCAGAGACTCACGCACGCCCCGTTCGCGGCCGTTGTGTGGGGATACCTCAAGCGGTTTGCTCGTTCCCCATATCCTAAGATGGGGTTCTTGTTATGTCCCATATCCTAAGATGGGGTTATTGCTATTACTTGGACGCCTCCTACTCCTTCGCCCTCTTCCTCTTCTTCTCCTCCTCCTCATACCCAGACTTACTCATACACAGACTTACTCATACTCAGACCTACTCATACTCAGACCTACTCATACTCAGACCTACTCATACTCAGACCTGCTCATACTAAAACCTACTCATACTCAGACCCACTCATACTCGGACCTTCTGGTTTTCTGACTTACTCAACACACAGCAGATTCTCATACTGAGACTTACTCATACCCAGACTTATTGACTTACTCATACCTAGACTCACTCACAGGCTGGGCGCTGGTTTCAGCACCCCTAAAGGGAGCCGCCGAGGGGTATGACACGGTCCCGTTCGCGGCCGTTTTGTGGGATGTCTTGAGCGGTTTGCCTGTTTTCTGTCCCAACATCCTTCGCTTTCGGAGCAGATTTGGAGGATGTCTCGAGCGAGGCGCTCATTTTCACGCCCCTAAGGGGAGCCGCCGTGGGGTATCCCGTTCGCGGCCGTTTTGTGGGGATCTTTCGCTCTCGGAGCAGATTTGGAGGATGCCTCGAGCGAGGCGCTCATTTTCACGCCCCTGAGGGGAGCCGCCGAGGGGTATGACACGGTCCCGTTCGCGGCCGTTTTGTGGGGATGTCTCAAGCGGTGTGGCTGGTTTTTGTTCCACCATCCTTCGCTTTCGGAGCAGATTTGGAGGATGTCTCGAGCGAGGCGCTCCTTGTCACGCACCCAAGGGGGGCCGCCGATGGGGTATGACACGGTCCCGTTCGCGGCCGTTGTGCGGGGATGTCTCAAGCGGTTTGCATGTGTTCTGTCCCAGCATCCTTCGCTTTCGGAGCAGATTTGGAGGATGTCTCCAGCGAGGCGCTCACTTTCACCCCCCAGGTGGGCCAGATGGTGAGGATGTCTCGTTCGGTTTGCAAGTTTTGGTGGCCATACTCGTGGGCACAGGTTCTCCTCAGGATGCCACAGGATGCTCCAACAGGCTCCAGGAGGCCCCTGGGGACCACATGAGGTCCCAGGAGGCATCAGGAGGCCACAGAAAGACTCAAGAGGCCACAGGATGTCCCAAGAGGCTCAAGAAGGCCCAGGAAGCTCCAGGAGGCCTCAGAAAACCACAGGAGGCCCCAGGAGGCCAGAGGAAGCGCCAGGAGGTCTCGGAAGGCAACAGGAGGCCCCGAGAGGCCTCAGGAGCAGGAGGCCTCAGAAGGCAACAGGAGTGGCTCCAATCCCATGTGTTTTACGTATGCTCCTATAGATTGGGCCTCACCTGGAGCACGAATCCTTGACGTTATACGTATGTTTCTATAGAACGTCCTTCCCCTGTGAACACAATCCTAAATGTTTACTTCTGTTCCTATATGTTGGGCCTCTCCTGGGGCACGACCCCTTGGTGCTTTACGCGTGTTCCTAAAGATTGCCCTTCTCCTGTGGCTCCAATCCGCAATGTTGTATGTACGTTCGTTGCTATAGATTGGGCCTCTCCTGGGCACGAAGCCTCTCTGGGAGGTCCCAGGAGGCCCCAAGAGGCGCCTGGAGGCCCCAGGAAGCCCCAGTAGGTTTCAGGAGGTCCCAGGAGGCCCCAAGCTCATGCGCAGAGACGCGCTCGTACTACTGAGGCTCATTCACACTCCAATTCATTCGCAATTAGACTCATGACCAGATCGCCACAACTGAAGCCCGTGTATATTCGAAAGCTCTTGCGCCTAGACATTCACGGCGGACAGGTCCACGCGAATAGATGCACATATGGAGAGCTCCACGCAGTGAATACTTATTTCTTGGATGCCGCCGACTTATCCTCCTTCTTCTCCTTCTCCTCCCCTCTCCTCCTCATGCCCAGACGTACTCATACACAGACTGACTCACACACACACACACAAAAAAAAATTACGCATACTCTGACCTACTCATATTCAGACCTACTCCTACTCAGACGTTTCACCCCCCTAAGGGGGGTCGCCAGGGATTATCGCACGATCCCGTTCGCGGCCGTTTTGTGGGGATGTCTCAAGCGGTTTGACTGTTTCCTGTCCCAACATCCTTCGCTTTCAAAGCATGTTTGGAGGATGTCTCGAGCGAGGCGCTCATTTTCACCACCCGAAGGGAAGCCGCCGAAGGGTTATCTCACGGACCCGTTCGCGGCCGTTTTAGGGGGATGTCTCAAGCGGTTTGCCTGTTTTCTGTCCCAGCATCCTTCGCTTTCGGAGCAGAAGTGGAGGATGTCTCGAGCGAGGCACACATTTGCACCCCCCTAAAGGGAGCCGCCAGGTGTTATCTCACGGTCCCGTTCGCGGCCGTTTTGTGGGGATGTCTCAAGCGGTTTGCATGTTTTCTGTACCAGCATCCTTCGCTTTCGGAGCAGATTTGGAGGATGTCTCGAGCGAGGCGCTCATTTTCACCCCTCTAAGGGGAGCCGCCAGGGGTTATCTCACGGTCCCGTTCGCGGCCGTTTTGTGGGGATGTCTCAAGCGGTTTGCCTGTTCTGTCCCGGCATCCTTCGCTTTCGGAGCAGACTTGGAGGATGTCTCGAGCGAGGCGCTGATATTCACCCCCCTGAGGGGAGCCGCCAGGTGTTATCTCACGGTCCCGTTCGCGGCCGTTTTGTGGGGATGTCTCAAGCGGTTTGCCTGTTTTGTCCTAGCATCCTTCGCTTTCGGAGCAGATTTGGAGGATGTCTCGAGCGAGGCGCTCATTTTCCCCCCCCAGGTGGGCCAGATGGTGAGGATGTCTCGATCGGTGGCCAGACTCGTGGGCACAGATTCTCCCCAGGACGCCACAGGAAGCTCCAACAGGCTCCAGGAGGCCCCAGGAGACCACATGAGGTCCCAGGAGGCATCAGGAGGCCACAGAAAGACTCAAGAGGCCACAGGATGTCCCAAGAGGCCATAGGAGGCCCCAAAGCTCCAGGAGCCCTCAGAAAACCACAGGAGGCCCCAGGAGGCCAGAGGAAGCGCCAGGAGGTCTCGGAAGGCAACAGGAGGCCCCGAGAGGCCCCAGGAGCAGGAGGCCTCAGAAGGCAACAGGAGTGGCTCCTGGGGCACGAGTCCTTGGTGTTTTACGTGTGTTCCTAAAGATTGCCCTTCTCCTGTGGCTCCAATCCGCAATGTTATATGTACGTCTGTTGCTATAGATTGGGCCTCTTCTGGGGCACGAATCCTCCCTAGGAGGTCCCAGGAGGCCCCAGGAGGCCCCAAGAGACTCCTGGAGGCCCGGGAAGCCCCAGTAGGTTTCAGGAGGCCCCAGGAGGACCCAGGAGGACCCAGGCTCATGCGCAGAGACGCGCTCGTACTACTGAGGCTCATTCACACTCCAATTCATTCTCACTTAGATTCATGACCTGACCGTCACAACTGAAGCCCGTTTATATTCGAAAGCTCTTGCGCCTAGACATTCACGGCGGACAGTCCATGCGAATAGATGCACATATGGGGAGCTCCACGCAGTGAATAATGTGGTTCTTCTCCTTCTGGAATTTGCCCAAGATGGACTCCGGGACTTATGTTGCTCCCATCGCCCTTAAGGACCACATCCCAGAAATAATTTCGAGCACCCGGAAGAGTGTCGAAAGAGTGTCGACAGAGTGTCGAAAGAGTGTCGGACGAGCGTCTCCCAGGGCCCGACACGCGAAAACCAACGAGTTTCGGTATTTTCTGTGTGCTCGAAAGCGTTTCTGGTGATCAAGGCTAAATCGGGAGCGGCCAAGAGGGGGGTGTCCAAGAGGGGGGGGTGCAAATCATGACCGGCGGCATGTGCGCGGCCCAGCGGGGGGGCCAGGGACGTAATGAAACAGGAAGAGGCGCCCTGAAATCTGGGGAGATATCATGGCCCCCGCCATGACATCCCCCCCCCCTGGGTCATCCCCCCCTTTTTTCCGCCCCCGACTAAAGTAGGATGGAGCATCATAACCCGGGAGGGGTCCTGGGACCTCGTCGGCCGTCGGCCGTCGGCCGTCGTCCGTCGGCCGCCGGATCCGGCCGCGGCGACGAGGAGCCTCCCCGAGGCCCCCAAGCGTTAAACACTAACAACAACAACAAAAACAAAACCTGATTAAAAAACAAACCAAACCAAACGACACCACCACCAACAACAACAACAACAACAGCAACAACAACAACACCAACACCACCACCACCAACAACAACAACAACACCAACAACAACAACAACCACCACCACCACCACCACCACCACCACCCCACCACACAACAACAACACAACAACAACAACAACAACAACAACAACAACACAACAACAAACAACAACAACAACAACAACAACAATTACTAGCACGTGGGGACACTCCGTTCTCACCAGTGCCAGGGTTTTCATAGGAGGCGGGCAATACCCCCACTTTGTGGGGGGGCCGGTTCAAGCTCTACCAAATTTCCAAACGACTCTTCGCCACCACCCACACCCAGCTTCCCGCCCTATGACGTTCGGACACTTCACTTCGTGGCATGCGGACGACCGTGGCTACTATTCAGGGCCCCGCGGCCGACGACGACGGCGTGCGCGCGCGAAGAAAAAACGAATGTGTCCCGCATGGTATTATTTGACAGGGATGATGGCCCTGGCAGGTGCGCAACCGTTGTTGCAGAAGTTCGAAAAAGTTGCTCGCAAAAGCCCGTTTGACAGAAATGTTTAAAAAGTGTTGGGTTTCCTACGAATCCGCAAGAGCGCGCGGGATGAAATTTTGACATTTTTTTTTTGAAAAACCATTGGTTTTTTGATGTTTTTATGTTAAAATCGCTACGAAAACTAAGGTTTTGGAAGGATTTCGTCTTGCGCGCGCGAATGTCCACTTTACCTTATTTTTTGCAAGGGATTCTTGAAGTTTGGTTATGTTAGAACAAGAAATGTCCACTTTAGCTTATTTTTTGCAAGGGAAAACCGATCGTAACAACACAACCGGATCCGGACTCCCCCGTTTTGCCTGAGACTTCCTCACGAAAATGATGAACATGAGGCTGCGGCCTAGGCGCGGCGGGGGGGTCGTGCACCAGGGGTCCCAACAATAATTATTCTTTAGAAGTAATAATTTTCAACAACAACAACAACAACAACAACAACAACAACAACAACAACAACACCAACAACACCAACACCAACAACAACCACAACCACAACCACAACAACAACAACAACAACAACAACAACCACAACAACAACAAACAAACATACAAACTAGTTAACTAACTAACTAATCAACTAACTGATCCTCGAGCCAGAAGTCTGGCCCAGAGGCCGCATGCGGAGGTGCGGGCGCCCCCCGACTCGGCATCGTCTGACGGAGCGGGCGAGCGAGCGGCCTGCATGTCGACCCTCGGCGAAGCGGTCCCCGACAGGGCAGGCGGCACAAGGAAGATAACGGCTAAGGTTAAGTCAGGCGTGTCCCCCTACAGGGGGATTTTGGGCGAAAAATGACAAATACTCAAAAAATACCCCCCAAGTACTTAAACATAGTCAAACAATTGTCCCCAGACAATTTTTTTACAATTGTTTTAAAGCCGGCACGAAACGTCCGAGGAGTCTGACGAGCGTGTGTGGGGACCTTCGTCTCATGGCAGCGCCGGAAGAGCAAGGAAGGCAACCGTCGAATGGGCAGCATCGAAGCCATCCCCATCCCCAGTGGTGCAGGGCTCCAGGGGGCCGTGGGCGACCTGAGAACTCGTCCCTGAAGGCCTTGTCGGAAGAGTCTTCGCCTCCCCTGTCCTTGTCCTCCAACGCCTCCTCCTCCTCCTCCTCCTCCTCCTGAGCCTCTTCCTCCTCCTCCTCCTGAGCCTCATCCTCCTCCTCGCACGCCTCTGGGCCTCGACCGTGAGACAGCCCTGCCCAGGGTTCGCAAGCACGGCAGGCGCTGGGCTTAGGAGCGCGACCAGGAGACGAAGGAAGGACGAAGGGAAGCGGACGATGGTCGGTTTCCAAGTCCACGCCCTCTTGAGCGTCGTTTAACCGATCCCTATCCCCACTCGCGTGGCCTGGGCCCCACTGGCCAGTTGACCTCCCCAGACGGGGATGTAGGCAGTTTCTGTCAGATTTCGAAGGGGTATATCCCCAACTGGGGGGATGAGATGGTGGGGGTCTGGATGGGCAGGGGGATGGGGATGGGGATCGGTTAAGCGATACTGACTTCTGCCTCAGACAAGCTAGGGACGAGGCTTTCCCAGCGGGGGGACGGGGACCGGCCCGACAAGCCCTCGCCGTCGTCCTCGTCGCCGTCGCCCCCGTCGTGGATGTCCCGCTCGCTGGCTCGCGCGCTGCTTTCCTGCCCCGCCCGGCTCGACCTGCTCGCCCATCCGGGTCCGCCCGCCCGCCCCGCCCCCGAGGGCCCGCCCGCCCGACCCGCCCGCCAGGGCCCTCCCGCCCGGCCGGCCCGCCAGTGCTCTCGTCGACGTCGACGCTCTCGTCGTCGTCGTTGCGTCGCCCGCGTCGCCGCCGTCGTCGTCGTCGTCGTCGCCGTCGCCGTCGCCATCGTCGTCGTCGTCCTCGTCCTCGTCCTCCATCTACTTCCCCCTCCTAATCCCCCCCTCCTCCTTGTCCCCCATCCCGTCGTCGTCGTCGTCGTCGTCGGCGCCGTCGTCGTCGTCGTCGTCGTCGTCCTCGTCGTCGTCCTCGTCCTCGTCGGCGTCGTCGGCGTCAACGCAGCGGGATGCTCGCTGGAGCCGGGCCTGCGGCCCGCGCGTCCAGCGCTTCCGCCGCGGCCCCGCCCGCGAGGCACGCGGCCAGCCGGATGTCTCCCAGCACCTGCACCGCTGGCGAGCGCCGGCGGCTACGTCGCGGCGGCGGCGGCGACGACAACGACGACGACGACGACGACGACGACGACGACCCCGACGACAACGACGACGACGACCCCGACGACGACGACGACCGCGACGACGACCGCGACGACAGCGACAACAGCGACGACGAATACGACGAAGAAAACGACGACGACGACGACGACGACGACGACGGCGGCGACAACAGCGACGACGAATACGACGAAGAAAACGACGACGACGACGACGGCGGCGGCGGCAGCGGCGACGGCGGCGGCGGCCTACAGAGACAACGACGACGACAACGACGACGACGAATACGACGACGAGTACGACGAAAAAAACGACGACGACGACGGCGGCGGCGGCGGCGGCGGTGACGGCAGCCCACAGACAACGACGACGACGACGACTACAACGACGAATACGACGACGAACACGACGACGAATACGAGGACGACGACGACGACGACAACGACGGGATGGGGGACAAGGAGGAGGGGGGGATTAGGAGGGGGAAGTAAGTGGAAGGGATGAAGGGGATGAAGAGCGCTCTGGTTGAGCCCGCCCGGCCGTTGGGAGGAGTGGATAGGATCGGAGGATCTTGCCGCATCGTCGATGCTTCGGCGACGTCCACGTGGAGAAGGTCGGTCTCCACATCGAGCCGAATCGCCAATAAAGCGGCGATATGGCGCGATCCTCCGACCCCATTTACGCTGACCTCACCTGGGTGGCCTGCACTGGGGCGTTCTAAATGGTTCAGACGCGGGTCGGGGGAGGTTGCGGGGGACAGTTGAACATATTCTCCAAGGTTCCAGCGGCCTCCAGGAAGAGAGGAGGAGGAGGATGACGAGGGGCTTTTGTTCGTGATCGGACTTTGTCTCGGATTAGCGCCACGCCTGGCGCCGAGACGGCAAGCGGCCCTGTCGCTGCCAGGTCACACGTCCACCGCGAGGTAGCCGAGGGTGGTCTGGCCGCGCCTCGTAGGCAGCTGCACCGGCCGCAGACACGGCTCCTGCAAGGCCCCGCAGCAGGTCTCCCTCCCGCGCCGCGCAGCAGCCGGAGCGCGAACGGTACCACGCCAACACCGACCCCGTGTGCGAGGGTGCGGTGGGAAGGGTGGCCTGCCATCGCCCGGACGTCCATTCCCCGTGCACTGTGCGGCTCCGCACGTAATTCTCTCTCACGGTGATCCAAGGTGGTCAACATTTTCTGGCGCTGGCCTCACCTAGAGAGAGAAGAAGGGCCACAGACATAAACTCTTGGCGCTCCGCGCGGATGTCTTGGACCTGCGCTGGACCCCCCAAGCGCGCCAGGGGCAGCGCCGGAGGCGCCGCGGGGGGGGCCCAGGCGCGGGTCCAAGAAATCCGCGCGGAACGGCAGGATGAATGCCCGTTGCAATTATTGCTGTATGTGTTCACAGCGCGCGTTACAGCAGATGATTTCTAATCCAATTAACACCTTTCTGTAACGAATATTTTAGAAATGGGATGACGCTATGGTGCTCCGAGTGTTGTGATATGCTACACTGTAGGATTACAGAACCACGACGTGTCACGAGTACCCATGAAATGCCATGCTACTCTGCACATTGCCATAGATTGCTACGCATGCCAATGCCATGCTATGAACTGCTATGCATTTCGACGCGGTCCTACGCCACTCTCTTCTCAAGTGTTCAGCATGCTATGCTACTGCATGCAGGGCAACGCTACAATGCTGATGCGCCACGAAATGCTGGACGGTGCTGTGCCATGTGCTGCCATGCGATACTCCACCCTGCGCTGCGTTGTGCTACATTGCGTCTGAGCGCATTGCATCGTAGTCATCCCTCCTCCTCCTCCTCCTCCCTCCTCCTCCTCCTCCTCCTCCTCCTCCTCCTCCTCCTCCCCCTCCCTCCTCCTCCTCCTCCTCCTCCTCCCTCCTCCTCTCCTCCTCCTCCTCCTCCTCCTCCTCCTCCTCCTCCTCCTCCCCCTCCTCCCCCTCCTCCCCCTCCTCGCCCTCCGGCGACGATGGCGGCGGCGGCGACGACGATGGCGGCGGCGAGGACGACCACGACGACCACGGCGATGTCGACGACCACGGCGAGCGACGACGCTCGCGGCGAAGAGGCGCGCCCTCGGGCCCGAGAGCCTCGCTCGATCGAGCCTCGAGCCCTCGAGCCTCGACCGATCGAGCCCTCGGGCCCTGCGTCGGTCGAACCTCCATCGATCGATCGAGCCGCGAGCCCTCGGGCCTCGAGCACCGACCGAGCGAGCCTCGAGACCCCGTGCCCTCGAGCGATCGATCGAGCCTTCGGGCCCTCGGGCCCCCCCCTCCCGGCGGAAGGCCTCGGGCCTCAGCTCCGCCTCGCGCGCCGAGCAGCGCCCGAGCAGCGCCTCGGCCGCCGCCGCCGCTGCTGCTCGCCGTCGCCGCCGCGGTCGTTCGCCGTCGTCGCTCGGCCCAGACCTACGAGGTTGAAGGGGCCCCAGAACACACAAAGAAATACACGCAAATGAAAGTATTCCCAATATTTTCACATATTCTCTGGGTTTTTGTCTTCCCCCCCACTTCCCATATTTTCGCATATTTTCCTGGGGATCGACGATTAATTGTGTCTGTGTGTTTCTTCCCCTCCTGAGAGGCCTTGACTCTTCGCGACGGGCCCCCCAGAGATCTGCACAACTTCCCGGGCGAACGGGCTTCTCGTGCCGAGTGGATTCTGGCGGTCCCGGGGCGTGGTGGAGGCCTCCAGACACCGAAAACGAGGCAAACACTCCGTCCTGTAGCTTCAATGCGTGGAAGATCTGGGTCGTCGACATCGTGTCCGCCGCCGCTCGTTGCTCGTCGCCGCTCGCTGGGCATCTGGCGTCAAGGGCGGAGGCTCTAGGTTCGAGGGCGAAGGCTCGTCGGTCGAGGCTCGAAGCTCCGTCGTTGCTCGTCGTCGTCGTCGTCGCCAGTGCCGCCGCCGCCGCGGCCGCCTCTAGCAGCGCCGCGTCCAGCCGCCCGGCCGCGGCCGCGGCCAGCGCCAGCCACGCGGCGCCGGTGCCGCCGAGCCCAGGGGCGCCTCGGCGCGTGCGCGGGGGGAGGAGTCGCCGTCGTGGCCGTCGAACCTCGGCAGCGGCGGCGCCCACCGTCGTGATCGTCGCGCTCGTCGCGCTGGACGTCATCGACGTCATCACCGCCATCGCAGCCAATGTCGCCGTCGTCGCGTCGTCGTCGCCGCCCGCCGCCGGTTTCGCCGTTGTCGTCGTCATCCGCCGCCGCTGGCGTCGTCGTCGTCGTCGTCGTCGCGGCTGCTGCCGCCGTCGTTTTCGTCGCCGCCGCCGTCATGACGGTAGTCGTCGCGATGCCTGTTTTCCCGTCATGTGTCATATTCCTCCTCCGCCTCCATTTCATTTCTCGTATTCCTCCCCCCTTTCCTCCTCTCCTCCTCCTTTTTTTCCTACTCGCCTTCGCTGCTGCCGTCCCACATCCTCTTCCTCCTCGTCCTCCTCCTTCTCCTCCTCCTTCAGTTTCACCATTTGTCTGCCCATCCGCCTTCACATCCTCCTCCTCCCCCTCTTCCTCCTCCGCCTGATGGGTGCTGATGGGTACAGAAAAAGGCTCTCGCGGGCACTAGCCCCATCCAGCAGCACACGGCTGGCAACTGCGACAGCATCGCTCTTGGCTTGCACCATTAACATAAAGGAAAAGAACTTGGCAGCATCGCTCCTTGCTTGTACCTTTCCAAATACACGGACTATCGTAGCCGCGGCCAGCAAATAAGAAAGCGCAAAGGTAGAACACAGCTGCATGCAAAAAGAGGCACATGGACGAACGTAGCCGCGGTCAACCAAGAAAGTGTTGAGACAAAAACACTCGAACGAGTTGCTGGGGTAGTTCTGGCCAGAGCACTGGAGACAAGCAAAACCTAGCTGCCGCCCTACAACTTGTCGAGGAGCGCCCGCCCCGCAGGGCTCAGACAACGACACCCCCAATGTGCCACCCCATCAGCCAGCCGCAGCCGACCGCTCAACCCCCACGTCCAGGGCGGGGCACCGTGGCCGTGGGAACGATGGGCGAGGATCCCCCGATGAGCCGCCTTCGGGCGGCTCGCGTCCCCGCCCGAGCCCTGGCGGGAGTACCGCGTGGGCCACCGCAAGGGGGGCGCTGCGTGGCGACGAGGGAGCAGCCTTCTCTCCCCCTGGCCCCATACGAGCAAACAAGGATGACGAACGGGCTGCTACCCGCCCGTCTTCCGGGGACGCCCGCGGGCACCCAGTGGCACAGGAGCCTCCCCCTCCTCCTCCGCCTCTCTCACGTTTCCCTCCTCCTCCCTTTTCCCTCCCACTGTCCCGCTTCACCCTCCGTCTACTTGTTGACCCTCCTCCCCTCCCCCTCCTCCCTAAATCCCCCTACGACCTCCCTCTCATCGACCCGTCAACCAGAATCTTCCTCCACCTCCTCCTTCCCCACCCCTTCTCCCTCTTCCATCAACACCCTCCTCTCCCATTGTTCCTGCTGGTGATGCTGTTAAGTATTCCTCTTGTTCCTCCTCCTGCTACTCATCATGTTCCTCCTGGTCTTTACGTTGTCTCCTCCGCCGTCGTCACCGTCGTCGCCGCCACCATCGTTGTGGTTATCGTCGTCGTCCTCTGGACCTCCTCGTCCCGTGTCGTTCTCTTCTTCCCTTTCCGTGATACTTGTCCTCCTCCTCCTTCTCCTCCCCCTCCTCCTCCTCCACCTCCTCCTCATCATCAGCATCAGCATCAGCATCACCAACAGCATCATCACCACCACCACCATCATCATCATCATCATCATCATCAGCAGCAGCATCATCATCGCCATCATCAGAATCAGCATCATCAGCACCATCATCATTATCATCATCATCGTCATCATCAGTATCGTCACAATCATCAGCAGCATCACCACCACCACCACCACCACGACGTCTTTCCTGCTGCACTAGATGCTATACGCCATGTTCTTGCCAACATGGCCTCCTGCCGGTGCGAAGGGGGGGTGGGGTGAGACCAACATCACATGAGATTTGGCTGAAATGGAGGCTGGAACTGATGCCTGTGCAACAGTACGGATGGTAATAACATCCCCAGCGCACAGATGACGGCAGTAGTTCGCTGCCGAAATGATCAGAAGTTCAAGCTGGAAAAATAATAAATTCTGGCACACGAAACAAGAACACAGACACTAATCCCAGCATTAAAGTCACATTTAAGCTCCAGACTTAGCACAACAAGTAGCATCAACAGAAAGCTTAAACATTAAACCAGAAAACAAGGGGAGTGAAGCAGGTAAATTCAGCAGGAATGTCTGCAGTAAAATTTAGCAAGATAATCCACAGGAAAACTAAGCAGGAACATTAACCATCAAATTGAGCCAGAAAAATAGGCAGAAAACTAAGCAGGAACATTAAGCAGGAACTTGTGAAGGAAAATTGAACAAGAAATTGAGCATGACAACTAAACAGGACATCAAGCAAGAACATGATTCTGAAAATTAACAGGCAAAATTAAGCAGGAAATCTAAGCCGGATAATTTGAGGCAGCGACGTAGCTCTCAAGGTGAACCTGGCAAGTTGCTTACGCATGCACGAGCTGCCGAATCGTCCAGCAAACAAGAATCCCAGATATCGCCTAAAACCTACACAACATTGCGCTTACTTTTAAAATCAAACAACATCCCATGCAAGCATATGGAAACAGTTGTACGAAAAAGCTACACACCGCCCGCAATCAAGACTTTAGTGTGAATGCAGTGGGCGAATGTCGACATGCCATTTCACGTCGGCACCACAACGAGAAACTTGGAGGATAGCCTGCAAATTGCTCTCGTCATGGGCAAGGAGCCGCATGATTTCTACAGGAATGTGTCTCATCTGCCTGACAAAGACCTACGCGTTGGCAGCGTGGCGCCCCATTGCACGCGATGCACAAAACAAAGAGTAATTCATCCGACCAAGAACAAGGGGGAAAAGAGAGGAAAAAACCAAACACATCAGTCGGAAAACCCATGAATTCTAAATTCGGACTTCATACCGTTGGTCCCCTGTGCCTAATCCACCCGGTGCCTAACTCACTCTGAGCCTAACTCACCCGGTGCCTAACTCACCCGGTGCCTAACTCACGTGGTGCCTCACCCACCTGGAGCCAGACTAATCCAGAGCCTCATTCATCCAGCGCCTTACTCACCCAATGCCTAAGTCACCCAGGGCCAAAGTCACCCGATCCCTGACTTACCCGGTGCGTAATTCACACCCTGTGCCTAACTCATCCAGCGCCTAACTCACCCGGTCGCTAACTCACCCGATTCCTAACTCACCCAGTGCCTAACTCACCTGGTTCCCAAGTCACCCAGTGCCAAAATCACGCAGCGCCTACGCCACCCAACTTCACCCGCTGCTTTACTCACCCTGTGTTTACTTCGCCCAGCGATGAACTCATCCGGTGCCTAACTCACCCGGTGCTTAACTCAACCGTCCCTAACTCACCCGATGCGTAACTCACACGGCCTAATTGACCCAATGCCTAACTCACCCGGTGCTTAACCCACGGCTCAACTCACCCCAGGCTTGACTCACCCGGCTTAACTCATCCGGTCGCGATTCACCCGGAGCGAGGGTCGGGTGAACCAGCCTGTCTCCCCCTCCTCCCCGTGAACACCCCCCTCCTCCCCATGCATCTTTCTCCTCCTCCATCCCCCCTCCTTACCCCCATTCCCATCCTCCCCCTCCTCCGCCACTCCCCATCCACTGCCTAATCCCCCTTCCCGCCCCCCCCCATCGTCCGTAATCCCCCTCTTCCTCCTCCTCGGTCTGTTGGCCGCAACTAGTTATTGACAGTCGGCGTGAGCAGGCCCATTCGGGGAAACACAACAGTGCACGAGGAGAGAAGAAACATCAGGTATCGGACCCACTCAAGCCCCATTGTCCTCTTCCTCGTCCTCCCCCCTCACCCGACCTCCCCAGCATACATCCACATGCCGAAAGTTGTTTCCTCTTGGACCCACGACATGAGAACAACAATTGGATCCAATGGGATCCCTTTTCGGATGTGCAATGGTTTCGTGGATACTTGTTTGATATGTGTTGCGCGGATCCAATCTTCCGTATGCGGAAAAGTAAATGGATCAATCTTCCGAAGATTAAATATATTAATAAGAGGAAGAAGAATTGACATCCTGGACCCAGGGGAAATCGGATCCGCGGGGCACCGCACGTGAAGCATCCTGATATCCACGGGAACTGTGAATCTGCAGACCAAAGCTATGATTCTACGGGGGAGGGGGTGGTCCCAGGACGGAGAGGGGAAGGAAAAGGGAGGAGGCACGAGGAGGGGGGAGGAGGGGAGAAGGGACGGGAGGGCGGAAGAGAGAGGAGGAACAATCAGGAAGGAGGGGGGGAGGGAGGAAGAAAGGGAGGAGGAGGAGGGAGGAGGGATGCGGAAGGAGGAAACAGGAGGGAGGAGATGGTGGGGGAAGGAGGGAGGAGGTGGGAGGATGAGGAGGGAGGAGGGAGGACGGGGAGCATGAGGACACACAAGCAAAGTGTCAAGATCGGAAGCTCGAGCACCACAGTAGTTCTTCGAGCGCCACAGCGGGCCTGGCCATCTCCCGAAAATCCTCCCATAACATCAGGTTGCTCGAACGCCACAGCGGGCCCGGCCAACGTCGCTTCCTGTGGTTCTAGGGCGGTTCTTCTGCTGGTTGGCACAGTCCATGCTGTCGTAACCGAGGAAGCACTTCACCTCGCTGATGTCCGCGACCGCTAACATGTAGGAGCGGACCGACGTAGGGTTCATGGTGTCGTGGATGGAATCCTCGCTGTTGGCCTTGCTGCCCCGTCGGTGATGATGATGCGGGCTCATGGTGGACACAGCGGCACGATGCCTTCCAGTGGCGGTGCTGGGAGAGGGTACTGCGCCTGTAGAATGTCGCGGAGGCGTGTGCTGGCCGGTTTTGAACCCATCGAAAGGAGCATCCTTCTGATGGAAAAGAGAAGTCAGTTGCTGGCCGCATGTGGTAGCTGCTACGGCTGGGAGTCCCTGTGGTGGGACTCTTGCCTCGGTTGTAGTCCGTCCCCTGATGAGTCGCGGTGCCAGTTGTGACGGTTGCTGGTGCGTTGGTGCCCCGTGGGGCCCGCCAGTGGTCTGATGAGTCGTCCTTGTCGTCTGGGCCTGGCCGAGTTGGCTGGGCCTTCTGGCTGTTGATCAGGTCGTCAATGTTTTGATCAGATGGTTTGCGATGTCGCTCTGGCATCCTTATATTGCAAACGGCGTCGGCATGCTCGTGGGGTTGCAAGGTATTCCCAGCTTGATGTGGGTGTAGATGTCCTCCTGCTCCATCTTGGCGTACTACTGGTTTGCAGAGCTGGTGGATTATGAAACGCAACGGGCCTCCCTGTTTGTCCGTCATGCCGAAGCTCCCAAACGGGTTGGTGGGTCAGCTGGCAACCTCTACCGAGCAGTCGTGCAGCGATCCCGAGGAGTAGGGGAGCAGGAAGTCGCGCGGTCGTACTCTCCCACTCCTCCTGCTCGGATGACAGCGACGACGACGACGACGACAATTCCAACGACGACTGCCGCGAACACGTCGACGGCGGCAGCGCGGCCACCCGCCTGGGCCGCCGGTGCCGGCCGACAGCAGGCCCGCGCCGCAGGCGGCGTCCACCAGCTGCGCACCCAGCGAAGGCGCGTGGCCGGCCTCGGGGCGACGAGGAGGAGGAGGAGGAGGAGGAGGAGGAGGAGGAGGACGAAGAGGAAGAGGAGGAAGAGGAGGAGGAGGAGGAGGAGGAGGAGGAGGAGGAGGAGGAGGAGGAGGGGGCGACAGCGGCGGCGGCGGCGGCGAGCGGCCGACGCCGACGCCGACGCCGACGCCGACGCCGACGCCGACGCCGACGCCGACGCCGACGCCGGCACGGCGGCGGCGGCGGCGGCGGCGGAAGCGACGGAAGCGACGGAAGCAGCCCAAAGCTCCGACAACACTCAATCCCCAGCGGTCCCCTCGGCCTCTGCGTCTGGGGCCCGCTCTGCAGCCCCGGGCGCCGAAGTCGAAGGGGGATATGGCTCGGGTCGAAGTCAGAATCGACCACTCCTCCTCGACGTCGGCCTCTGGGGCCCGCCGTCGAGCTCCGCCACCATCAGGGACGGATCTGGGACGAACAACTACCCCCGGGGGAACGACGTCGACGACGACGACTGCGGACCAGACTCCTATGCGGATTCCTACGCGGATCCCAATACGCACGGCGGCAGTGCCCGGAGCGCTCTGGGGGGGGGGGAGCGCTACGTCATTGGGGGGGGGGGCGGGGGGCCATGACGCCACTCATGCCCCAAGCAATACAGAAATGGTCTCGATCTGGGATGAACGATCACCCCCGGGGGAGCAACGCCGCAACCATGCGCTTCTTTGCCACGCCGCGAGGGCAGCCGAGGCAGGAGACCCCGGAATCGAATCGATACATCGGATCGGCGATCGAGATGAGTCGGATCGTCAGAAATCGGCAGCCGAGTCGGGAGAAGTCGAATCGGCGCAAATCGGCGGGCCAGCAGGCCT
>CAUYUJ010009438.1:0-2500 GCA_963575745.1 Prorocentrum cordatum | reverse complement strand
GGACGCGTTCAGCAACTTTCCCCGCGACCTCGTTAAGGAGGCCGCGCGCTCCTAGGTTCCCGCCCTGGCGCCGCTAGCGGAGGCCTGGCCCCCTGCTCGCACGCGCCACGTGGCGGGTGGTGGGTCCCAACCTGCCCAGCTGGTCGATCAGATCCGCGGCCTCGATCAAGGCTGCCCTATGAGCCCTGGCTTCTACGCGGTCGGCGCTGCGGATGACCTCAGCATCGGCCGCACGGCCGTGCGCGCGGTGGACGTCGAGGGGGACTGCCTGGCGTTCTTGGACGACACGTACTTCGTGGGCACCGCGGCTGCTGTGTTCCGCGGCTTGGATGCCTGGCGAGCCCGCATCGAAGCCCATGGGATGAAGCTGAAGATGTCCAAGACCCAGATCTGGTCCCCGGACCCTCACGCTGTCCTGCCGCCGGAGTTCGCGGAGTACGCCCAGTGCCGCGTCCCGAAGCTCAAGGCGGTGGGGTCTACTCTGGCCTACACAAACCACGACTTGGATGCTGACTGGCGGGGCGTCCCGCTCACGGACTTTGCCGCCCCGGAGGACCTCGATTCGGGCGGCGTCGCGCCGGCTGGCGGTGCCGGGGTCGCCCCGGGCGCCGCTATGCCACTCCCCGGCGGCGAGGCCTTCCTCCAGAAGCAGGGCCGCTACTTCCGGGAACTCCTGACGCTCCGCACGCACGGGCTGTCTGCCTTTGACGCCTTCCAGTCGGTGCGGATCTGGTCGAAGGGCGCCTGCGTCCACATCCAGCGCGCGCTTCCGCTCACGGCGGCGTGGGGCCGCCGGGTGGATGACGGAGTGGTCGCCTTCGCCAATGCCCTTCTGGGGGTCACGGCCGCCCCCCGAGAGCAGATCTTCATGGGGGTCAGCGACGGAGGTTTGGGCTGTGGCAGCGCTGAACAGCGCGGCCCCGCTGCCCCCCTGGCGTCTCGGGGGGCCGGGATCCGCGCGGCTGCCAGCGAGCTCCGCGAGACGACAGCGGTTGGTTTCTGGCGGCGGTGGCCGGGCCTCGGCCGCGCCCTCTCGGCGGCGGACGCGGAGCAGGGACGGTTGGCGGGAGGCCGTCGCCCCCAGGGTGACCGCTGGCAGGGCCTTCTGGAAGGGCGGAAGGGCAAGGGCCAGAAGACGTACACCCAGCATGTACGGGATCACGCCACCAAGACGTTCTTGGCCGCGCTGCCGGCGTCGGCGGCGGCGGCGGTGCACAGTGCCTCGGGCAGCTCAGCGGGCGCCTGGTTGGATCACTTCGAAGGGGTCTCGCCCCTCGCCGACCACGCGTTTTGCATTGCGGCCAAGAGGCGCATGCACTTGCCGCTGCTGCAGTCCGAGTGCACGTGCCAGAACCGGCCGGCGGCGCCCACTCGTGCGATGGCGCAGGCCGGCCCGGCGCGTGGCCGCGCGGTGGACGTCCGCTGCGTTCGCGCGCTCAACTGCCCCCGGGGAGATGGCCCGGTGCGCCGCCGCAACGCCATTCGAGATGCCGTGGCGCTCTGGTTGCGCGGGGTCGGCCATCACGCCCTGGTGGAGCAGGTCATCCCAGAGTGGCACACGGAAGAACAGGGCGCGGCCACACTGGACGTCGTCTACCATCGAGGCCTCCACGGCCGGGCGCGCCTCGACATTAGCTTGGTGGACGCGGTGGCCGTGGCCCAGACGGGGCGGCCGCATCAGGCATCCCTGCAGCGCAAGGAAAAAGTGAAGCACCGTAGATACCCATTTTCTGGCCTGGTGCCCTTTGTTCTCGATGTCAATGGCCGCTGGGGCGCAGAGGCGGAGACGTGGCTGCGCCGCGCCGTAGGGGAATTGCCCGAGGCCGAGCGGCCCGCAGCGCGCTCGCCCCTGCGCTCGGCTGCGGCCAACGCCCTGCAGGGCCAAATCGCTGAGCAAGTCGCCCTGGCGACGGAAGACGTAGTCGGGCTGGGCGCCGGGGTCGCCCCGAGTGTCCGGTCTTGACTAGATGTGGCTCCCTCCCACACGTGTGTGCTCCCTGCTCCTTCCCCCCCTCCTTGCCTGCCTGCTGCCCTGATCAGTTGTAAAGCCTTGGTCACGTCAGCTGTGAGTACTGTACTGTGTAGTTCCTTCAGAGTGTGCACGATGCGCTCTTGCCTTGTCATGTCAGCTTTACATGCCGCGTTGTGCAGTTACCCAGTTTTGTGCGCGTTGTGCTCCCGCCATGCCACCTTCGTTGGGCTCATTGTCTTGAGCGGCTCTCTCAACCCATCCGCGATGTGCCTGCGTTCCGCCAGCAGCATTAGCTCAGGGCCACATGCAAAAGAGGCGTCAAGAGGCGTTCAAGATCGGGGGCGCCCCGCGGGTCCTGGGGCCGTCGGCGGCCCGCCGTCCGCTTTGTCGCCCGCCCGCGATGTGTTTTCCTCGCCCCCCTTCCCCCTCTCCTGCCCTTCCAAGGTCCCGAACGGGGGTCAGGCCGTTTTCAGCTTTCTCAAGGATCGGTCTCTGCTCACCTGGAGCCGCTGGTCTCAACCTTTAGTT